>JAKRSK010012072.1:0-12900 GCA_029891615.1 Natrix natrix natrix
AAGGGACTCGGGGCGGTGTACAGTCACTAAAATACGTTATAAAATACATACAAAACAGTTAAATAATTAAATACGTAGGTGGAGGAGGTTGCAAGACTGTACATAGAATAATAAATATTAAATATAGTATATAGTGTATTAAAAACTTTTTAAAACCCCAAACCCAATTAAAATGAATAAATCCCCGGGAGGTAGAACTAAGAAAGTGCCAGGCCAGCTGATTGAAATAGGTGAGTCTTTAACTTTTGCCGGAAGGAACGGAGGTCGGTGGTAGTTCGAATGTCAGGGGGGAGGTCATTCCAGAGGGTTGGGCCCATCACAGAGAAGGATCTACTCCTAGGTGTCGCCCGCTGGCATTGACTAGCAGACGGCACCAGGAGGAGCCCCTCTCTGTGTGAGCGGATAGGTCGCAGGGACGTGTGTGGTAGGATGCGATCCTGCAGGTAACTAGGTCCACTGCCATGGAGCGCTTTAAAGATGGTGATCAATACCTTGAAACGCACCCGAAAGGCCACAGGTAGCCAGTGCAGCTCGCGCAGGAGAGGTGTTACGTGGGAGTAACGTGTACTTCCCATAATAACCCGCGCGGCTGCGTTCTGAACTAGCTGCAGTCTCCGGACGCGTCCCAAGGGAAGCCCCATGTAGAGAGCATTGCAGTAGTCCAGGCGAGACGTCACCAGCGCATGAGTGACCGTGCGCAGGGCACTCCGGTCCAGTAGGGGGCGCAATTGGCGCACCAGGCGAACCTGGTGGAACGCCCCCCTTGCCACGGCTGCCACATGGTCCTCCATTGACAGCCGGGCATCAAGGAGGACGCCCAAATTGCGCGCCCGCTCCACAGGGGACAATTGTTCGCCCCCTATGGCCAGCGATGGAGTCAGCTGGCTGAACCGAGGCGCCGGTAACCACAGCCACTCGGTCTTGGAGGGGTTGAGTTTAAGTCTGTTGTCCCCCATCCAGACCCCGACGGCTTCCAAACACCGGGACATCACTTCGACAGCCTCGTTGGGTCATTGAGGATTGACCAATGTCTACTGAGAACTTCAGGGCATTTGGTTCTACATATCAGAGAGGATGGCGTAAGAACATGAAAAGCGCCAAGTTCTCCTTCCCTCTTTCCACGGTGACTTGGCTTCACAGAATGGAGTGTGGACCTTTAGTAGGAAGTCAGAGGGAAGGAAATGAAAGTTTAGTATAATCATTGCAAAAATACAAACTGCCAACACCTATTGGGGAACTACAGTATATTCTCTGAAAGGATTTCCTTAGAAAATTAAGATTCTCTTTACTTTGGCTTGGCTTCACTGGACTGGAATGTCATCCTTTAGTGTCATGGTGCAAAGATGGAGATGAAGCTTTTGGATAATCCTTCTAAATATCCAAACTGCCAAACATATGTTGGGGAAATATCTGCTCCGAAAGAATCTCCTAGGAGAATTAAGGAGATCTATCCTCTGCTCAGTTTTGACTCTGAGGACAATGCTGTCACAAAATCTATCTGCCTACATAAAGTACCTGGAGAAGTTGTGTTAGGGATAAAACATGTACAATTGTATATCTTCTTGTTTTGGAAGTGCTGGATAGGACCTTGCAGGCTTTCTGAAGCAGGATATCCTATACCTTTTCAGAAAAAAACGGTTGTCCAGTCTCTTCTTAAAAATCTCCAGCAATGGAACACTCAAAACCCTTTAAGTCAAGTTGTTCCATTGATTATACGGTCTCGCTGTTAGGAAATTTCTCCTTAGTTCTAGGTTGCTTCTTTCTTTGATTAGTAGTTTCCATCCATTTTTGTCTTTTCCTGACTTCAGGTTTTTTTTAGCCTGCCTGGCTGCCTGCCTAACAATCCAATAGCTTTTACACACCTCAGAACCTCTTACCCATTTGTAATTAACCAAAGGAAGGAAAAAGAAAAAAGAAGAAATAACCACATAGCCATTTCCTCAGCAGGCAAATTCCTCTTAGTCCTAGGTTGCTTCTCCCTTTGGTTAGCTTCCATCCATTGTTTCTTGTTGTACCTTTGGGGGCTTTGGAAAATGGATTGACCCCCCCCCTGCATTTTTGGAGTAGCCCCTCAAATTTCCTGACAGGACAATTAATCAGTGGAACAACTTGTCTCCAGAAGTTGTGAATGCTACAACACGGCCCATTTTTCAATCATTTTTTCCCCTCCCCAGCCCACAAGAGCTCTCTGAAAACCTTCTACAGGCTCTGGATGGCTATTTTGGTGAAGGGGATGGAGTTTCAGGAGGCAAGAAATGCTGTATTAAGTGTATAAGATGCACCCAGATTTTCAGCCTCTTTCTTTGAGGGAGAAAGGTGCGTCTTATACTCTGAAAAATACGGTAATCAGTGGGAAAACTTGCCTCCAGAAGCTGTAAATACTCCAACACTGGAAGTTTTAAAGAAGATGTTGGAGAACCATTTGTCTGAAGTGGTGTAGGGTTTCCTGCCTAAGCAGGGGGTTGGACTAGAAGACCTCCAAGGTCGCTTCCAACTCTGTTATTCTATTCTATTCTATTCTATTCTATTCTATTCTATTCTATTCTATTCTATTCTATTAAATTCTATTCTATTCGATTCTATTCTATTCTATTCTACTCTACTCTACTCCACTCCACTCCACTCCACTCCATTCCATTCCATTCCATTCCATTCCATTCTATTCTATTCTATTCTATTCTATTCTATTCTATTCCATTCTATTCTATCTAAATATTGGAACAGTTCTATTTTATTGCGCTATTTTATTGTGCTATTTTATTGTGAGTTAGACTAAGGAGAAATTTCAAAAAGGTTAAAACCTATCAAGTTGGCCATGCCCATTCAGTCACACAACCACCCAGCCGGTCATTAGGGCAGAGAACCGGTTTTTAAATTATTTGAAACTCACCACGGGCTCCCAACCCTTTTCTCAGGAATGGAATGTTAATTGAAACACACACACACACACAAACACACGGAAGTTATGTTCACTGAAGTGTTTTACTCAATGCCAAATGGGGCTTTTTTATCCCAACAGATATGTAAATCGAGGCATAATTTCCGCTTTAAAGGAGCCCCCGTGGTTTCCCTTTTCAGACACAATCCACGGACATAACCTCGTGCTGCATCCTGAATCCTTTCCTGTCACTTCCTTCCATTCATTACAGGGAGCAAAAAAATGTGGTTAAATCTTCTGTCCTTACTACTTGTCCTCAAAGGTAATTATTTCCTCCATGTAAAGTTTATTTCTATTATCTGCTCTTGTATGCAAGAGATCTCATTTAGGAACCTTTTCTTTTCAGGAATCCAATCTCAAGTCCAGTTGGTGGAGTCTGGTGGGGATGCGAGAAGACCTGGGGAATCCCTCCGCCTTTCCTGCCAAGCCTCTGGATTCACCTTCAGCAGTTATGAGATGGTCTGGGTGAGACAGGCGCCAGGAAAAGGACTGGAATGGGTGGCATACATAAACATTGATTCTGGTACTTCCTACTCAGACAAAGTGAAGGGCCGCTTCACCATCTCCAGGGACAATGCCAAAAGCCAACTGTATCTGCAAATGAACAGCCTCAAAGCTGAAGACACGGCAGTCTATTACTGTGCAACGGACACAGTGAGAGGAAGTGAATCTGAAGTCAAACAAGAACCTTCTGTCAGGTCTGCTGCCATATTCCTTTTGGATCTTTGACCGGCCACACTTTCTATTATTCTACTATGCTTTTTCTATTGTGGAAAAATGGGAGGGGAGATTGTAGGAGTGAGATGTGATGTAGCCAAAACAAAATTCTTTCTAGAAAGCCAAGGTCATCCTTTTGTTTTTGCACCTCAGCACCCGACCGGAATTGGATGGGTGAAACTGCCAGCGGGGCAGTGGAAGATTGGACCAGGTGATGGCCTTGTGAATGTGGGGGCAAGATCTTGAACTTTCAACTGGGTGGGGAAAACTGGGAAGCTTTCAGATTCGGGTTTTCCCAGATGTGCCAACATGGCTCTCTTCACAAATGGGAACTTTGAGCAATACTTTACCTTGGACTATGATTTACTTTTGGATGCTATTTGGAATCCTGACACTTTCCTTTCTTCAACTTGTCTAACCCTCAAAACCTGGGTTATCAATGAGATTTGATTATTGTCTTCCTTTGTTTAGATCCGCTCTTCAACTTGATTGAGCCCCCATCTAGCACCTACCATCTCTGGAGGTAAATTGTTCCTCTGATGAATTGTTCTCACTGTCGGTACATTTCTCCTTAGTTCTAGGATGCTTCTCTCCTTGATTAGTTTTGCTCCATTACTTCTTGTCCTGACTTCACATCTGGGTGCATACACATCTGGGTGGTATACATAGCAAAGTTTCCAGTAACACTTGCTACTGAGACAAAGTGAAGGGATGCTTCACCATCTCCAGAGACGATGCCAAAAGCCAGCTGTATCTACAAATGAACAGCCTCAAAGCTGAAGACACGGCAGTTTATTATTGTGTGAGAGACACAGTGAGAGGATGTGAACCTGAAGCTAAACAAGAACTTTCCTTTCTTCGGATTACTTCTTCAACTTCTCTAAGGCTCAAATCCTGGATTAAGTCAATGAGGATTGGTCACTGTCTAGCGAGAACTTCAGGATGTTTTATTCTGGGTATCAGAGAGTTTGCTGTAAGAAAATAAAGGATGATGAAAATGGCTTAAAAATTCCAGTTTGATCTTCCTTGTTTGCAAGGTGATCGATACTCAGGGGGGGAAAAAAAGCATGGAATGCAATATTGTCCTTTAGTATCATGGCAGAAGAGGGACATGGTAACTTAGTGGCTAAGAGGCTCAGCTTGCAGATCAGAAAGGTCAGCAGTTCGGTGGTTCAAATCTCTAGTGCCCCGTAATGGAATGAGCTCCCATTACTTGTCCCAGGTTCTGCCAACCTAGCAGTTTGAAAGCATGTAAAAATGCAAGTAGAAAAATAGGAACCACCTTTGGTGGGAAGGTAACAGCATTCCATGTGCCTTCTGCGTTGAGTCATGTTGAGTCCACAGGACCACAGAGATGTCTTTGGACAGCACTGGCTCTTTGGCTTTGAAACGGAGATGAGCACTGCCCCCTAGAGTAAGGAAGAAGAATGGCAGAAGACTGGAAATGAAACTTCAAGGTAAACCTTCTAAACCACTTATTTTCAACCCATTGTACACGTACCACCGTCACACCCCAGGCAAGTGGGGTGCCTGCCTACCTCCTCCTTGTATACGTCTTATATACGTCCTTGTTTATCAATGTATGTAACTGTACTCAGATTTGTAGTCATGGTATTGTATTTGGTACTTTGTATTTTATTTGTTTTTATTGTACGCCGCCCCGAGTCCTTGGGAGAGGGTGCGGCTTAGAATATAAATATTGATTGATTGATTTATTTATTTTTTTTATTTATTTTATTTATTATTCATTGCTTACTAGACCCGCCCCCCCCTCTCCCAAAAAGGGACTCGGGGCGGTGTACAGTCCATGCAAAATATATCAAAATACAATAAAAATTGAATATGTACAGTTGGAATGGAGGAGGTTAAAAAAGGAATTAAAAGAACTGTACAAAGCAATATATATAAATATAGGATTTTGAACCCCTAAAACACACACAATAAGTTAAAAACAATACCCCTAAAATAACCAGTTAATACATTTGCCAGGAGGGACAGTTGTAATTATGCCAGGCCTGCTAATCGGAACAGGTGAGTCTTCAATTTTTGCCGGAAGGAGCGGAGGTCAGTAGTGGTTCTAATGTCGGGGGGGAGGTCATTCCAGAGGGTTGGGCCCATCACAGAGAAGGCCCTACTCCTTGGTGTCGCCCGTTGGCATTGCCTAGTGGACGGCACCAGGAGAAGTCCCTCTCTGTGTGAGCGAATTGGCCGCAGGGATGTATGTGGGAGGATGCGATCCCGCAAGTAACTAGGTCCCGTGCCATGGAGCGCTTTAAAGATGGTACTCAGCACCTTGAAACGTACCCGAAAAACCACAGGCAGCCAGTGCAGCTCGCGCAGGAGAGGTGTTACGTGGGAGTACCTTGTACTCCCCATCACAGCCCGCGCGGCTGCGTTCTGAACTAACTGCAGTCTCCGGGCGCATCCCAAGGGCAGCCCCATGTAGAGAGCGATTGATTGAAGTGGTACGTGTATGACAGGTTGAAAAGCACTGTAAAAAAAGTGTAGCGGTAGCAGTGGTGGGTTTCAAAAAAAATTTAGAACCTCTTCTGTAGGTGTGGCCTGCTTTGTGGGAGTGGCTTGTCAGCGATGTGACTGGTTGGGAGTGGCTTGCAGGCCATGTGACTGGGTGTGAGAGGCTTGGCAGTCATGTGACTAGGTGGGCATGGCCCAACTTGTAAAATGTGGTGAAACTCACTTAACAATGCTCTTGCTTAGCATCCAAAATGTTGGCTCAGGAACTCTGGCATTTGAAGCACGCAAGTCTTAAAGCTGTCAAGTTACAAGACCCTTGCACCCCTAACCCTTTAGAAAAAAAAACCCTGGGGTGTTCAAACTCGACAGCTTTAAGACTTGTGGACTTCAACTCCCAAATTCCTCCTCTCGCTCTTCATCTTGATGATGTGTGGCGGACGGGCGGGGGGGGAGGGAGCTGGAACCAGTTCTAAACGGCACTGTAGATTTGTGGAAGCTCTTCTATAGAAGAGCTTAGAACTGGCAGGAACCCACCGCTGAGCGGTAGGATGTAGTGGTGATATCACCACACAGGGTTGTAGGAGAGTCAGCCAGAGCTAAGGTGTTTCTGGGATTCTGGACTTGGCTCCAAATGATTGGCACTTGTGGGAGCAGAGTGCAGCCTTGGGGAGAGGGCCTGCACCAAAGAGAAAAGGAGGAGGAAGTGGGAGAGAGGAGAGGAGAGAATATAAAAGGAGGAGATTTGGGGGGCAAAGGGAGAGAGAAAAAAGACAACAAGAAAAGAGAAGAGTTCTATGAGATAAGCAGAGGGAGCGAAGGGGATAGAACAGTGCACAGATTAATGTCAGAGAAACAGGCACAAATGGGCGTACAGATAGTTCTCAACTATCTACAACCCCATTTGAGCCCAAAATTTATATTGTTTAGTGAGAAATTTGTTAAATGAGTTTGGTCCCATTTTATAACTTTTCTTGCCACGTCTGTTCAGTGAATCCCCGCCATTGTTAAATTAGTCACAATGTTGTTAAGTGAATCTGGTTTCCCCACTGACTTTGCTTGTCAGAAACTTGCAAAAGGGGAATTACGTAAGTCTGAAACCCTGTGACCATCATAAAATACGATGCCAAGCATCTGACGGTAAATCACATGACCCTGGGGATCAGAGGTGGTATTCAGCAGGTTCTGGCCAGTTCTGGCAAACCGGTAGCAAAAAAATTGAGTAGTTCGGAAAACTGGTAAATGCCACCTCAGGCTGGCCCCACCCACATCTATTCTCTGCCTCCCGAGTCCCAGTTAATGTCTTTTATCCCAACAGATATGTAAATCAAGGAACAAATTCCCCTTCAAAGGAGCCACATTGGTTTCCCTTTTCAGGCAACATCCACCAACCTAAACCTTGTTGTCAGGCCTGTAGTTATGTTCTTTTTAGGATCTTTGGCCTGCCACACTTTCTTATAATTTTCTATGCTGTTTCAATAGTGTAGAGGTTGTGAGGGGGGAATAGAAAGGAGTACGATTGTAGAATTTATTGTTGACATTCTTTTATAGAAGCTCAAGGTCATCTTTTGTCTCCGCATCTCGACACCTGACCGGAAGCAGAGGGGTGTAGATGCCAGCGTGGGAAGATGATGATTGGAACATGTGATGGATTTGTGGGTGTGGGGATAGATCATGAACTTTCAACTGGGTGGAATTCCAGGATGCAAATTTATTTAATTATTTATTTATTTCTTAGCGCTTACAGACCGCCCCCTCTCCCAAAAGGGACTCGGGGCGGTGTACAGTCCGTATCAGAAATACATCAAATTAAAATTTGATGCATATATACATATATCAGAGGAGGATAAAAGATATACAAAACTGTACAGCTAAGTAAATAATTTAGAATATACAAAATTTAAAACCCCACTATCCTGTAAAATTAAGTTTAAAAGAAACAATCCCTCTAAAAACCAGTAAAAATATGTAGAGTTGGAATTCCATAGAGGTGCTAACTTGCCTGTAGAATAAATTGGACCTTTAAGGATGTTTTTGCCCTGGACAATGATTTAATTCTGCATGGTATTTAGAACCCTAACACTTGTGCTATTTCCTGAATCCTCTCTTGCCAATTCCTCCACTCCCTAGAGGGAGCAAAAATGTGGTTAAACTTTGTGTCCTTACTAATACTCCTAAAAGGTAATAATTATCCCTCCATGAAGTGTTTTTCCCCCATATTCTCATCCTTTATGCAGAAGCAATGGATCCAGAACCAATAGTCAAAATATTGTTGTCCAATTACTGGACTATGTAGCTAGAGTGGTCATTCTGTCTGTAATAGCGTAGCCGAAATAGTATGTCTTTGGTTAAGGGTTAGTCAATGCCCTGTGTGGCTCTTTTATCCCAACAGATATGCAAATCGAGACCCAATTTCCCTTTAAAGGAGCCCAATGGTTTCCCTTTTCAGACAACATCCACCAACCTAAACCTTGTTGTCAGGCCTGTAGTTATGTTCTTTTTAGGATCTTTGGCCTGCCACACTTTCTTATAATTTTCTATGCTGTTTCAATAGTGTAGAGGTTGTGAGGGGGGAATAGAAAGGAGTACGATTGTAGAATTTATTGTTGACATTCTTTTATAGAAGCTCAAGGTCATCTTTTGTCTCCGCATCTCGACACCTGACCGGAAGCAGAGGGGTGTAGATGCCAGCGTGGAAGATGATGATTGGAACATGTGATGGATTTGTGGGTGTGGGGATAGATCATGAACTTTCAACTGGGTGGAATTCCAGGATGCAAATTTATTTAATTATTTATTTATTTCTTAGCGCTTACAGACCGCCCCCTCTCCCAAAAGGGACTCGGGGCGGTGTACAGTCCGTATCAGAAATACATCAAATTAAAATTTGATGCATATATACATATATCAGAGGAGGATAAAAGATATACAAAACTGTACAGCTAAGTAAATAATTTAGAATATACAAAATTTAAAACCCCACTATCCTGTAAAATTAAGTT
This sequence comes from Natrix natrix natrix, assembly GCA_029891615.1. Taxonomy (NCBI): domain Eukaryota; kingdom Metazoa; phylum Chordata; class Lepidosauria; order Squamata; family Natricidae; genus Natrix; species Natrix natrix. The sequence goes on from JAKRSK010012072.1 coordinate 9,130, forward strand.
TAAAAGAAACAATCCCTCTAAAAACCAGTAAAAATATGTAGAGTTGGAATTCCATAGAGGTGCTAACTTGCCTGTAGAATAAATTGGACCTTTAAGGATGTTTTTGCCCTGGACAATGATTTAATTCTGCATGGTATTTAGAACCCTAACACTTGTGCTATTTCCTGAATCCTCTCTTGCCAATTCCCTCCACTCCCTAGAGGGAGCAAAAATGTGGTTAAACTTTGTGTCCTTACTAATACTCCTAAAAGGTAATAATTATCCCTCCATGAAGTGTTTTTCCCCCATATTCTCATCCTTTATGCAGAAGCAATGGATCCAGAACCAATAGTCAAAATATTGTTGTCCAATTACTGGACTATGTAGCTAGAGTGGTCATTCTGTCTGTAATAGCGTAGCCGAAATAGTATGTCTTTGGTTAAGGGTTAGTCAATGCCCTGTGTGGCTCTTTTATCCCAACAGATATGCAAATCGAGACCCAATTTCCCTTTAAAGGAGCCCAATGGTTTGTCTTTTCAGACAACTCCCACCAACATAAACTTTGCACTATTTCCAGAATCCTCTCCTATCAAATTAAACTATTAATTACAAGGAACAAAAATGTGGCTAAATCTTCTGTCTATACTTGCAGTCCTCAAAGGTAATTATTACCACTATATAGTTTATTTCTAGGTTCTGCTCTTGTATGCAAGAGATCTATTAAAAAAGCTCCTTTCATTTTAGGAGTCCAATCTCAAGTCCATTTGGTGGAGTCTGGAGGGGATGTGAGAAGACCTGGGGAGTCCCTCCATCTCTCCTGCCAAGCCTCTGGGTTCACCTTCGGAAGCTACCACATGAGCTGGGTGAGACAGGCTTCAGGGAAAGGACTGGAATGGGTTGCGCGCATCTATACTGGTTCCAGTGGAAAGTTCTACTCTGACAAAGTGAAGGGACGCTTCACCGTCTCCAGGGATGATGCCAAAAGCCAGCTGCATCTGCAAATGAACAGCCTCAAAGCCGAAGACACGGCAGTCTATTATTGTGTAAGAGACACAGTGAGAGGAAGTGAATCTGAGGCCAATCAAGAACTTCTCACAGAGCAGCTCTCCAAATGGTCTCAATTGCGCATGGTTGAATTGGAATGAGAAGAAGTAAACAAATCTCCATGATAGCATGTGGAAACTGAGAATTTATCTTGGAGTAAGCAGTGGGCATCCTGGTGAACACTTTGGTAGGGGGGGAGTCTCCGGTTAGTTGAATCAACTGGTTAGTTTATAAAACATTAAAGTTTAATTTGAGCTAGAAATATGGAATTATATCTGGAGTCTGAAGGGAATGTGAAAAGAGTAAGGTTCTACATTTAGGCAACAAAAACGGAATGCACAGGTACAGTATAGATGGTACCTTGCTCAGTAGTAGTAACAGTGAAAGGGATCTTAAAGTCCTAGTGGACAACCATTTAAATAGGAGCCAGCAGTGTGCAGCAGCAGCCAAAAAAGCCAACACAGTTCTAGGCTGCATAAATAGAGGGATAGAATCAAGATCCTGTGAAGTGTCAATACCACTTTATAATGCCTTGGTAAGGCCACACTTGGAATACTGCATTCAGTTTTGGTCACCACGATGTAGAAAAGATGTGGAAACTCTGGAGAGAGTGCAGAGAAGAGCAACAAAGATGATTAGGGGACTGGAGACTAAAACGTATGAAGAACGGTTGCAGGAACTGGGTATGTTTAGTCTAAGAGAAAGAAGGACTAGGTGAGACATGATAGCAGTGTTCCAATATCTCAGGGGTTGCCACAAAGAAGAGGGAGTCAAACTATTCTCCAAGGCACCTGAGGGTAGAACAAGAAGCAATGGGTGGAAACTAATCAAGGAGAGAAGCAACTTAGAACTGAGGAGAAATTTCCTGACAGTTAGAACAATTAATCAGTGGAACAGCATTTGCCTCCAGAAGTTGTGAATGCCCCAACACTGGAAGTCTTTAAGAAGATGTTGGATAGCCATCTGTCTGAAACAGTATAGGGTTTCCTGCCTAGGCAGGGGTTGGACTAGAAGACCTCCAAGGTCCCTTCCAACTCTACTATTTTATTGTATTATGTATTAAGATCGGGAAAGTTCCTTCCTCTCTCCTGCCAAGACCTCTGGATTCACCTTCAGCAATCACTGTCTGGGTTGGGGGAGACAGGTTCCAGGGAAAGGATTGGAGAGTGTGGCAGAGATAAACTCCATTTCTAGTAATGTTTTCTACTTAAAGTGAATGGCCGCTTCACCATCTCCAGAGACAATACCCAAAGCCAGCTGTACCTGCAAATGAACAAAGCTGAAGACCCCACAATTTATTATTGCTTATTTATTACTTACCGTATTTTTCGGAGTATAAGATGCACCAAGGTTTTAAGACACAAATAAAAAAATGGGTCCATATTTTTTTTAAAGGTCATGAATAGACTTTGATTGTTTCCTGGGGGAGGGACAAAAAGGAGCAAAAAATGGTGCCATTTTTTTGTCAAAAATAAGGGCATTAGGAAGTTTATAGAGTGCTCCTGGGGGCTGGGGGTGCAAATTTGAGCAAAAATAGCCCCTTTTTTGCTCATTTCTGCCCTCCTCAACCCCCAGGAGCTCTCTGAAAGCCTCCTACAAGATATTCAGGGCCATTTTGGCGAAGGGCGCGGAGTTTCAGGCGGCAAAAAAATGCTGAATTCAGTGTATAAGATGCACCTAGATTTTCAGCCTCTTTTTTGAGGGAAAAAGGTGTGTCTTATACTCAGAAAAATATGGTAATGTTTATTAATGAATTTTAATGTTTATTAATAAATATTACTATGTGTGAAGCTTCTTCGCCAGTAACATTGTATTGCTAACTAGGGCATAGAAAACCTTTGCCAGATCAGTTCTCGAATTTTCAGCCTCTTTTTTGAGGGAAAAAAGGTGTGTCGTATACTCTGAAAAATATGGTAATGTTTATTAATGAATTTTAATGTTTATTAATAAATATTACTATGCGTGATGCTTCTTCACCAGTTATATTGCTAACTAGGGCATACAAAACCTTTGCCAGATCAGTTCTCGAATACAGCTCATCTGCCTGAAATTCACACTGTACATTGGACATTAATACAATTGAGCAAATCCAGAGGTACTTCATGAGAAGAGTCCTCCACTCCTTTACTCACAATAGAATTCCTTATGCCATCAGACTCACAATAAGAGCAGATTGGGCTTGGACAATCTGTAACTGAGCCGCCTCTGATATGATCTAAGCAACAGTACACAGAATTGTCTGCAACAACATCTTCCTGTCAATGACTACTTCAGATTCAAGCACAATAATACACGAGCACATAATAGATACAAACTCAAGGTAAACCGCTCCAAAATCGATTGCAGAAAATACGACTTCAGCACGAGAGGTCAATGCCTGGAATGCTCTACCTGACTCCGTTGTTACATCCTCAAACCCCCAAAACTTCACCTTAAACTGTCTACTGTGGACCTCACCCCATTCCTAAGAGGTCCATAAGTGCCCCAGCGTGCCTTCCATCCCTGTCCTACTGTCTTATTTGTATTCATTTCTTTCATTAATATCCATGTTTATATTTATACCTGATATCTTTTACATGTTTGACAAACTAATACATACAAATAAAAATTGTATGGCGAAACACGGTGAGAGGAAGTGAAACTGAAGCCAGACAAGGACCTTCCTGTCTTTGGAGCAGCTCTCTAACTTGACTGAACCTGGATTACCAGTAAGTCAATGAAGATTGATCACTGTCTAGTGAGAACTTC
>JAKRSK010012073.1:0-15000 GCA_029891615.1 Natrix natrix natrix
TTGAACTTTCAACTGGGTGGGGAAAACTGGGAAGCTTTCAGATTCAGGTTTTCCCAGATGTGCCAACATGGCTCTCTTCATAAACTTGTAAAAGGTGGTGAAACTCACTTAACAATGCTCTTGCTTAGCAACCAAAATGTTGGCTCAGGAACTCTGGCATTTGAAGCACACAAGTCTTTTTTTTTTGTTTAAATATTATTATTTTTTATTGTAGAATTTTTATTGTTTTTTTACAAATGTTTTAGGGGAAAAGGTAAATAGGAATAGAAAAATTTTGACAGCTACATCATGCGGGAGGTAGAAATCCCCCCGAATCTCATAACTTTAACCAAAAAGAAAAGAAAAAACATCAAAATTTGAATAAACATTGGCAGCTTTTTTGTTTTTACCTTCAAACATCAATATATTCAATCATCTTTTGTATCACTTCCGAGAGTTACATTATAACAACAATTGCAAAAATGTTTCAACTCATTTTAAGTAGGCAAGTCTTAAAGCTGTCAAGTTACAAGACCCTTGCACCCCTAACCCTTTAGAAAAAAAACCCTGGGGTGTTCAAACTTGACAGCTTTAAGACTTGTGGACTTCAACTCCCAGAATTCCTTCTCTTGCTCTTCTTCTTGATGATGTGCGGACGGGCGGGGGGAGGGAGCTGGAACCGGTTCTAAACGGCACTGTAGATTTGTGGAACCTCTTCTGTAGAAGAGCTTAGAACCGGCAGGAACCCACCCCTGAGCGGTAGGATGTAGTGGCGATATCACTACACAGGGTTGTAGGAGAGTCAGCCAGAGCTAAGGTGTTTCTGGGATTCTGGACTTGGCTCCAAATGATTGGCACTTGTGGGAGCAGAGAGCAGCCTTGGGGAGAGGGCCTGCACCAAAGAGAAAAGGAGGAGGAAGGGGGAGAGAGGAGAGGAGATGAGAGAATATAAAAGGAGGAGATTTGGGGGGCAAAGGGAGAGAGAAAAAAGACAACAGGGAAAGAGAAGTCTTCTATGAGATAAGCAGAGGGAGTGAAGGGGATAGAACAGTGCACAGATTAATGTCAGAGAAACAAGCACAAATGGGCGTACAGATAGTTCTCAACTATCTACGACCCCATTTGAGCCCAAAATTTATATTGTTTAGTGAGAAATTTGTTAAATGAGTCTGGTCCCATTTTATAACTTTTCTTGCCACATCTGTTCAGGGAATCCCTGCCATTGTTAAATTAGTCACAATGTTGTTATGTGAATCTGGTTTCCCCACTGACTTTGCTTGTCAGAAACTTGCAAAAGCGGAATTACGTAAGTCTGAAACCATGTGACCGTCATAAAATACGATGCCAAGCATTTGACGGTAAATAACATGACCCTGGGGATCAGAGGTGGTATTCAGCAAGTTCTGGCCAATTCTGGCGAACCGGTAGCAAAAAAATCAAGTAGTTCAGAGAACTGGTAAATGCCACCTCAGGCTGGCCCCGTCCACATCTATTCTCTGCCTCCCAAGTCCAAGTTGATGTTCATCAAAATGTCTTTTATCCCAACAGATATGTAAATCAAAGCACAAATTCCCCTTCAAATGAGCCTCATTGGTTCCCTTTTCAGACAACACCCACCAATCTAAACCTTGTGCTGTTTCCTGAATCCTCTCTTGCCAATTCCCTCCACTCCTTAGAGGGAGCAAAAATGTGGTTAAACTTTGTGTCCTTACTAGTAATCCTGAAAGGTAATAATTATCCCTCCATGAAGTGTTTTTTTCCCCCATATTCTTATCCTTTATGCAGAAGCAATGGATCCAGAACCAATAGTCAAAATATTGTTGTCCAATTACTGGACTATGTAGCTAGAGTGGTCATTCTGTCTGTAATAGCGTAGCCGAAATAGTATGTCTTTGGTTAAGGGTGAGACAATGCTCTGTGTGGCTCCTTTATCCCAACAGATATGCAAATCGAGACCCAATTTCCCTTTAAAGGAGCCCAATGGTTTGTCTTTTGAGACCACTCCCACCAACATAAACTTTGCACTATTTCCAGAATCCTCTCCTATCAAATTAAACTATTAATTACAAGGAACAAAAATGTGGCTAAATCTCCTGTCTATACTTGTAGTCCTCAAAGGTAATTATTACCACTATATAGTTTATTTCTATGTTATCCTCTTGCATGCAAGAGATCTATTAAAAAAGCTCCTTTCTTTTTAGGTGTCCAATCTCAAGTCCAGTTGGTGGAGTCTGGAGGGGATGTGAGAAGACCTGGGGAGTCCCTCCATCTCTCCTGCCAAGCCTCTGGGTTCACCTTCGGAAGCTACCACATGAGCTGGGTGAGACAGGCTTTGGGGAAAGGACTGGAATGGGTTGCGCGCATCTATACTGATTCCACTGGAAAGTTCTACTCAGACAAAGTGAAGGGCCGCTTCACCACCTCCAGGGACAATGCCAAAAGCCAGCTGCATCTGCAAATGAACAGCCTCAAAGCCGAAGACATGGCAGTCTATTATTGTGCAAGAGACACAGTGAGAGGAAGTGAATCTGAGGCCAATCAAGAACTTCTCACAGAGCAGCTCTCCAAGTGGCCTCAATCGCGCATGGTTGAATTGGAATGAGAAGAAGTAAACAAATCCCCATGATAGCATGTGGAAACTGAGAACTTATCTTGGAGTAAGCACTGGGCAACCTGGTTAACACTTTGGTGTGTGTGTGTGGGGGGGGGAGTCTCCGGTTAGTTGAATCAACTGGTTAGTTTATCAAACATTAAAGTTTAATTTGAGCTAGAAATATGGAATTATATCTGGAGTCTGGAGGGAATGTGAGAAGATCGGGAAAGTTCCTTCCTCTCTCCTGCCAAGCCTCTGGATTCACCTTCAGGAATCACTGTGTGGGTTGGGGGAGACAGGTTCCAAGGAAAGGATTGGAGAGCGTGGCAGAGATAAACTCCATTTCTAGTAATGTTTTCTACTCAAAGTGAATGGCCGCTTCACCATCTCCAGAGACAATGCCAAAAGCCAGCTGTACCTGCAAATGAATGCCCTCAAAGCTGAAGACCCCGTAGTTTATTATTGCTTATTTATTACTTACCGTATTTTTCAGAGTATAAGATGCACCAAGGTTTTAAGACGCAAATAAAAAAACAAGTCCATATTTTTTTTTAAAAAAAGGTCATGAATAGATCTTAGAAGGCTTGTCGATTGCTCCTGGGGGAGGGGGGGCAAAAAGGAGCAAAAAACGGGCCCATTTTTTTGTCAAAAAAAGGGCATTAGGAAGCTTATAGAGTGCTCCTGGGGTCTGGGGGGGGTGTAAATTTGAGCAAAAACGGCCCATTTTTTGCTCATTTCTGCCCTCCCAGCCCCCAGGAGTTCTCGGAAAGCCTCCTACAAGCTATTTGGGGCTATTTTGGTGAAGGGCGCGGAGTTTCAGGAGGCAAAAAAATGCTGAATTCAGTGTATAAGATGCACCTAGAGTTTCAGCCTCTTTTTGAGGGAAAAAGGTGTGTCTTATACTCCGAAAAATACGGTAATGTTTATTAATGAATTTTAATGTTTATTAATAAATATTACTATGTGTGAAGCTTCTTCGCCAGTAACATTGTATTGCTAATTAGGGCATACAAAACCTTTGCCAGATCAATTCTCGAATACAGCTCATCTGCCTGAAATCCAGACTGTACATTGGACATTAATACGATGGAGCAAATCCAGAGGTACTTCATGAAAAGAGTCCTCCACTCTTTTACTCACAATAGAATTCCCTATGCCACCAGACTCACAATAAAAGCACATTAAGCGACCAGGCTTGAAAATTTTGGGCTTGGACAATCTGAAACTGAGCCACCTGTATATGATCTATATATGAGGAGAAATTTCCTGACAGTGAGAACAATTAATCAGTGGAACAGCTTGCCTCCAGAAGTTGTGAATGCCCCAACACTGGAAATCTTTAAGAAGATGTTGGATAGCTATTTGTCTGAAACGGTATAGGGTTTCCTGCCTAGGCAGGGGGTTGGACTAGAAGACCTTCAAGGTCCCTTCCAACTCTACTATTGTATTATTATATTGTATTGTATTGATCTAAGCAACAGTACACAAAATTGTCTGCTACAATGTCTTACCTGTCAACGACTACTTCAGATTCAAGTACAATAATACACGAGCACACAATAGATACAAACTCAAGGCAAACCACTCCAAACTCGATTGCAGAAAATACGACTTCAGCAACAGAGTGGTCAACGCCTGGAATGCTCTACCTGACTCTGTTGTTACATCCTCAAACCCTCCACAGCTTCAACCTCAAACTATCTACCGTGGACCTCACCCCATTCCTAAGAGGTCCATAAAGGGGGCATGCATAAGTGCACCAGCGTTCCTTCCATCCCTGTCCTACTGTCCCCATCTATTTGTATTCATTTCTTTTGTTAATATCCATGTTTATATCTATACCTGATATCTTTTACATGTTTGACAAACTAATAAATGCAAATTGTACGGGAAACACGGTGAGAGGAATTGAAACTGAAGCCAGACAAGGAGCTTCCTGTCTTTGGAGCAGCTCTCTAACTCGACTGAATCCCAGAACCTGGATTACCAGTAAGTCAATGAAGATTGACCACTGTCTAGTGAGAACTTCGGGCTGTTTCATTCTGGGTATCAGAAAGTTTGCTGTAAGAATGTTTCTGTCTGGATGGTTTTCTGTGATGAGCCGAAGGACAGAAAGAGGGAGGAGTGAGCTCCCTCCCATATTTGGGCATACCAGGGGTTGTAACACAAATACATACCTATTTCCCTGGCTTAGCTGATAAAGGAAGAGAACCGGTGGTGTAGTAGCTAGCAAGTCTGCCTAATATGTAACACATCCCAGGTTCAAATCCCAGTAAGGGTATGGCTAGCTGATGTAGATGTAGATGTAGATGCAGACCATATTTTTTTTTTATTTTTAATGTTGCCTTTTTATATTTGTATTGTATTTGTGCTGATAACTAAATAAAGGGAGACTAGTATAGATCTATTTCGAGCTATTTAGCCCAGTTTCAAATCCCAATAAGGGTATGGCTAGCTGATGAGAGCTAAATAGCTCGAAATTGATCTATACTAGTCTCCCTTTATTTATTTATCAGCACAAATACAACATATATATGGAATGAAATATTGCTCTTTAGTATCATGGCAGAAGCCTGGAAGTGAAACTTCAGGATTAACTTTCTAAACATCCAAACCGCCGTTCTCATATGGAGGAAACATCTGCACCAAAAGAATCTCCTTGGAGAATTAGAAAGATGAGTCCTCTCCTCTTTTTGGACTCTGGGGGGCAATGTTGTCACATGGAATCTCTTTGTCTAGGCACCAGGTGGGGGTTGGGAAGAGAATTAAAACAAATGTTATCAGATATTGTCTCATTGTAGAGGCCAGATAATTGCTTCTTTTATTTCTGTAATACTTCACTGACATGTCCTCATGAAATTTTTACATCTCTGGAGTCCTTAATGCTTTACTTGAATGTACAGTTTTTATAACCTCCTCCGTTTAAGCATTTAATTATTTAAGTATTTAAATATTTAAGTATTTGTTTATTTATGTATTCTTTTTATGTATTCAATTGACTGTACACCGCCCCGAATCCCTTTTGGGAGAGGGGGCGGTCTAGAAATATGAATAAAAGTAAAAGTAAAGTAAAGTACTTAACATGAAAATTGGATTTTGGTGACCAAAAAACTTATCTAGGTATTTCAATATTCCATTTAATTAAACATTTCAAGGCAATCTTCCAAGGGAGTTTTGCATATCCAGTTTTCCAGTTTCCGGAATAAAATATCTCCCAGCTCCCAACATTTTCCGTATCTCACGAGCTCTGAAACCTGATTTTGATCCCAGATATTGATGTACTATTGTTGTCTGTGACCCTTCACTTTCTTTTGTTGTTCTTTGCAAGCTTCTTTTTGTGTCGTTTGTGCATTGGAATGGTGTTTGAATCTCCAATTAGGGTTGGGAATGAATTTTGTTTTAAAGATTTATTTGACAGGCACAATTAAGCTTTAGGGCAGTGGTGACATTCACTTACCTTTGATACCAGTTCGTAAATGGAAACCCACATTGACTCAAAGAAAAAAAAATGTGTCCAAAACTATTCTTGTTTGTTTGTTGAAGTGGCATATAAGTCTAAGTGCTATCAGAAGATGTTGGATATCCATTTGTCTGAAATGGTATAGGGTTTCATTTGTTTGTTTTATTGGATTTATATGCCGCCCTTCCCCAAAGGACTCAAGGTGGTGTACAAAATTAAAAAAAAACATATTACAAAAGTTAAAAAGGAAATTAAATAAAGCATCCAAAAACAAACCCAATTAATATCAACAATAACAATTTAAAAATTAGATAAAAATTAACAATTAAATTAATCATTTGTTTTATTTTGTTCAGGCCAGGCCAGCTTGGTGGAAAAGCCAACATTTTAGGGCGCGTCATAAGGACCGGAGGTCGGGGATTATGCGAAGCTCTGGGGGCAGCTCATTCCAGAGGGAAGGCGCTCCCACAGAGAATTCTCTCGGGGTTGCTAGCCGACACTGTCCGGCTGATGGCAACCTGATGAGGCCAACTCTGTGGGATCGCACTGGACGGTGCAGGCTACTGGTGGCAATAGGTGGTCTCGCAGGTACCCTGGGCCTAAGCCGTGGAGCGCTTTAAAGGTTATAATTAGTACCTTGAACCGGATCCAGAAAACAACCGGCAACCAGTGCAGGCCGCCAAAAAGGGGTGTAATATGTGAGCACCTAGCTACCCCCATGATCACCTGCGCAGCTGGATTCTGGACCAGCTGAAGCCTCCGGGTGCTCTTCAAGGGCAGCCCCATGTAGAGAGCGTTGCAGCAGTCCAGACGAGAAAGGACGAGGGCATGAGTGACTGTGCACAGAGCATCCCGATCCAGGAAGGGGCGCAACTGATGTACCAAGCAAACCTTCGTAGGACTACAGTGATAATTACAAAATGTACACGATAGTTATATTCACGGAAAGGTCATTTATCCCAACAGATATGTAAATGGAGGCGCAATTTCCCATTTAAAGGAGCCTCATTGGTTTCCCTCTTCAGACGAAAACCCACCAACCGAAACCTTGTACGATTTCCTGAATCCACTGCGGTCACTTCCCTCGAAGCATTAGAGGGGGCAAAAATGTGGCTAAACCTCGTATCCTTAATAGTATCCCTGAAAGGTAATTATTCTTATTCTTATGGAAGATTAATTTCCAGATTCTGCTCCTGGGTGCAGGAGATCTCATTTTGAAATAAAACTTTCTTTTTAGGAGTCCAGTGTCAAGTCCAGTTGGTGGAGTCTGGAGGGGATGTGAGAAGACCTGGAGAGTCCCTCCGTCTCCCCTGCCAAGGATCTGGATTCTGCTTCAGCAGCTAGACCATGGTCTGGGGAAGACAGGCTCCTGGGAAAAGCCTGGAATGGGTTTCCTATATCTATACTGATTCCAGCAGAGAATTCTATTCAGACAAAGTGAAGGGACGCTTCACTATCTCCAGGGACAATGCTAAAAGCCAGCTGTATCTGCAAATGAGCAGCCTCAAAGCCAAAGATATGGACATTTATTACTGTACAAGAGACAGTGAGAGGAAGTGAATCTGAAGCCAATCAATAACCTTCCTTTCTTCAGAACAGTTTATCTAACCCTTAAATCCTCGAGTTATCAATGAGACTTAATCATCGAGATTTGATCATTGATCAGTGAGAACTTCAGGATGTTTGGTTCCTAAATATCAAAAGGTTTGCTGTAACAAAACAAAAAATTATGTCTATTTCCCTGTTTATGAGTTACTTTGGCTTCACTGGAATGGAATGTAGTCCTTTAGTATCATGGGGGATTGATGGAAAAGAAAACTTTTGGCAAACACACATTGCAGAAATATCTGCTCTAAACAAATCTCCTTGGAGAATTAAGAAGATGTGTCCTTGCTTCAGTTTTGACTCCCCAAGCCATGTCACCTGAAGGTAGCTGGGATTTTCCATAAAATAAACAATGGTTGATTCATCAATCTCATAGCAAATGCCCTAATTCAAACGTGCTTGCTTTTTTTTTTTTTACTCTCTGTAATACGTTTCCTTAAACGAGACTAAAGGTCAATTTATGCTCTATGATATAAAATCATTTTGAAAAGTAGTGACTTTTTTTTTCTGAGTTAACTACTTTTTTTTAGTTAATGCACAGTAAACTGTCATTTCTCCTATTAACTCAAAGAAAAAGAAATGTGTCCATCCCTTTTCTTGGGACTGCAACGTTATTTACAAAATGCACAGGTAAGTGATATTCAGAGAAGTGTGTTGGCCAAGGGCTATTTTATCTCAACAGATATGTAAATCGAGGCACAATTTCTCCTTTAAAGGAGCCTCATCGGTTTCCTTTTTCAGACAACGCCCACCAACCTAAACCTTGTGCTATTTCCTGAATCCTCTCTTGTCAACTCATTAGAGGGAGCAAAAATGTGGCTAAACGTTGTGTCCTTACTACTAGTCCTTAAAGGTAATAATGATCCCTACATGAAGTGTTTTTCCACATTCTCATCCTTGATGCAGGAGATCTCATTAAAAAAACACCTTTCTTTTTAGGAGTTCAATCTCAAGTGCAGTTGGAGGAGTCTGGAGGGGATGTGAGAAGACCTGGGGAGTCCCTCCGTCTCTCCTGCCAAACTTATGGATTCACCATTAGCAGCTATGACATGAGCTGGGTGAGACAGGCTCCAGGGAAAGGACTGGAGTGGGTGTCAAGGATAAGCTCTGGTTCTAGCACTTACTACTCTGACAAAGTCAAGGGACGCTTCACCATCTCCAGGGACAATGCCAAAAGCCAGCTGTATCTGCAAATGAACAGCCTCAAAGCCGAAGACACAGCGGTCTATTACTGTACTAGAGAGACACAGTGAGAGGAAGTGAATCTGATGTCAGACAAAAACTTTCTCTTCTTCAACCCGCCTAAGCCTCAAATCCTGAAATTGTCAATGAGATTGGATCATTGTCTAGTGAGAAGTTTAAGAATTTTGGGTGTAGGTATTAAAAAAGATTACTGTTACAAAATTAAAAATTCCAAGTCTACCAGCTGACTTGATTTCACTGGAATGGAGTCGTTTAATGTCCTGGTGGAAAAAGGAAGAGGAAACCTTAGAATAATGCTTCTAAATATCCAAACTGGCAAACATAAATTGGGGAAATATCTGCTCTGAATGAATCTCCTTGGCGAATTAAGAAGAGGTGTCATCACTACAGTTTTCACTCTGGAAGCTGTGCTGCCATAGAAAATCCAATTGCCCATTCAGCTGGAGGGGATGGGCTGAAGAATAAAATAGGTTTTTGATATATTGATATATTTTGCTTTTGGAAGTATGATTTTTTTTAAATTAGTTCTATAATAATTCACAAAAATATATGAAGGAAAGGGAAATGGTAGCTCAGTGGCTAAGATACAGAGCTGGTCGATCAGAAAAGTCAGCAGTTCAACAGTTCGAATCCCTAGTGCCGCATGATCGAGTGAGCTCCCATTACTTGTCCTAGCTTCTGCCAACCTAGCAGTTCGAAAGCACATAAAAATCCAAGTGGAAAAATAGGGACAACCTTTGGTGGAAGGTAACCGTGTTCCGTGCACTTTCTGTGTTTAGTCATGCCGGCCACATGACCACGGAGACATTTTCGGACACTGCTGGCTCTTTTGCTTTGAAATGGAGATAAGCATTGCCCCCTAGAGTCAAGAACAACTAGCACATACCGTGTTTCCCTGAAAATATGACATGTCCTCATAATATGGCCATGCCACATTTTTCTGGTGGGCAAAAATATAAGCCCTCCCCCACAAATAAGCCCCCTGGACAACCTCCCACTTCCAGCCAGGCAGAGGGCCGCTCACCAACCTAGCAGTATCCCAAAGGTACCAAGCCACGGGAATCAGGGTGGAAAGACAAAGGTGATTGTGTTGCCTGGTCCCATCGGGATACCACTAGGTTGGTGAGCAGCGCTGTGCCCAGCTGAAGATGGGGGATTGCCAGACGGCTGCTGTCGTGTGAGCGTGCTCCCAAAGAGCCGGGCACAGCCCCATGGGTGAATGGCGCTGTCACAACAGCTCAACACAATAGCCATGAAGCAACCACGCTCACAAGCAGTCATCTGGCAAACCCCCTTTGCAGCCAGGCACAGCGCCATTCACTGACCATGGGGTATTGCCAAGCTGTGTGAGCACCTGTTCACCGCCGCCTAGCACCTTCAAAATGGCAGTGAATGGTGCTCTGCATGGCTGGAGAGGGGGGGTTGCACGAGCAGCTTTTCCGCTCTCGCTCACGTGCCTCCCAGCCCCACGATGCCCTGGCCCAACTCTCCCCACAGAGCCAGGGCACCTCCGCTGTTGCTACCGCCACCTCGGCCATCCCAGAATGGATTCTTCAGCGGCTTCCAAACCGAGTCTTCCAGCAGTGGCCACTCTGGGCGTGCGCTCTATGGTTGTACGCTCTGCCGGCAGCTGGCCCACAACCGTGAGGCTGGGAGGTGCCTGAGCAAGAGTGGAACAGCCGCTTAGGCAACCCCCCTCTCCAGCCGTGCAGAGTGCCATTCACTGCCATTTTGAAGGTGCTTGGTGATACCCCTAGGTCAGTGAATGGCGCTGTTCCCAGCTGGAAAGGGGGTTTGCCGGGTGGCTGCTCATGAGTGTGGTGGCTTCATGGCTGCTCGTGAGCGTGGTCACTTCATTCACCCATGAGGCTGTGCCTGGCCCCGCTCACAAAAGAGCAGCCACCCGGCAACCCCAAAACAATAAGCCCTCCCTTCATAATAAGGCCCAAGCCATATTTTGTAGGTAAAAAGAAAATAAGACCCTGTCTTATTTTCGGGGAAATACTGTATGTGAAAAAGGAACCTTTATATGAAGGAAATTTCCCATCTCAGGAGGATACAGAACTGACCTGGAAGCTGAATTTTTAAAATAAAATAAGGTATGATTTTTGTTTGTTACCAGAAAATCTTTTTAGGCCTTCAAACCTGCACTTAGCTATTTTCTGAATTTTGCTCTTTTTTCATTCCTTTTACATTAATATATATTTGATGCCCTTAATCTTGAAGCTCTCTTCTCTCAGCTGGGTTGAATCAAGGGTGGAAGACATTGACCATAACCAACCTCCTTTTTCAAGAAGCCCCTGAGATTAAATTTTTGGGACTGTCCTCCTGTCTTGATGTAGTGGCTTGGTATTTCCTGCTACAACTCCTCTAGCTTCTCAGGGTGAGTAAAATTGGAGCCCTCATCTACTTTGATTAATAAGGATATTAATGTGAGAAAGAATGTGGTCCCCATCATACTATACACCTGAAGGTTTTTCACGTCTCTAAGGAAAATCAATCCCATAATGTTGGTGGAGTCTGGAGGGGATGTGAGAAGATCTGGAGAGTCCCTCCGTCTCTCCTGCCAAGCCTCTGGATTCACTTACATCAGCTATTGGGTGAACTGGGTGAGGCAGGCTCCAGGGAAAGGACTGGAATGGGTTGCAAGGATAGCTTCATCTACAATTTACTACTCAGACAAAGTCAAGGGACGGTTCATTGCCTCCAGGGATGATCCCCGTAGTCAGCTACATCTGCAAATGAACAACCTGAAAGAAGAGGACACAGCAGTCTATTACTGTGCGAGAGACACAGTGAGAGGAAGTGAATCTGAAGCCCATCAAGAACTTTCTCTGCCTCTGAGCAGCTTTCCAAGTTGATTCAGTCACACACATTTGAGTTAGCATATTAGAACCGAGAAGGGTCTGATAAACCCATATCTCTATAAGACAGATCTTGGAAAACATTCACCAAGCTGTCTTGGAAAAAGCCACAGGGAAACCTATTAGCACTTGGTTGAGGAGCAAGATTGAAATGTCCTAGTAGTAGAAGAGAATAATAATAATAATAATAATAATAATAATAATAATAATAATAATAATAATAATAATAATAATAATAATAATAATAATGTTTTATTGTCATTGTACCTCATACAACAAAATTAAATGCTATCTTACAAACTGAGAAGTTTAAACAAACAAGAACAGTAAAATAATAATGATGTTCCTAAATAGGAGAAATGTGGATTCCTAGCATGCTTTCTTCATCAGTTTATTGTTTTGAAATTCAGTCCCCATTCCGTTCCGTTATCGGTTACAACAGTAATGACCTTAGATTTCATTTTTCTTTCAGCAAATCTTAACCAATTAAAGAAATATCGAATCGTTTCTGTCTTGTCCTTCAGTAAATATCACAAACTCTCTATTTAATACTATATCAGCTCTGAAAAAAATCTCCTTGGAGAATTAAGTTGATCTGTCCTTGCTTCAGTTTTGACTCCCCAAGCCATGTCACCTGGAAGGTATTTGGGATTTTCCATATAATGAACAATGGTTAATAAAGCAATCTAATATAAAAATGTTCTAATTCAAAGGTGCTTGCTTTTTTTTTAACCTCTGTAATAAGTTTCCTTAAGCGTGAACTAAAGGACAATTTATTCTCTATGACATAAAATCATTTTACAATACAATAAAATACAATAGTAGAGTTGGAAGGGACCTTGGAGGCCTTCTAGTCCAATCCCCTGCCTAGGCAGGAAACCCTATACCGTTTCAGACAGATGGCTATCCAACATCTTCTTAAAGACTTCCAGTGTTGGGGCATTCACAACTTCTGGAGGCAACATCTGTTCCACTGATTAATTGTTCTAACTGTCAGGAAATTTCTCCTCAGTTCTAAGTTGCTTCTCTCCTTGATTAGTTTTGATTTTGAAATTAGATTTTGAAAAGTAGTGAAGTTTTCAAGTTAACTCCTTGTAGCTAATGAACAGTAAACTGATCCTTTTTCCTATTAACTCAAAGAAAAAAAAACTTCGTGTCCAACCCATTTCTTAGGACTGCAACGTTATTTACAAAATGCACAGGTAAGTGATGTTCAGAGAAGTGTGTTGGCCAAGGGCTCTTTTATCCCAACAGATATGTAAATCGAGGCACAATTTCCCCTTTAAAGAAGCCCCATGGTTTTTCTCTTCAGACAACACCCTGGAAATTAAACCTAGTGTTTAGTTCCTCAATCCTCCCCTGTCACTTCCCTCCATTCATTAGAGGGAGCAAAAATGTGGTTAAACCTCGTGTACTTACTAGTACTTCTGAAAGGTAATAATTATCCCTATGTAAAGTGTATTTGCGCATTCTGCTCCTGTGTGCAAGAGATCACATTAAAAAAACCAATTCTTTTCTTTATAGGAGTCCAGTCTCAAGTCCAGTTGCTGGAGTCTGGAGGGGATGTGAGAAGACCTGGAGAGTCCCTCCGTCTCTCCTGCCAAGCCTCTGGATTCACCTTCGGAAGCTACCACATGAGCTGGGTGAGACAGGCTCCAGGGAAAGGACTGGAATGGGTTGCAAGCATTTATACTGATTCCAGTGGAAAGTTCTACTCAGACAAAGTCAAGGGACGCTTCACCATCTCCAGGGACAATGCCAAAAGCCAGCTGTATCTGCAAATGAACAGCCTCAAAGCCGAAGAGACGGCAGTCTATTATTGTGCAAGAGACACAGTGAGAGGAAGTGAATCTGAGGCCAATCAAGAACTTCTCACAGAGCAGCTCTCCAAATGGCCTCAATCGCGCATGGTTGAATTGGAATGAGAAAAAGTAAACAAATCCCCATGATAGCATGTGGAAACTGAGAACTTATCTTGGAGTAAGCACTGGGCAACCTGGTTAACACTTTGGTGTGTGTGTGGGGGGGGGGAGTCTCCGGTTAGTTGATTCAACTGGTTAGTTTATAAAAACATTGAAGTTTAATTTGAGCTAGAAATATGGAATTATATCTGGAGTCTGTTAGAAGATCAGGAAAGTTCCTTCCTCTCTCCTGCCAAGCCTCTGGATTCACCTTCAGCAATCACTGTGTGGGTTGGGGGGAGACAGGTTCCAGGGAAAGGATTGGAGAGCGTGGCAGAGATAAACTCCATTTCTTGTAATGTTTTCTACTCAAAGTGAATGGCCGCTTCACCATCTCCAGAGACAATGCCAAAAGCCAGCTGTACCTGCAAATGAACAAAGCTGAAGACCCCGTAGTTTATTATTGCTTATTTATTACTTACCGTATTTTTCAGAGTATAAGATGCACCAAGGTTTTAAGACGCAAATAAATGCCCCATACATCCCTGCGGCCGATTCGCTCTCACAGGGAGGGACTCCTCCGGGTGCCGTCCACTAGGCAGTGCCAGCGGGCGACGCCCAGGAGTAGGGCCTTCTCTGTGATGAGAATGACCTCCCCCCGACATTAGAATAACGACCGATCTCCGCTCTTTGCGTAACAAACTAAAGACCCACCTGTTTAATTTAGCTGGCCTGGCCTAACTGTAACTTTTGTGTCCCTCTAGCCTGTATTTTTTAAATTTTAAATGTTTAGGGATAAATTTTATAGGTTGTTTTAATTTTTAACCATAATGTGCAGCCTACCATATAATTTGTTTTAATGGGTATTTTTAATTATCTAAGTTTGTATATTGTTTTATTGTGGTCTGTACACCGCCCCGAGTCTTTTTGGGGAGAGGGGGCAGTCTATAAATTAAATTAATTAAATTAATTAAATTAAATTAAAAAAAATTGATCCATATTTTTTAAAAAAGGTCATGAATAGACCTTAGGAGGCTTGTCGATTGTTCCTGGGGGGAGGGGCAAAAAGGAGCAAAAAATGGGCCCATTTTTTGTCAAAAAAAGAGCATTAGGAAGCTTATAGAGTGCTCCTGGGGGCTGGGAGGGTGTAAATTTGAGCAAAAACGGCCCATTTTTTGCTCATTTCTCCACCCCCCCCCCAGCCCACAGGAGGTCTCTGAAAGCCTCCTACAAGATATTCAGGGCCATTTTGGTGAAGGGCGCGGAGTTTCAGGAGGCAAAAAATGCTGAATTCAGTGTATAAGGTGCACCTAGATTTTCAGCCTCTTTTTGAGGGAAAAAGGTGTGTCTTATACTCCGAAAAATACGGTAATGTTTATTAATGAATTTTAATAT
>JAKRSK010012073.1:20000-33988 GCA_029891615.1 Natrix natrix natrix
GAGATTTGATCATTGATCAGTGAGAACTTCAGGATGTTTGGTTCCTAAGTATCAAAAGGTTTGCTGTAACAAAACAAAAAATTATGTCTATTTCCCTGTTTATGAGTTACTTTTTCTTCACTGGAATGGAATGTAGTTCTTTAGGATCATGGGGGATTTAATGAAAAGAAAACTTTTGGCAAACACACATTGCAGAAATATCTGCTCTGAACAAATCTCCTTGGAGAATTAAGTTGATGTGTCCTTGCTTCAGTTTTGACTCCCCAAGCCATGTCACCTGAAGGTAGCTGGGATTTTCCATATAATAAACAATGGTTGATTCATCAATCTCATAGCAAATGTCCTAATTCAAGTGTGCTTGCTTTTTTTTACTCTCTGTAATACGTTTCCTTAAGCGAGACTAAAGGTCAATGTATTCTCTATGACATAAAATCATTTTGAAAAGTAGTGATTTTTTTTCAAGTTAACTACTTTTTTTTTTAGTTAATGCACAGTAAAGTGGCATTTCTCCTATTAACTCAAAGAAAAAGAAATGTGTCCAACCCTTTTCTTGGGACTGCAACATTATTTACAAAATGCATAGCTAAGTGATGCGTAGAGAAGTGTGTTGGCCAAGGGGTCTTTTATCCCAACAGATATGTAAATTGAGGCACAATTTCTCCTTTAAAGGAGCCTCATTGGTTTCCCTTTTCAGACAACGCCCACCAACCTAAACCTTGTGCTATTTCCTGAATCCTCTCTTGTCAATTCTCTCCACTCATTAGAGGGAGCAAAAATGTGGCTAAACCTTGTGTCCTTACTACTAGTCCTTAAAGGTAATAATGATCCCTACATGAAGTGTTTTTCCACATTCTCATCCTTGATGCAGGAGATCTCATTAAAAAAACACCTTTCTTTTTAGGAGTCCAGTCTCAAATCCAGTTGGTGGAGTCTGGAGGGGATGTGAGAAGACCCGGAGAGTCCCTCCGTCTCTCCTGCCAAGCCTCTGGATTCACCTTCAGCAGCTACCACATGGGCTGGGTGAGACAGGCTCCAGGGAAAGGACTGGAATGGGTATCGTTTATAAGTACCAGTTCTGGTACTATTAGATACTCTGACAAAGTCAAGGGCCGCTTCACCATCTCCAGGGACAATGCCAAAAGCCAGCTGTATCTGCAAATGAACAGCCTCAAAGCTGAAGACACAGCTGTCTATTACTGTGCTAGAGAGACACAGTGAGAGGAAGTGAATCTGATGCCAGACAAAAACTTTCTTTTCTTCAAAGCACGGCTCCAACCTGTTTAAGCCTCAAATCCTGAAAGTATAGATGAGATTGCATCATTGTCTAGTGAGAAGATTAAGAATTTTGGGTATAGGTATTAAAAAAAGATTACTGTAGCAAAATTAAAAATTCCAAGTCTACCAGCTGACGTGATTTCACTGGAAAGGAGTCGTTTAGTGTCCTGGTGGAAAAATGAAAAGGAAACCTTAGGATAATGCTTCTACATATCCAAACTGGCAAACATAAATTGCGGAAAAATCTGCTCTGAATGAATCTCCTTGGAGAATGAAGAAGAGGTGTCCTCACTACAGTTTTCATTCTGGAAGCTGTGCTGCCATAGAAAATCCAATTGCCCATTCAGCTGGAGGGGATGGGCTAAAGAATAAAATAGGTTTTTGATATATTGATATATTTTGTTTTTGGAAGTGTGATAATTTTTTTAAAAAATAGTTTTATAATAATTCACAAAAATTTATGAAGGAAAAGGAAGCGGTAGCTCAGTGGCTAAGATGCACAGCTGGTCGATCAAAAAGGTCAGCAGTTCAGCGGTTCGAATCCCTAGTGCCGCGTGATGAAGTGAGCTCCCGTTACTTGTCCCAGCTTCTGCCAACCTTGCAGTTCAAAAGCACATAAAAATGAAAGTGGAAAAATAGGGACCACCTTTGGTGGGAAGGTAACCATGTTCCGTGCACTAAGTTGTTTACAATT
Source organism: Natrix natrix natrix (assembly GCA_029891615.1). Taxonomy (NCBI): domain Eukaryota; kingdom Metazoa; phylum Chordata; class Lepidosauria; order Squamata; family Natricidae; genus Natrix; species Natrix natrix. Next base: position 21,970 of record JAKRSK010012073.1, read on the forward strand.
TCAGCCTATTGCCTCCAACAATCAGGGTCCTTGTTTTACCCACCATAGAAGGATGGAAGGCTGAATCAATCTTGAGCCTGGTGAAATTTGAACTGCCAAACTGTTTTCAGCCAGTCATCAGCAGAGGTAGACTGCAGTACTATACTCAAACCACGGAAAGAAAGAAAGAAAGAAAGAAAGAAAGAAAGAAAGAAAGAAAGAAAGAGGAAAAAAGAAAAAAAAGAAAAAAAGAAAAAAGAAAGAAAGAAAGAAAAAGGAAAAAAGAAAAAGAAAAAAGAAAGAAAGAAAAAGAAAAGAAAGAAAAGAAAGAAAAGAAAGAATAGAAAGAAAAGAAAGAAAAGAAATGAATTTAATATGATCTATTACTATAGAAATAGTGATTTCACTTAGACTTATATGCCACTTCATTGTGCTTTACAGCCCTCTCTAAGTGGTTTATAGAATTAGCCTATTGCCCCCAACAATCTGGGTCCTCATTTTACCCACCTTGAAAGGCGGAAGGCTGAGTCAACCGAAGGCCAGTGAGAATCAAACTGTTGGCAATTGGCAGAATTTGCCTGCATTCTAGCCATAGCCCCACCATGGCTCTTAGTTTGGCAACATCAAGTAATGTGGCATTTCCCCAGTAGCAATGTACGGCTGTGAGAGTTGGGCGGTTAGGAAAGCTGAGTGCCAAAGAATTCATCCTTTTGAACGATGGTGCTGTAGAAAACTCACGGGAGACCTGTGGAATGTAGAGGAGATCACATCAATCAATCCTAAAAAGAAATCCAATTTGACTGTTCTTTGAAAGGACAGATCTTGAATCTGAAGCTCAAATACTTCGACCACTACACAAGAAGAGAGAACTCCCTGATGTTGGGAAAGATTAAAGGTAAAAGGAGAAGGGGAGAGCAGAGGATGAGATGGTTAATAGTGTCATTGATGCAGAGAAAAAAGATTTGTGCAAACTTTTGGGAAGAGTAGAGAAAAGGGGGGGCTGGTGCGCTGTGGACCATGGTCTCACAGAGAGTTGGACACAACGTAGTGACTGAACAACAAGAATAACAACAGTATCATGGCACAAGGCAAGAAATGAAAGTTTGGGTGGCTATTTCTGGCTATTAAAACTGCCATATCATGTTGAGGAAACATCTGGACCAAAAGAAGTTCGCTGGAGCATTAGGAAGATATGTCCTAATAATCACTTTTGACACTTGGTGGCAATGTTGCCACATGAAACTCCCTTCCCCATGCACCCAATAAGGGTGGGGGAGGGAATAAAACAAGTGTCATCAGATACTGTCTCATTTTTTTTTTGAGTCATGACATTTTGTATTTCTATTTAATAATTCACTGAAAAGATCTCAATAAAAGTTAAGGTCTCAGGAGGCTACAATCTTTATTGTGAAGCTGAGAATTTTTTTAAAAAGGTGAATCTTGGGTGTGTCTCACCTTAGAAACTGTATGAAGGTATTTCAAACCTTTGCTGGAAATGAAAACTATAGAGAGGGTCCTTTTATCATTTTTGGTGGGCGAGCAAATAAGTTAAATTTTTTATGTATGCAAATTCGTACATTAAACCATAAAATTGTAAAGGCTAAAGAGGAATTGGTAGCCAATATTTTTCTGCTGGGACTAATGGTCAGTGAAAAATAGACAAGAGAAGAGAAGAGAAGAGAAGAGAAGAGAAGAGAAGAGAAGAGAAGAGAAGAGAAGAGAAGAGAAAGCGAGGGAAATGGAAGGAAGGGGAGGGGACAAAAGAAAAGAAAAGGAAAAATGGAAACGAAAGGAAAGGAAAAAAGAAAGGAGACAAAAAGGAAAGGAAAGGAAGTGAAGGGAAGGGAAGAAATGAAAGGAAAGGAAGGGAGGGGAAGGGAAGAAAGGAAAGGAAAGGAAAGGAAAGGAAAGGAAAGGAAAGGAAAGGAAAGGAAAGGAAAGGAAAGGAAAGGAAAGGAAAGGAAAGGAAGGGAAAGGAAAGGAAGAAAAAAAAACCCTTGATCTTTGTTTTTATATCCAAAAACGTCAAACCAACTACAATCTGCCCAATAATGGATAAATTTAATATAGCCCAGAATGGAAGATTGGCTGAGAAGATTGTGTAACTTGCAGTGATGTCAAAACTAACTTATTTGTTTGGGAAAACCAAATGGATATTCATGGTTTCATTACTAACCACGTTTCCATAAACTGAGAATCGCCATAGATGTTCCTTAATTGGAACCACTTTTTAGAAATGCTGAAGCTAACAAGTCTTTGTCATTACTGTAATGTAAAGACTGACTTCCTTTTTTTAACACTGGAGGTCATTGCACTGAGGAACTCTTTTATCTCAACCAATATGTAAATCAAGGCACAGGTTCCCCTTTTAATGAGCCCCTTGGTTGTCCTTTTAAAGCTACACCCTCCAGCACAAAGTTTGTGCACTTTCCTGGATTGTTTCTTGTCAAATCCCTTCCATTCATTACAGGGAAGAAAAATGATTCTGTGGCTCAACTTGGTTTCCTTATTAACAATCCTCCATGGTAATTATTTCCTCCCTGTTCAGGATCATTCCATTTGTTGTTCCTGTACACAGGAGAGCTTATTGATTCACATTTCTTTGTAGGTGTCCAATCTCAAATCCAGTTGGTGGAGTCCGGAGGGGATGTGAGAAGATCTGGAGAGTCCCTCCGTCTCTCCTGCCAAGCCTCTGGATTCACCTTCAGCAGCTATTGGATGCACTGGGTGAGACAGGCTCCAGGGAAAGGACTGGAATGGGTTGCAAGGATAGCTTCATCTACAATTTACTACTCAGACAAAGTCAAGGGACGGTTCATTGTCTCCAGGGATGATCCCCGTAGTCAGCTCCATCTGCAAATGAACAACCTGAAAGAAGAGGACACAGAAGTCAATTACTGTGCGAGAGGCACAGTGAGAGGAAATGAATCTGAAGCCCATCAAGAAGTTCCTCTGCCTCTGAGCAGCTTTCCAAGTTGATTCAGTCACATCCATTTGAGTTAGCATACTAGAATTGAGAAGGGTCTAATAAACCTATATCTCAATAAGACAGATCTTGGAAAGCATTCACCAAGCTGTCTTGTAAAAAGCCACAGGGAAACCTATAAGCACTTGGTTGAGGAGCAAGATTGAAATGTCCTAGTAGTAGAAGAGAATAATAATAATAATGTTTTATTGTCATTGTACCTCGTACAACAAAATTAAATGCTATCTTACAAACTGAGAAGTTTAAACAACAAGAAGAACAATAAATTAATGATGATATTTCTAAATGGGAGAAATGTGGATTCCTAGTTTTCTTTCTTCATCATTTTATTGTTTTGAAATTCAATCCCCATTCCGTTCCGTTATCGGTTACAACAGTAATGACCTTAGATTTCATTTTTCTTTCAGCAAATCTTAACCAATTAAAGAAATGTCGAATCGTTTCTGTCTTGTCCTTCAGTAAATATCACAAACTCTCTATTTAATACTATATCGGCTCTGAAAAAAATCTCCTTGGAGAATTAAGAAGATCTGTCCTTGCTTCATTTTTGACTCCCCAAGCCATGTCACCTGGAAGGTAGCTGGGATTTTCCATATAATAAACAATGGTTAATAAAGCATTCTAATATAAAAATGTCCTAATTCAAATGTGCTTGCTTTTTTAAAAATCCTCTGTAATAAGTTTCCTTAAGCGTGAACTAAAGGACAATTTATTCTCTATGACATAAAATCATTTTACAATACAATACAATACAATAGTAGAGTTGGAAGGGACCTTGGAGGCCTTCTAGTCCAACCCCCCTGCCTAGGCAGGAAACCCTATACCGTTTCAGACAGATGGCTATCCAACATCTTCTTAAAGACTTCCAGGGTTGGGGCATTCACAACTTCTGGAGGCAACTTCTGTTCCACTGATTAATTGTTCTAACTGTCAGGAAATTTCTCCTCAGTTCTAAGTTGCTTCTCTCCTGGATTAGTTTTGATTTTGAAATTAGATTTTGAAAAGTAGTGAAGTTTTCAAGTTAACTCCTTGTAGCTAATGAACAGTAAACTGATCCTTTTTCCTATTAACTCAAAGAAAAAAAACTTTGTGTCCAACCCATTTCTTAGGACTGTAATGTGAATTACAAAATGCACAGGTAAGTGATGTTCAGAGAAGTGTGTTGGCCAAGGGCTCTTTTATCCCAACAGATATGTAAATCGAGGCACAATTTCCCCTTTAAAGAAGTCCCATGGTTTTTCTCTTCAGACAACACCCTGGAAAGTAAACCTGCTGTTCAGTTCCTCAGTCCTCCCCTGTCACTTCCCTCCGTTCATTAGAGCGAGCAGAAATGTGGCTAAACCTCGTGTACTTACTAGTACTCCTGAAAGGTAATTATTATCCCTATGTAAAGTGTATTTGCACATTCTGCTCCTGTATGCAAGAGATCTCATTAAAAAAAAAACAATTCTTTTCTTTATAGGAGTCCAGTCTCAAGTCCAGTTGGTGGAGTCTGGAGGGGATGTGAGAAGACCTGGGGAGTCCCTCCGTCTCTCCTGCCAAGCCTCTGGATTCACCTTCAGCAGCTATGACATGAACTGGGTGAGACAGGCTCCAGGGAAAGGACTGGAATGGGTTGCAAGCATCTATACTGATTCCAGTGGAAAATTCTATTCAGACAAAGTCAAGGGACGCTTCACCATCTCCAGGGACAATGCCAAAAGCCAGCTGTATCTGCAAATGAGCAGCCTCAAAGCCGAAGACACAGCGGTCTATTACTGTGCGAGAGACACAGTGAGAGGAAGTGAATCTGAAGCCAAACAAGAACCTTTGTGTCTTCAGAGCAGCTTATCTAACCCTCAGATCCTGGAGTTATCAAGGAGATTTGGTCACTGAGATTTGATCATTGATCAGTGAGAACTTCAGGAAGTTTGGTACCTAAGTATCAAAAGGTTTGCTGTAACAAAAAAAAAATGTCTATTTCCCTGTTTATGACTTAATTTGGCTTCACAGGGATGGAATGTAGTCTTTTAGTATCATGGGGAAATAATGGAAAGGAAGATTTAGGATAATCCTTCAGGCAAACACACATTGTGGAAATATCTGCTCTGAACAAATCTCCTTGGAGAATTAAGAAGATATGTTCTTGCTTCAGTTTTGACTCCCCAAGCCATGTCACCTGGAAGGTAGCTCCATATAATATAGAATGGTTGATTAATCAATCGCCTGTAAGTTTTTCACATGTCTAAGGAAAATGAATCCCATAATGTCCACATCACAGAACTACAGGTAAAGGTAAAGGTTCCCCTCGCACATATGTCCTAGTCGTTCCCGTCTCAAGGGGGCAGTGCTCATCTCCGTTTCAAAGCCGAAGAGCCAGTACTGTCCAAAGACACCTCTGTGTTCATGTGGCCATCTTGATTAAGCAACGAAAGCTCATGGAATGCTGTTACCTTCCCACCGAAGGTGGTGCCTATTTTTCTACTTGCATATTTACTTGCTTTTCAACTGCTAGGTTGGCAGAAACTGGGACAAGTAACATGAGCTTGTTCTGTTACATGGCGCTAGGGATTTAAACCGCCAAACTGCCAACGTTTCTCTGGTCGACAAGCTTAGCAACTTAGCCACTGAGCCACTGTGTCCCACTCACAGAACTATACACTTACTGAAATTTAATCACTCCTATTGATTGCTGTACTAATAATTATATGTGTCCGTCTTGACATACAATACAATCCATAACAGATAGAACAGACATAACTGTTCTAAATTCATTTCATCACAAAAGAAAAGTTGTGTTTTGGATGACTAAGTAAACCTGAAAAATCTCCCCGATATATTTCTCTTCTCTGATAAAAATATTTTTGGGAGTTAATTTTTTAATATCTTGTCTCTATTATGTTTTCTTACAGCATGCCTTTGTCCACATTTAATCCCCATTATATTGAGTCATTTTTGAGCAGTTGCGGAAGTTTTCAAATCTTCCTTCATTTAGCCCTTGTTTGTCCCCATGGGGGGGGGGGAGAGAGAGGCTGGCGTGCTGTGGTCCATGGGCTCACAGAGAATTGTGCACAACTTAATGACTGAACAACAAGAATAACAATAGTATCGGGAGGAAGAGCCAACGTCGCGATGATACAACATGCAGTCTCAACACTCCGAGAGTGCCGTTGATACTTTTGCTGCTGGACAGTCCATTTGGACATAAACCATCCCACAGAGATGGTGACCAGAAAGACGAAGCCTTGCTGGTCTCAGGGACATTGCAAAGTCCCTGATTAACCCAAGGGAAGCTCTTCAAGCTAGCGGTAAATAGGCAACCCCTGCTGATGAAGTTGGGACGGCTCGGGAAGGAAGGAAGTGAAAAGAGAAAGTGAGTCCATCTGGTGAGGTATTTTTTCTATTTCGAAAAAGACTGTCCAAAGAAACTTTTTAAAGCCAAATTAAATCCTTAAGCAAAAGAATTAAGCGGCGAAGTTGACCTATATTGGATTGCTCTGGAAAGCTTTTTTTTTCTTTGTAACTATACTTTGTGGATTGAAGTGATCGCAATGTTTTTTCTTTCTCCTCTTAAAGTGAACAGATTATTATTTTTTAATTAAAACTTAAATCTTTTGGATTAAAACCTTCCTTTTTATTTTAACAATTCTTCCTATTACTTGTTATTAAATTTCATTAAAGAACTTTGTTTCGTATAAAGCAGAGATAAATATTAGAAAGTGAAAGGTAGCAACACTGCCACTCGGAGGTCAGAGGCTGGAGTTTTGGAAACAGCGTATTTCTTCTCTTTTCCTCTTTGATCTTACTGACTTTGTAGCTGAAGGGTTTGCAATTTGTTTATAGAAACTGATAAAGAACCAAGGGCATGAATTGTTTTTGCAGGTGCTTTTGAGAACTATATGGGCAGGGGAGAGAAAGAGAAAAAAAAAACAGAACCCTTCTCCAGAGCATAAAAGAACTTGTGTTTAAGTCAATTTAAAATGAAAATAAAAATAAAAGAGGCCTGGAAGGCTAGAGCGGCTGTAATTAGTTTTTTTTCTTTTTCCTCCTTCATTTTTGGAAACATGGATCAATACTCAGATGAGGAAACTTTAAAAATTCCAAAATATCTTGGCTGGAATTCAAAATCTACTGGAAGGATATGGGAGAATTGAGAAGAAGTTGGAAAAAAACTAGTGTTCCTCACAGCAAAGGATGAAGGGATTGGAGCCCCAAAAATTAAAGGGGAGAATGAAGACATAGAAGATAAAGACAAGACAATAGATGATTTAGAACTGGAGCTCTACCTCAGATTCCAAGATGCAGAAGAAGAAAAAAGAGAAATGATGATGGATTTAAGAAGATAATTTTTTTCAGAAGCACGATTAACAACCAAAGACAAGTTAATTTTAATGGCAGATGAAGGGCAACAAGATTACCTGAGAGATCCTTCAAGCAACAAAAAGCGGAGAGAAGTCTATAAAAACCTTATAAAGGAGATAAAAAGAAGACTGACACCACAATTAGCAAGAGAGATAAGACTGCTTTGTTACTGGAAAGATACAGGTTGACAATGAAAATAGTTAATTTTGGTGATAATGAAAATAGTTAATTTTGGTGATCAATAAGTAGGAATTTAGTAATTTTAAGATTGTTTTAGATTGTTATTAAATGTTTATTTGTTAACAAATAATTAATTATAATAACAATAATGAAATGATAATGGATACAGCTTAATGATATATACATGTACTGGCAAAGTAGTAAAATAAATTTGGATATAAATTGCAAATTGCGATCTGGGAAAAAGACCTATAAATTTTATTAACCAATTTTTATTCAGATCTTGCCATAAAGGTGTAATGATTTTTGGGTTTGACAAGAGAAGGTTGGATATAAATAGTAAATGATTTTTAGCCAACTATAATAACAACAAGGAAATGTCAATGGATATTGTTTAATAATATATACATGCTCTGGTTTTGGCAAAAGAAACTTGGATACAAACTCTAAACAGGGAGTTGAAAAAAAAAAGGGGGGGAGATTTAGAAACTTCATTAATTGACTTTTACTTAGAACATGTCATAAAGGTGTAATGTTATTGGAGGATTTTTGAAATAGCTAACGAATGCCATTATGTGGTTGTGTCTTTAAGTATGAATAATTTGAGGTAAAAGCACGTTCAAATAATTGTAGTCAAATGAGAATTGTGGTACATTGATAGTAAGATATACAAAGATTTTTGATTTAAAGTGTATAATCTAATATGAACTATAAATAATGACTGTGGAAGAAATGCATGAAACTTATCGGTAACCAATCCACACACTTTCTACAAGATGTAATGAAGGATGATTCTTTTTTGTGTTTTTGTTTAATAAAATTTAAAAAAAAAACTTTAAAAAAAAGAATAACAATAGTATCAGGGCACAAGGTAAGAAATGAAAGTTTAGGTTGATATTTTTGGCTGTTAAAACTGCCATATCATGTTGAGGAAACATCTGGACCAAAAGAAGCTCGTTGGAGCATTAGGAAGATGTGTCCTAATAATCACTTTTGACACTTGGTGGCAATGTTGCCACATGAAACTCCCTTCTCCATGCACCCAGTAAGGGTGGGGGAGGGAATAAAACAAGTGTCATCAGATACTGTCTCATTTTTTTGAGTCATGACTATTTTGTATGTTATTTCTATTTAATAGTCCACTGAAAAGAGCTCAAGAAAAGTTAAGGTCTCAGGAGGCTACAATCTTTATTGTGAAGCTGATAATTTTTATAAAAAGGTGAACCTTGGGTGTATCTCACCTTAGAAACTGTATGAAGGTATTTCAAATCTTTGCTGGGAATGAAAACCACAGAGAGGGACATTTTATCACTTTTAGTGGACAAGCAAACAAGTTAAAAATTAATGGATGCAAATCTATACATTAATACCCCAAATTTTTAAAGGCTAGAGAACAATGGAATCCCAGCATTTTTCTGTTGGGAATAATTGACAGTGGAAAAAGAAGAGAAGATAAGGGGAGGGGAAGGGAAGGGAAGGGAAGGGAAGGAAAGGAAAGGAAAGGAAAGGAAAGAAAAGACAGGTCAACTACAATCTGCCCAACAATTGAAAAGTTCAATAAGGCCCAGAATGGAAGATTGGCTGAGAAGATGATGAAACTTGCAAAGATTGCAAAGCTAACTTATTTGTTTAGGAAAACAAAATGGATACTCCCCCTGGGGGGGGGGAGGAGGAGGAGGAGGAGGAGGAGAAGAAGAAGAAGAAGAAGAAGAAGAAGAAGAAGAAGAAGAAGAAGAAGAAGAAGAAGAAGAAGAAGAAGAAGAAGAAGAAGAAGAAGAAGAAGAAGAAGAAGAAGAAGAAGAAGAAGAGCAACAAAGATGATTAGGGGACTGGAGACTAAAACATATGAAGAACGGTTGCAGGAACTGGATATGTCTAGTTTAAGAGAAAGAAGGACTAGGGGAGACATGATAGCAGTGTTCCAATATCTCAGGGGTTGCCACAAAGAAGAGGGATCAAACTATTCTCCAAGGCACCTGAGGGTAGAACAAGAAGCAATGGGTGGAAACTAATCAAGGAGAGAAGCAACTTAGAACTGAGGAGAAATTTCCTGACAGTTAGAACAATTAATCAGTGGAACAGAAGTTGCCTCCAGAAGTTGTGAATGCCCCAACACTGGAAGTCTTTAAGAAGATGTTGGATAGCCATCTGTCTGAAACGGTATAGGGTTTCCTGCCTAGGCAGGGGGTTGGACTAGAAGACCTCCAAGGTCCCTTCCAACTCTACTATTGTATTGTATTGTATTGTATTGTATTGTATTGGAAGAAGAAGAAGAAGAAGAAAGAAGAAGAAGAAGAAGAAGAAGAAGAAGAAGAAGAAGAAGAGGAGGGAGGAGGAGGAGGAGGAGGAGGAGGAGGAGAGGAGGAGGAGGAGGGAGGAGGAGGAGGAGGAGGAGGAGGAGGAGGAAGGAGGAGGGAGGAGGAGGAGGAGAGAGGAGGAGGAGGAGGAGGAGGAGGAGGAGGAGGTGGTGGTGGTAGTGGTTGTGATTGTGGTAGTAGTGGTGGTAGTGGTGGTAGTGGTGGTAGTAATAGTAGTAATAGTAGTAGTTGTTGTTTGCTTCTCATCCAAGAAGCTCCCACCATCCTTTCATTACCAATGAAGCTTCTTGGATGAGAAGCAAAATGCCTTTTTCCTCAAGGAAAAATCAGTCCAGTTGCCTTTGCAAAAAGCACCTGTGAGACAACTATGACCTGGATATCTGAGAATCTCTACAGATATTCCTTAAATGGAATCACTTTTTAGAAATGCTGAAACTAGCAAGTCTTGGTCATTCCTGGAATGAAAAGGCTGACTTCACATTTTTTAGCACTGGAAAGCTATGCAAAAACTCATTCACCTGAAGACTGTTAAAGGAGAAGTAAGAGGTCATTGCACCGAGGAACTTTTTTATCTCAACCAACATGTAAATCAAAGCACAGGTTCCCCTTTCAATGAGCCCCTTGGTTGTCCATTGAAAGCTACACCCTCCAGCACAAAGTTTGTGCACTTTCCTGGATTGTTTCTTGTCAATTCCCTTCCTTCCATTTCAGGGAACAAAAATGATTCTGTGGCTAAACTTATTAACAATGCTCCACAGCAATTATTTCCTTCCTATTCATGATCATTCCATTGGTTGTTCCTGTACCCAGGAGAGGTTATTGTTTCATATTTCTTTGTAGGTGTCACATCTCAAGTCCAGTTGGTGGAGTCCGGAGGGGATGTGAGAAGACCTGGAGAGTCCCTCCGTCTCTCCTGCCAAGCCTCTGGATTCACCTTCAGCAGCTACTACATGCACTGGGTGAGACAGGCCACAGGGAAAGGCCTGGAATGGGTTTCAGAAATGGGTACATCTACAATTTACTACTCAGACCAAGTCAAGGGACGCTTCACCATCTCCAGGGATGATTCCAGTAGCCAGCTATATCTGCAAATGAACAACTTGAAACCAGAGGACACAGCTGTCTATTACTGTGCGAGAGAGTCTGCCTCTGAGCAGCTTTCCAAGTTGATTCAGTCACACACGTTTGAGTTAGCGTACTAGAACTGAGAAGGGTCTGATAAGCCTATATCCCAATAAGATGGATCTCGGAATATGATCACCAAGCTGTCTTGGAATAAGCCACAGGGAAACCTATGAGCACTTGGTTGAAGAGCAAGAAGGAAATTTCCAAATAGTAAAAGAGAAGCAGAATACTTTATTGCCATTGCCAATTCAATTCCATCTTACAAACTGAGAAGTTTAAGCAACAAGAACAACAAAATGGTAATGATGATATCCCTAAGTGGGAGAAATGTTGATTCCTAGCTTGCTTGAAATTCAGTCTCCACAGCCCCGTATCTTTCCATATCACAAACTCTCAATTTAATACTTCTTTTTCATTACTTTTCTGTTAATGTATACACAGTCTGCTTCACTTCTCTCAAATTAACAACAGTTTCCTTCTTTTTTACCTTTTGCTTCCTTTTGCCACAGTCGTCATATTACTATTTGCAGAGCTTTGCATTTTGTTATCTTTTTTATTTCTTTCTCTTATAATACAATACAATACAATACAATACAATACAATACAATACAATAGCAGAGTTGGAAGGCACCTTGAAGGTCTTCTAGTCCAACCCCCTGCCTAGGCAGGAAACCCTATACTGTTTTAGACAAATGGCTATCCAACATCTTCTTAAAGACTTCCAGTGTTGGGGCATTCACAACTTCAGGAGGCAAGCTGTTCCACTGATTAATTGTTCTAACTGTCAGGAAATTTCTCCTCAGTTCTAAGTTGCTTCTCTCCTTGATTAGTTTCCACCCATTGCTTCTTGTTCTACCCTCAGATGCCTGAAAATAGTTTGACTTCCTCTTCTTTGTGGCAACCCCTGAGATATTGGAACAATGCTATCATGTCTCCCCTAGTCCTTCTTTCTATTAAATTAGACATACCCAGTTCCTGCAACCGTTCTTTATATGTTTTAGTCTCCAGTCCCCTATCCTCTTCGTTACTCTTCTCTGCACTCTTTCTAGAGTCTCCACATCTTTTCTACATCATGGTGACCAAACACATT
>JAKRSK010012080.1:0-35000 GCA_029891615.1 Natrix natrix natrix
GCATCCATAAGTCCTTTGAAATATTATTATTATGATGATCTCTTTTATTCATCAACTGAACATTTAAAAATGCGTCACAAATACCATTGACTGGTGCTAATGGTTGATATGGGTTGCTGCCAGCGTCCTGGGTATCAACCAAGTATATTATTATTATGTGGTTAATCTTTGGTGAGATTCACAGCCTTTGGGGCTGGTTGGTAGCCTAACAGCTCAAGTCCTAACCAAGGACCTAGGAACTGTTAAGGTAACGTCAGAGGATATAAATTGTTCCAAGTAGGGTGATTTTTTGTGTTTATTATTATTATTATTATTATTATTATTATTATTTATTATTATTATTTTAAAGCAACTTGGTGGGAAGGAGGTTATCTTAAGGCCCAGAAGATAATTCCAGTCAGTTAAATATAATTGGAGGGTTGGGCTAGATGACCTACAAGGTCCCTTCCAACTCTGTTTATTCTGTTAAATACGAATTGATCCCTGCCTTCTTGTCATTGAAATAAAACCTCAATTTTTAATTGCACAGGATTCCTTTTAGGGAATCAAGTAAATGCTCCCTCCGTCTAATGCATTGTACATTTTCCAACACACGTTTTGTGGGTTTTTTGCACAAAACTTCACCACTGGAGCAAAAGAACAGTGGGGCTAGCTCTACAAGGATCCCAGCCATATCTGAAACTGGACCCAGCGATTCCTGTCAGTCTCTGAGCAAAAGGTTTGGTAACCTTCTCTTCTATAATGGTACGTGGGGAAGACCTTGAGAGATGGATGCAAGGAATGCTGCCTAGGGAAACAATTAGATAAGAGACAACATAGCCCTCAGCTATATAAAGGACAGGGCAGGAGGGAAGGATCTCCTGTAATATCTCAGGCTATAAAAGAGGCGGTGGGATATTTGTACTTTCAGACATCAGATCCAAAGTTTTTCATTTTGAAGAACACTGTTCGAGCTTTCTCTATCTTTGTCTTTCCTTCAGTTGTCGTGTTCCAGCTTTCCTGTGAATTAGAACCGAGATACGCGATTCTTTCGACTTTTTCTAGTGGAAATTCTACTTTATTGAAAAGATAAAGTACAATGAGATCCTTTGATTATGTTTCCCCATCTCATCTGCTCCCTTTCCTGCTTTCTTGTACACTGAGAGCATCGGCACCAAAGACAAATTTGTGGTGTGTCCAATCACACTTGGTCAATAAGGAGTTCTACTCTGTTCTATTCTTTTACAAAGAATAACACTAAAAGTAACCAAACCAGGAAGTGAGACTCAAAGCTATACACACGTTTTTCCTGTGGTTACATTCCTAAGTGACCAATGGCCACTAGAAATGTGTGTCCCTTTGCAGGTGTTGTGCCACATTTTAATCATTTACGACACACATCCGCTTCGGCTCAACTTGAGCAATGAGATGCTGGCAGTTTCATGCATATATGTGCATTTCCTAATGGCCAAAGTCAACTTATTTGACTTTGTATGCATAAAATATCATCTGGCAGCTAATTTCCAGAATGAGATGGATTGAGACCCCGTAGTTATCTTCTGAGCCCCCAAAAGCTACAAAACCTCCCAGGCATGGGAATCACTAACATTTCCAATCGAAAATCTTGGTCTTTGTGGTTGACGTTAAGAGCAACAGGACTTCAATCCATCAGAACAGAGCTGGAAGGGACCTTGGAGGTCTTCTAGTCCAGCCCCCTGCTCAAGCAGGAGACCCTAGACCATTTCAGATGAGTGACTGTCCAGACGCTTCTTAAAAACCTCCAATGATGAAGCACTCACAACGTCTGGTGGCAAGCCATTCCACTGGTTCATTGCTAGGAAGTTTCTCCTTAATCCCAGGTTGCTTCTCTCCTTGAGGGTCTTCAAAAAAAGTAACTCGTCGTGGGTGTTTCTGTCATGCCTGGAAGCTACATTTGCCTGTTGGACTTCAGGCCTGCCACACTTTCTACTGTGGGAGAATGGGAGTTGGGTGATTATATGGAGTTGGGTGAGATGTAGCCATAATAACGTTCTTCTTAGAAAGCCAAGGTCATCTTTTTCTCTGCACCCGGTCGGAACTGGATGCGACGAATCTGTCTTCGTGGCAATGGAAGATTGGACTATGTGATGGATTTGTGGTTGTGGGGGAAAGATCTTGAACTTTCAACTGGGTGGTAAAACCTGGAAGCTTTCAGATTCGGGTTTCCCCAGATGTGCCAACGTGGCTCTTTTAATAAATTGGAATGTTGAGGATTGCCTCGGATTCTTATTTTATTTTGGATGCTATTTGGAACCCTGGCATTTTCTTAGCTAGACTAGCCCCTCCGTTGCTTCCTCGTGCCTGAAACACTTCCACCTTGTCTCAGAAGATCAGGCCACAATGTCTCCCACTCCACATGTGTGAACCTTCTCATTAGGACTTCCGCTCACTCCAAATTAATGAGGCTGGTCAGTCAGCAATTTGAAGAGCACTAGGTGGAACTCATTGGGATTCTCCTAACCATACGTTTCTCTCTTGCCTGGGGCAACTTCCTGGAGGCCAGTCTGCTCCAAGCCATATAAAAGACACCAGATCTGAAGGTGTCCTTCAAGACAACATCGGGTTCCTGGAAACTTCCTGCCGCTCACCAACCACTGTGGTAAGTGTCTCCTTCTTCTTCTCCATCTCTGCAGAAGATGTCCATCTCAGAAGAACATCATTAGCAAGGAAGAACCTTGTGGCAACATTCCTTGGATTTGGCCATCAAGTAGGGGGAGGACATGGTTGAGAAGAGTCAAGGTAGCAATCTTCTCCGGTGTCTTCAGGGCAGTTTATGGTGCTTAGACAGAAAGGAATGAGGGATCAACCCTAGAAGATGCCGGAGAAAGCAATCTCTTAAATGATGGAGAATTACAGGGAAGAAAGAAAGGACTGAAACAGAGGGAAGACACACAAGGGAGGTGGATTTGGTCCCAGAAGGTGGGGAGGGGAAGTGAAGATTGAAGAAAGATGAAGAGAGGATAACCAGGGTGTAGAAAAATAAGATAAAGGTTCCCTTTGCACATATGTGCTAGTCGTTCCCGACTCTAGGGGGCGGTGCTCATCTCCGTTTCAAAGCCGAAGAGCCAGCACTATCCGAAGACGTCTCCGTGGTCATGTGGCTGGCATGATTCAACTCCCGAAGCCGCACGGAACGCTGTTCCCTTCCCACCAAAGGTGGTCCCTGTTTTTCTACTTGCATTTTTTACCTGCTTTCGAACTGCCAGGTTGGCAGAAGCCGGGACGAATCACGGGAGATCTGCCGACTTTTCTGATCGACAAGCTCAACCTCTCAGCCACTTGAGCCACCACGTCCCATGTAGAAAAGTAGAGTGAGGAAATCTGATTGTGTAGGAAATCTTCACACTCAGCTGGATGGAAACGTTAAGTGGCCATCTTGTTGGCATGACATGAAGTGAAGAGTTGGCATAAGACAGATCAGCCAAAGAAACAAGGAGAAGATGTGATCCTGGAGATGCCTCCAACGTGGTTCTCCTTCAAGACTCTAGAAAAGGAAGGATGAAATGGTCTCCTTTGTTAGAAAGGTGTCAGAAATGATGATAATTGTGTTGTTATTTTACAATAATACAATACAATACAATAGTAGAGTTGGAAGAGACCTTGGAGGTCTTCTAGTCCAACCCCCTGCCTAGGCAGGAAACCCTATACCGTTTCAGGCAAATGGCTATCCAACATCTTCTTAAAGACTTCCAGTGTTGGGGCATTCACAACTTCTGGAGGCAACTTCTGTTCCACTGATTCATTGTTCTCACTGTCAGGAAATTTCTCCTCAGTTCTAAGTTGCTTCTCTCCTGGATTAGTTTCCACCCATTGCTTCTTGTTCTACCCTCAGGTGCCTTGGAGAATAGCTTGACTCCCTCTTCTTTGTGGCAACCCCTGAGATATTGGAAGACTGCTATCATGTCTCCCCTAGTCCTTCTTTCTCTTAAGCTGAACATACCCAGTTCCTGCATCATTTTAGATGATGTGTGTTCCTATCATTGGATTAGATGGTTCCGGAAGCTTTTTTCCAGCTATTTCCTAGCCAATCATTGTGTATAAATACAAAGAAGACAATTAAGGAAAAGTATCGTTGAAACTTCCCCACCAAAAGCCGTCAGCCAAAAACTCACTGAAATGGAACGCATTTTAAGGACGGGTGGTAGGGGCATCCATAGGAGTTTCCCCAAAATATATTTATCATACAATATTCATACCAGAGATTTAATCAGGCCTAGCAAACCAGTTTTACGTCCCTTGCTTTAATCTTTCTTTTTGTTTTCTTCCGGGAATGTTAGCGGATTGCAAAAGCCTCTTCCAGAGTCTGGAAATAACTCATTCCTCCGGGGTAAATTGTGTTTTGCCAATTCAGCTCTTCTCGCGCCGTGTGGGGTCTCTTTGATCCAATGGGATTATTCCTGAGTCGATAGGGTTGAGGGTTGAGCAGGGGGTTGGGCTAGAAGACCTCCAAAGTCCCTTCCAATGCTGTTATTCCCTGAAAATAAGCCCTCCCTGAAAATATTGCCACACAGCAGCAGCCACGAGGGGACCACTCTCGCCGCCTCCTGCACCTCAAAAATAATAAGACCTCCCCAAAAATAAGGCCAAGCGCTTATTTCAGGAGTCAAAAGAAAATAAGACCCTGTCTTATTTTCAGGGAAACAAGGTATTGAGATTAGGTTTAAGGTTTATTTGGATTTATATGCCGCCCTTCTCCAAAAGGACTCAGGGCGGCGTACAACATTAGGAGAATGTCCAATGTTCCTCTGCAGAGAGAAAATCCGCTTGGTTTTTTTTTTTTTTAACCAGGTGAGATACACCTTGGGGAGGTCTCTTCTTTACGTTCAAAACAGCCAGTTGATCACTGAGCAATATTTCTTCTCGGTGCTTGAAATTTTCACCGTTTCGGACAGGTTTTTGGGGGGGGGGCTGGGAAAACGGCCACGTGGGCAAGGCTGGGCTGATTTTTGGGGAAACGCGGTAGTTCTGTCCCGAGGTCCCAAACGAACAATTCTGAAACGTCTCATTTTCTGGTTTTCCTTTTACAGAACAAGCCAACTTGCTGCCCGCGATGTCTTACCAGTGCAAACAACCTTGCCTCCCTCCCCCCTGCATGAAGGGTGCCACCGTCTGCGTGGGCCCCGGCACCACCGTCTGCGTCTCCCCGACGCAGGGCCAGAGCATCGAAGTCTGCGCCTCTCCCACCGGCGCCATCTGTGTGACACAAAACCAAGGTGCGGGCCAGTGTGCCAAAATTTGCCACGATTGTTGCGGATCTGTGGTCGTGACTCCGGTGCAGACGCAAAGCCAGCCCCCCTGTGCCACCATCTCTGTGAGCCAGAACCAGGGGCAAAAACAGCGCCGTTTGCATCCCCCAAACACAGGGCTGCCAGTGCGTGGCCTGCTGTGGATCTGTGGCCACTATCCAGAGCCAAGGTGGCTGTGCCACCATCCAGAGCCAAGGCGGCTGTGCCACCATCTGCGCTTCCCCTGTGTGCGTCTCCCCCGGTCGCAGTGCCGCTGGCCCCCGCTGCGGTGGTCTGCCAGGACCCCTGCGGCAATGTCTGTGTTTCCTCCAAGGGGGGCACCAAGTGTGCCACGAAATGCGCCGCACCGGGAAGCGTGGTTTGCGTGGATCCCTGCGAGGGTGCGTTGAAGTGTGTGAAAAATTGCGACGAGGCGGTCTGCGTGAAGAAGTGCCAGCCAGTGAGCGTGAACCAGTGCAATGTGAAGAAATGCTGAACATGCACGGGCCCAGCCCGACTTCAAAGCAGGAGCGTGGGCAGCCAACTCCTTTGACAGATGCTGAATTCCTTCTTCGGCGAATTTTGCCCGAGTTCCTTCTTTTGACCCACCATACGAGAGAAAGGGTGTGTTTTTTTGGCATACGCATTTACAGTTTCTCTGCTCGCCACTTCTGCCGCATCCTGGGATTGCGATCTCTGCAACCAGGTCTTCTGAAGGATCCCCCTATTTCATTGTGGGAGAGGGGATCTTTTTTTTAAATTGCTAGTGGACGGGCAGACTCCTCTCCTCTTCCTCTTCCTTCCCTGCTCATCCAGAGCAAATAAAAGCAATTGAAAGAATCTTTCTGGTGCGTTCGGAAATCCTTCAAGGGACTGGCACATATTTCAGTGCCCATAAGGAAAGGAAGGGAGGGAGGGAGGGAGGGGTGGGATGAGGGATGGGTGGGTGGGATGGATGAGGGATGGGTGGGTGGATGAATGACAATGGAAGTCAAACAGACAGATAGGTAATAGCTAGATAGAGGGGAGATATAGATGACCGACAAACAGACAGAAAAATAGCTAGATAGAGGGAAGACTTAGATGATATATTTATTTAGATGGAAGGGAAGGGAAGCGAAAAGAAGATGACAGGGAGAGAGAGAGGAAGGAGGGAAAAAGAAGGAAAAGGATAAGAGGGGAAGGGAAGAGGGGAAGAATGGAGGGAGGGAGGATTAGAGGGGAAGGGAAGATGGGAGGGAGGGAAAGAAGGGAGGAAGAAAGGAAGGGAAGATTAGAGAGGAAGGAAAGGGGAGGAAAAGGGAAAGGAAGGAAGGATTAGAGGGGAAGGGAGATGGGAAGTGGAGAGGGAGGATTAGAGGGGAAGGGAAGATGAGAGGGAGGGAAAGAAGGAAGGAAGGAAGGATTAGAGAGGAAGGAAGGGCAAGATGGGAGGTAGGGAGGAAGGCTTCTATACGCCATGCTTAATTTAATCAGTCTGGGGTTGAGACGGGCGGTTGCTAAATTTGATATATAAATAAGTCAAGTTTGTGATTTATTAATAGGCACAACTTGCTTATTATGCAAACTAAGTTCATTTGAACTCCGTGCATTATGTAGATCCAAAAAATGACTGAGTTCATCAGGTCAGCCACATTTCCTTGCAAGGAAGACAACGGATGAATATTGAAAAATGCCGTCCTGGGTGGATAGTTAAGAAAAAAATTCACGAATGTAGTTGCTGGGGGAAAGTTTGTTGGAAGGAAACGAAGCGTGTTGAAAACCACCCCGCCAAGATCAATTTAAAAGAGATTCTCGACCTTCTTTCTTTGCTCAAGCTAGAAAGCCGTTTTAGAGAAGGGGATCGAACTGGGAATGTGAGTTGAAGAACGGAGGGGGGCTCCTTTGTATTTTTCCTTGGCCCTGCGTGAGGAGGGTTGGGGAGGAAGATGGGCCAGTCCTGGACTCTGTCTCAGAGGCAGAGAGGGGGCCAGGACCATCTGGGAGTTATATGTTGCCTCCGCAGCCTCTGGAGTCTGACGTCAGCGAGGAAGAAGAACAGTAGGAGCCTGTTCCCAGTGCATGCATGCACAGAGCTGCCAGAAGGTGAGAACAATTAAGAGAACAGGGGTGACTGTTTGGAGATGATTGGCCCTTCCCAAAAGACATAAAAGAGGAGCAAACGGATGCCAGCCTCTGCAGGAACCAATTAGTTCATCTAGTCGGTTCAAGCTCTAAGACGTTGTGTTTGACTCTGTGCTAAGTTTGGTCTTGCGAAACTAACTGGCAATTCGGTCTCCGGCAGCGTTTCAAGGGAGATAAAAATGGGCGCTATCAATATTACCCTGATAGATTCCGGCAACTCGAGCAGACATCTGTCGGACTCTTCACAGATTGTTGGGAGAAGCCCTGCGGGCTGTGAATGACCATAATTCACAGCCTTATAAATAAAAGAGGGTTTGGGGGACTAAGATTGTGATTTATGCTTTCTCGGGAAGCCCCCCTCGCCCCTCATCCATCTTTCCTCTGATGCTGTGTCTTTTGGATGGATTCCAAAAAATCGGGTTGACGTTGGGATGAAGCGTCAGCTTAAGCTATTCGGGTCAATCAATCCGGGAAAATTAGACGGGCGTTGCTACCCACCTTCCTGGCATGTCCCCTACCAGTGTCGAAATAAGCGTTTCTGAAGGGACCGCCCTACTACTTTTGAGTGACAGCCGGGGGATTTCTTGAAAGGATTTGCATGGGGAATAACATCCTACGCCAAGTCCTCCCCGCCTGTAATATTATGCACGGTTTTAATAGGTGTTATTTGGGAATTAAAGGCGCGGGCGTGGCCGAGACGATGGTGCGGCGGAAAAATTGCTATCTCTCGGTATAAAAAAGAGCTTTTGGCTCCCCACACCTCTCGGCAAACCTTCGTGGCTCCTGCTTCTCTCCAGGCCGTTGCGAGAGTTCAGTAAGTCTCATCTTGACTTGGGAAGTTGGACGCACTTGTGGAGGGGGTGAGGTTATACACTGTATATTTTTCTTCGTTTGTTCTTTTGCATTTTAAGGACGATTCTGAGAACCGTCTTTGATCTCGTTTACGTCTGGGTTGTGGGAAAGTAACTCCCTTGTGGGTTTCTGGATGGAGTCGGACGCCCTCCGTGCCTGGGTTAGCCTTCGCAGCCTTATGGGGCTTTGGGTCCCTGATCTCGGCACTGACAACCCCGGGGAAAGGGTGGGCTTTGGTGGACGCCAAGCGCAAAGGGGTGGCGGGTTTGGCGCCAAAGCTTGGCCACTGGTCGTGGTCTGCGGGATTTGGGTCTGCCGCGAATTTTGCAGGTGGTTTTGAAATCCTTCCAAAATGTCTTTGGGGAGGTTTGTGGGGATCAGGTAGAGAGAGGGAGGTGGGTTAGAGGGATGAGGGGGCTGCCTGCCTTGTTTTCTCATCCGTCTTTCTCATTCTGTTGCTTCTGCTTTTCCTTCTTTTGTGCTGCCTTTCTTCCGTTGCTTTTCTTTCTTTCCTTCTTGTTTCTTTCTTTCCTTCTTTCATCCTTCATTGCTTTTCTTTTTTCTGCCAGCCTGCCTACCTTCCTCTGCTTTTCCCTTCCTCCTTTCTTCCTTTTCTTTCTTCCCTCCTTCTCCCCTGCTTGTCTTTTCTTCCTTCCTTCCTTCCTTCCTCTGCCTTTCTTGCTTTGCATCATCCTTCCTTTGCTTTTCACTTTCTTTGTTGTTTCCTTCCTTTCTTCCTTCCTTCCCCCCTTCCTTCCTTCTTTCCTTCCTCTGCCTTTCTTGTTTTCCTTCATCCTCCCTTTGTTTTTCTCTCTTTCTTCATTGTTTCCCTTTTTCCTTCCTTCCTTCCCCCTTCCTTCCTTCTTTCTATCCTCTGCCTTTCTTGCTTTTCATCATCCTTCCTTTGCTTTTCAGAGGAGAAATTTCCTGGCAGTTAGAACAATTAATCAGAGGAACAGAAGTTGCCTCCAGAAGTTGTGAATGCCCCAACACTGGAAGTCTTTAAGAAGATGTTGGATAGCCATTTGTCTGAAAGGGTATAGGGTTTCCTGCCTAGGCAGGGGGTTGGACTAGAAGACCTCCAAGGTCCCTTCCAACTCTTTAATTCTGTTATTCTGCCCCATTGGTGCCGCTGGGCTCCTCCCGTCTGCCCTGGAAGAGATGCCTTGCTTTGCAAAATTGCTCCCACGTACAAATCCGGAATAATTGCAGCGCATGGCTGTTTTCTTTTTCCTTTCCAGACCTAAGTCCTAACCCTCTACGGTATGGCTTACCAATGCAGATGCAAAGAGCTTTGCCTTCCTCCACCGACCGGCGTCACCCCGTGTTCGGTGGACACTCAGGATCCGTGCACGTTCCCCGACATGGCTCAGCGTGTCCAAACTTGTGATTGTGTCCCATCCGAGGCCTGCAGCGCGCCCAGCAGCCTCTCGTACCAAGCCAAGCAGCCATGCGCAGCCCCTTCCTTTGTGGCTGCGCTGTGCCCCACCGCGACCTTCAACCCCTGCGCCTCGCCTTGCCTGTCCCTGCACAACGAAACAGGTGCAGGATCTGCTTGCATCCCGTGTGAATCTGTGACATCGGGGACAGCAGACGCCTGCACCTCGCCATCCCCACCCGCTTGTGGATCCAGCTGTTCGGGCAACTGTTCGGACCCCCAAGGTGATGGGGGCATGCCCTACGTATTCCCAGGCTCCACTGTGTGCTTGGAACCATCTGGCTCTGTTTTGGTGAAGCCCGCTGTTGGTTCTCCAGAACTGGAGGCCAGTACGCTGTTCTTGGCATCTTACAAACCTCACTTCTAGTAGGAGAATACGGGGTGTTGTGCCAGATCTGGGATGAGTAAGTCTCATCTACCCTTTGATTTGCGAGGGGGGGGGAAATAAATATTCTCTTTAATTGGCATTAATGAAAGGCAGGGATGGACCCACGGGGCGTGAACTGCTTTGAAAACCCCCCTCTGGTTCTTTTTGTCCCTGGGACGCAAAGAAAAAAAGTTCTTTCTTTAACAGGAAGCCTTGCCCTGCTTCCTGACCTCAGAAGTCAATTCCGCCTTTGCGGCCCTCTGAAATTGACAGGCTCGCTCGCTGGTTTTATTTGCAGGGGTTTCTCGAAGCTGGATTTAAACGTGTTCCATTTTGCAAGGCGGCACTGGGGCAACATAAAAGAGCAGCAAAATTCACTCAACAAATGTCTCACTTGACCACAGAAATTTGGGGCTCCGTTGTGGTCGTACGTTGAGGACTACCTGTACTTAACTTTGTTTGGTGATTTGAAGTCACTCCGGTTTAGGACTTCTGGCATAGTGATGTGCGCCAAAAGGAAATTGGTTTGCTCCAACTCTTGCAATATCCATCCTTGCTTCTGGATGTCCTTTCCTGCTGTGTGTGTGTGTGTTTGTGTGTCAAAGTTTTAGTTGTATCAGTGTCTAGTTTTGGGGGTGGGGGACATGCCGAATATTCCAAGTGATTTGGAGAAGAGCCATCCCCAATTCCTGCCTTCCAAGCAATCGGGAAACACCTGGTATGGCTGCTCACCTGAATTTGCACATCATGCAAAAAAACGTTTATAAAGAAATAATTCTCTCTGCCTGCGTTCAGGGTTCATTTAGGGAAGTCCTCCCATTCTTAAGACCGGGACACCCTGGAGCAAAGCAGACCTTTGATCTTGTCCCTCTGATTTCTGTTTTCGCCTTCATTTAAGCGAGGAATTTCAGGGTAAACCATTTCCAAACACCTGTTTTCCTTCAAGCATCTTCAAGCAACTGGACATTATCTTTATCACCTGTTGCAGCCAGGTAATTTTTTTTTTAAAAGCATCAAAGCTCTGGTTTGGTCTCCCCATGCTTGCTCATGCAACTTATTTCTTTAAAAAAAATATATCATTTGATTGTGTTTGTCCTTGCAGAAAATGCCCTTGGCTAAGATATTTTCTCTGCCTCTGTGAAGTTGCAATAAAGTGCTGTGTTACTCCTGCGTGTATCTTTGGAAGTGATTTCTTCATTTGGCTGGGCTCAGCAGAAGGCGCGACGAGTTGATCCGGGGATCAAATCACAAGGAAGTCTTGGGCTCGCTGGGACTTGTAAAGATGGCTATTCTGTTCTCTTGGGAGGCCGTTTTTGTCTGTTTTTTTCTTAAGCAATGCTTTGGATATTTATGTTTCTTTCACAATGGGCTGGGGAGGAACTGAAGCCTTGAGAAATTGAGATGCGGGAGAAAACGGACTTTATTGGTTTATCCAACTGGGCCAAATGTTTGGCAGTTTTAATTCCCAGTGCTGGCTTTGAATCCTTCAACCAGTTTCATCTTGTAATTTTTTTCTTCCTTCCTTCCTTCCTTCCCTTTCCTTCCCTATCTTTTTTATCCTTCCCTATTCTTCCTCCCTCCCTTTCCTTCTTTTCTTCTTTTTCTTCCCCTTTTTTTATCCTTCCTTCCCTAATAATTCCTTCCTCTCCTTCTTTCCTTTCTTCCTTCCTTTCTTTTTTCCTCTTTCCCTCCCTGCCTTCCTTCCCCTTCCTTCCCTATCACGCAAATTATTATTATACACAGACCTGGTCAGAGGAGTTGAGCGTCCATTCAATTAAGTCATAGCCCTGGGCATCCTGGTTAGCTTCAGGCTAACCAGGTTAATTAAACCACCTGCTTCGTTTGACAAATGGTCTCCGGTTTTGGCAACATTATTATCTCTGGATTATGGAGAAGATTTGTCTGGTCTTAGCTTGTCTATCTGTCTGTCTCTAGAAGGATGGATGGATGGAGAGAGAGAGACAGACGGACAGATGGACAGACAGAGAAATGAAATGAATCTCAGTAGGAAAACTAACTTCCTGAAGGTCCCCAATATTTGATCATTGCAACATCCCAGGTGCTGTAGAAGATCCACCAAACAGATCTTCCCTTAATAAGCGTCAGCAAAAGACTCAGGAGTCTATTGAGGTATTAGGAGTTTCCCCAACCTCCCCATCAACCTGCCCAGAATTGTGGCATACTTGATTGCGTTTGAATTCAGATCCCACCCAGATTCCCAGATGTTCTCCAGAGGCATCTCGTCCAAGAGAAAAACCGAAAGCCAACACCCAACTAGTTCAGTGGAGGAGCGAGTACTTTTATTAAAACTTTGCTTGCGAGCGAGAGAGTCGGTCCGCGGGAAATAGAATGAAATCTGGAGATTCTCGAGAAGATCGAACAATCACCAGGACCGTTTCCAGAAGACGTTGGTGGAGACCTCCAGAGGACACAAAGAGGAACGTTGGGTGGGAAGGCTTGGAAGCAGCAGCGGAAGAGAGTGGGTTGATATTCTTTCTCACCCCTCCTTCTCCTTTATCCATGGGGCATGCTGACCATCAACATTGCTTAGGAGGTTGTTGGGCCTTCTGTGGAGGACACTTCACATCTTTACAAGGGGGGCAGCAGGGCCCCATTTGGGGCACACACTTGTTGGGTTGTGAGCAGCAAGACGTTGGGTGACATTTGGGGGGACAGCAAGATTCTACGCAGGGAGGGATCTTACAAGCTTGCTTCTGTTGGGACATGGTTCTCCGGGGGTTGAAGAAGTCTACAAAGAGAAGAGGGAAAATAAGAAACGTATGGAACACGAGTGTCTTCTTCCACCAGAGCCCCCCCCCCCCCCCAAATTCCCCCAAATCTACTTTGGACTTATTTTTTTGCAGAAATCCATGTCCAGAATCAGAGAGGATTGACCTATTCTCTAAATTAAACATCAGGGGGTTGGACTAGAAGACCTCCAAAGTCCCTTCCAACTCTGTTATTCTGTCACGCTGTCCTAGAAATACAGGTAGCTTGCTTCTCCAGACTATAGGTAGTCTTCATCTTAAAAGGACTATCATCTGAACCTTCTTCCAAACTCAAGTTAAAGATACAGATCAACAGAGTTGGGAGGGACCTTGTAGGTCATCTAGTCCAACCCCCCAGCCCAAGCAGAAGACCCTACACCATTTCTGACCTATGGCAGCCCAGTCTCTTCTTAAAAGCTTCCAGGGATGAAGCTCCCACAACTTCTGTTCCATGGGTTGAATTGCTCTCACTGTCAGGAAATTCCTCCTTATTTCTAGGTTGAATCTGTCCTTGATCAGTTTCCATCCATTATTCCTTGCCTGGCCTTCGGGTGCTTTGGAGAATAGCTTGACCCCCTTCCTCCTCTCTGTGGTAACCCCTCAAATATTGGAAGATGCTCTCCTGTCTCCCCTGGTCCTTCTCTTCACTAGACTAGCCAGGCCCAATTCCTGCAACCGTGTTTGTTGCTGACCAGGCCAAGCTCAGAAGCTGCAAAAAGAATTTGCAAGATGTCAACAACCTTGCAGAAGGAAGGAAAACAAGAGAGAGAAGAGGAAAGATCGAGATTTACCGTGCTGCGGAGAATACGAAGAAAGGACTCACCTAAAGTTTGCGAGAAGACACAGAGACGTCAACGAAAGTCAGCAAGGGATGGATTGAGGGGACCAAAGCTGCCATCCACCTTTTTATTCTTTTTCCCAAGTAGTGTCACTTCCTGTACCTGCCAGATAAAATCCGTTGGGTGTGGGTGTTAATTGACTAATTGAATTTTCAATCAACCCTTCCCTGATTTGCCATCCATTAGCAGATGTTTGTCCAACGGCTTTACAACTACTTAAATTTGGTCCTTCACCAGGATGGCCATATTTGGGCTGGTGGATTTGTGACAGGTGGCTTTGTGTTTTCAATCAAAACTTCCCTGGCGTGGTGCGGTCTATCTTACAATATCGGCGGCGCCATTCAAACGTTTTCCGCCCGGTGCAATCCAAACACGTGTCCCCAACCAAATTTATCGTCTACATTTAGGGAAACCTGGAGTTGAGTTTGATAAAACGATGCTTTGTGAGAATGGGTTTTCAGTTCCTTCTCTTTTTAAAGTATTAATTGTAATTTTTTTAAAATGAAAATCACTAGTGTAAAGGTAAAGGCTCCCCTCGCACCTGCGTGCTAGTCGTTCCCGACTCTAGGGGGCGGTGCTCATCTCCGTTTCAAAGCCGAAGAGCCAGCGCTGTCCGAAGACGTCTCCGTGGTCCTATGGCCGGCATGACTCAACACCCAAGGCGCATGGAACGCTGTTCCCTTCCTACCAAAAGTGATGCCTATTTTTCTACTTGCATTTTTTACCTGCTTTCGAACTGCTAGGTTGGCAGAAGCTGAGACAAGGAACAGGAGCTCACTCCTTGCTTGGGATTCGAACCGCCAAACTGCCGACTTTTCTGATCGATAAGCTCAGCACCTTAGCCACTGAGCCACCACGTCCCACTAATATCATAATAATGGTATTAATCATTATTATAGTAGGAATGGATTTGGGAAGCTGGCCCAGACTGGCTCCTCGTTTTCTGAGCCTGGAGAAAGAAGAATAGAGCCTCCTCGTCCGGATGCAGTCCACCTGAGAGCGCTCTTTCTGCAAAGAAAGAGAAGGTGTCGGAGGATTTGGCCACGTGCCCGCATGACAAACGACGCCGGGGGAAAAATCACGTGCGGGTCAGTGAAAACAAAAGGCAGGGTGGGAAGGGTGCGTTAAATGTTTGTATTTTTTGCCTCCTTAATGGGGTTTTTTTTAGCAGCTACGGGGAAAGAACAACATCAAACCTGACAGCTTGGAAACATAAAGTTTGTTTGGAAGAAAAAAAGTGCCGGATCCATCAGCCTCGCCCTTGCGCAACTGGCTTGGTGAGGTGTGATGCCCCGTTAAAAACGACAGAAGTGTCGGAAATCTCTTTGTCACCTGGGCGGGGGTGGGATGCGTGGAAGGCCAGGTGAGAGGTTGGGTTTGGAGGGGGGAGTTTGGACAAGACAAGGTTGGTGAGTGAAGGAGATGCGTTGGGCATAGCTGGGGGCTGAATCAGAGGGGCACCGTGGAAGGGGGAGGTCCCCGTCACCCAGCCGTGATTAAGAAGGCTTGGTATAAAAAGGTATAGGCTGCCAGCTGGCTCTCCAACCGAGCCGCGTGATTTTTCTGCAAGGCTGGAAGTTGGTGAACAGGTGAGTGGAGAGGGAGGTTGAGATGGGTCAAAGGATGGATGGAAGGAGAAGAGGCGAAATCGTGGAGCCTTTGAAGAGAAGGAAGCCCTGAGTATTGTAGGGAGGAGGAGGAGGAGGAGGAGGCGATGAAGGAGGAAAGGAAGGAGAGGATGAAGAAGAAGGGGATGAGGGAGGAGATGAAGGGGAAGGGGATGAAGAAGGAGAAGGAAATGAAGGAGTTGATGACTGGAAGGGGATGAAGGAGGAGGAGGGGATGCATGAGGAGATGGGGATGAAGAAGGAAGAGAAGGGGATAAAGGAGAAGGAAGAGATGGAGAAGGGGAGGAAGGAGGAAAGGAAAGAGAAGGAGACGGAGAAGAAGAGGATAAGAGGAAATAGATAAGGGGGGATGAAGGAGAAGAGGTTGAAGGAAAAAGAAGTGGAGAAGGGGATGATGGGCAAAGGAAAGAGAAGGAGATGAAGAAGGAGGAAAGGGGATGAAGAAAAGGAGGTTGAAGGAGGTGAAGAAGAAGAGAATAAGAGGAAATAGAGAAGGGGGATGAAGGAGAAGGGGACAAAGGAGAAGAGGTTGAAGGAAAAAGAAATGGAAGATCTGAGCAAGGAAGGAATGGAGTAGTGGTTGAAGGATCAGGGCTGAGACAAACTTCACATTGCTTCAGAAGAAGGTAGACAACCGACTGCAGCTTCCTCTGTTCCAAGTTCAATCTTGGGGTCCACGAGGACTACAATCTTTGCTCTAGCCACCGTTCCTTGAAAAAAAGCACCAGCTTTGTATGCTTAGATGCACCTGGAGACAGAGGAATGGTGATAAATCCTACCTGTAGACCATCAATCAGCCTTGTGTACCAAGATGGAAAATGACCATCGAAAGTCAACCTTGTCCTCTCTCTGTTCTTTCATTCCAGGAGCCCTTACGATGTGTGAAGAGATGTCGGACCTTCTCCGCAACATTCGCAGCATCATCTGCATTTTCGAGAAGTATGCCAAGGATGATGGGGACTGTAGTACCTTGAGCAAAGGAGAGCTGAAGCAGCTGATCCAAACGGAGTTCAGTGACGTCATTGTGGTGAGTGCTGAGAACTTGGGACAGAAGGAAGGAGAAGACCAAGAAGGATTGTCTAGTAGGAGAACGGTAGAGAATTGGAAGCAGAGAGTAGGAAGGGACGAAATCTGGTCTGTGGATCACACACCAAGCCATGGTTAGAAGCGATTTTGGTGTGTTGGGCTTCGGTGCCTCCAAATATGTTGGAGAACCACAACTGAGTTCTAACCCATGGTTGAGGAAATCCGCATCCTAAATGGTCCACCACCTTTGAGAGCTCCAAGCTAGAGGCACAGAATTTATGAATCGGTCTCTCTACCTATTATCCTAAACTTACACAGTTATTTTTTTAAGAAACTTTCTAAGGGTTCTCACCAGTTACTAGTGATGACCTCCTAAGAACTTAGTAATTGAACGCAGGAGGGTAGGAAGTGCAACGGGTCCGCATTTTGTTTTATAGAATATTATTTTTGGATCCTTTGAATGTATTGATTTTATTCTTCAACCTGTTTCCTGATTTAATTATGGGATTATGAGGGGGGACCCCAAAAAAACCCTGCAAAAATAAGTCTGTTAGATGTCCATCAGAAGAGGGCAGAGGAGTGAAGCCATTCCTGGCTATTGGGGCATAATCGAGAGGAATTGAGAGGAGACAAATGCATCTTCTTATAATCTTTTTTTGGGGTTTCTTCTTTGCAGGATCCGTACGATCCCAAGACGATTGAGACGGTGCTCCATCTGTTAGACACCGACTGTGACGGGAACGTGGGTTTTGAAGAATTTACAGTCCTGATCTTCAAGGTGGTCAAAGCCTGTTATAAGAAAGTCCAAGAATGCCAGGGTTCAGCAGGTGGACCATCCCAGAGAGATAACCTCAGAACTCAGCAGCGGGACATCCCACCTCAGCAAGTGTCCACAAGTGGACCATCCAAGCGAGATGTCACCAGCACACAACAGCAGGACATCCCACCTCAACAATTATCCAGAGATGGACCATCCCAGAGAGATGCCTCCAGCACTCAGCAGCGTGATTTCCCATCTCAGCAAGTGTCCACAGGTGGACCATCCCAGAGGGATATCTCCAGAACTCAGCAGAGGGACATCCCACCTCAGCAAGTGTCCACAAGTGGACCATCCAAGCAAGATATCTCCAGCACTCAGCAGAGGGACATCCCACCTCAACAAATATCCAGAGATGGACCATCTCAGAGGGATATCTCCAGCACTCAGCAGAGGGACATCCCACCTCAACAAGTGTCCAGAGATGGCCCATCCCAGAGGGATATCTCCAGTACACAGCAGAGAGACATCCCATCTCAACAAGTGTCCAGAGATGGACCATCCCAGAGAGGTATCTCCAGAACTCAGCAGAGGGACATCCCACCTCAACAAATATCCAGAGATGGCCCATCACAGAGGGATATCTCCAGTATACAGCAGAGGGACATCCCACCTCAACAAATATCTAGAGATGGACCATCCCAGAGGGATATCTCCAGTACACAGCAGAGGGACATCCCACCTCAACAAGTGTCCAGAGATGGACCATCTCAGAGGGATATCTCCAGCACTCAGCAGAGGGACATCCCACCTCAACAAATATCCAGAGATGGACCATCTCAGAGGGTTATCTCCAGCACTCAGCAGAGGGACATCCCATCTCAACAAATATCCAGAGATGGACCATCTCAGAGGGATATCTCCAGTACACAGCAGAGGGACATCCCACCTCAACAAATATCTAGAGATGGACCATCCCAGAGGAATATCTCCAGTACACAGCAGAGGGACATCCCACCTCAACAAATATCCAGAGATGGCCCATCTCAGAGGGATATCTCCAGCACTCAGCAGAGGGACATCCCACCTCAACAAGTGTCCAGAGATGGCCCATCCCAGAGGGATATCTCCAGTACACAGCAGATAGACATTCCATCTCAACAAGTGTCCAGAGATGGACCATCCCAGAGGGATATCTCCAGTACACAGCAGAGGGACATCCCACCTCAACAAATATCCAGAGATGGACCATCTCAGAGTGATATCTCCAGTACACAGCAGAGGGACATCCCACCTCAACAAGTGTCCAGAGATGGACCATCCCAGAGGGATATCTCCAACACTCAGCAGCAGGACATCCCACCTCAACAAATATCCAGAGATGGCCCATCACAGAGGGATATCTCCAGTACACAGCAGAGGGACATCCCACCTCAACAAATATCCAGAGATGTACCATCCCAGAGGGATATCTCCAGTACACAGCAGAGGGACATCCCACCTCAACAAGTGTCCAGAGATGGACCATCTCAGAGGGATATCTCCAGTACACAGCAGAGGGACATCCCACCTCAACAAGTGTCCAGAGATGGACCATCTCAGAGGGATATCTCCAGCATACAACAGCAGGAGACCCAAACCTTACAAATATCTCCTCGTCCTTGCCAGCAACTTGTATCCCCTAAGAAAACTTTAGATGCAGAGGAAATGATTGAGTTACAGGAGAAGGAGAGAACCAGACTGGAAGCCAGTTATGACAATAAGTCCCAACAGGAAGAGGCTTCTAGTCACCCAAGAACACAGACCTCAAGGGTACTATCAGTTCAGAGATCAATTGAGGACATGATAAGGGGAAATCTCACCTGCGTGAGTTCTTCGTCAGGAATGAGAACCGAGCAGGCCCAGGGGCATCCAAGTGCTCTTCCTCCCAGGCGTCGCTGTCTTCAGGAACCCCTCAGCCCAGATCAAGGAGCAAGTCAAGATGTTCTTCAGAGTGTTGCTCAGCAATCATCCCAACAACGTCAAGTGGAAGAGCAGAGAGGCACACGTCAGGAGGAAGGGACCTCCCAATCATTGTCACAGGAAAGAAGTCAACAGTCCACTGTGGAGATGGAACAAATCTCAGCTGGGGAAGTCCCCCGTGAACCATTGCGAGAAACTCTTCAAAGGCCTTCTGGAGGAAGGAACCAGCAAGTGGAGGTTGAAGAACGAAGATCAGCATCTGGCCAGCTCAGGAATCCCCAGGTGGTTCAAATTTGTGACCAAGAATCCCGTTCGGTCACGCTTGGACAGAATCAGAATGACCAACAGAGACGTCAATCTCAAGGAGTTGAGCAGCGTTCGGTTGTCCAACAGGGCCAAGAAGTTCAAGCTCCAGGGCAGGTCATAAGTAGACGTCAAGAACCTCAAATGCCAGTCTACCGACCTCATCAAGACAAGGAAAGGCATCCCACCACATTAGAACAACGCCAGCGTGGTCCATCAGAGCAGAGAGCTGTGTCTCAAGAACTGACCAGACCTCAAGTAGCTGAGAGATACCCACAGGGTGAGCCAGGAGAGCTCACAGTTGTCCAGTACTCTCAAGATTCTTCTCCCCGACGCCCATTCCAATCTTCCCAGTTCCAGCTAAAACAGAGGCCATTACAGTTCCCTCCTCCCTGGTCTACCAAGCAATAAACGCTTCCTAGAAAGCCAATAAATGCTCCACAAAACCACAGAAGTTGAGATGACCCACCAAGATCCATCCATCTCACCCAGGACTCATGGCGGTTTTGGAGAAGACCTTCTTGGGTTTGCTCACCATCTATAGCTACAAAATGTGGTTGGAGAAGCACGGCCCCTTGCTGTAAATGCCAGGGGTGAGCTGCATTAAGCTTGGTAGATCTCAAGTAGCTTAGATCTTCCTTTGCTTCTTTATGAAGAACCTGGATCCTTGCTTCAAACATGCTTCGTTTCTACATGCAAGGAATCTTTGAGAAGAATCCTGGGACCTTCGTAAGCCATATTCTCTCTCTTGTCCTCTGTCTCCCAGTAGGCCTACCTAACCTTGGTATCACAAGAAGGACCTTGTGAAGCTCAGGATGGGTGGTTTATTGGATATAACCTCCAGCTCCAGCTAGCTTTTATATCAAATCAATAATATTTATCAGCAATCGTTCCATAACGCAATAAAGGATCATAGCTTCGCAATGGGTGAATGTCCCCAGGATCCAATGAATGTCAGAATTGTGTAACAAAATTGTTCATAAGATGATTGAGCTTCTGTTCATACTATAAATGTTCCAGATCTCCTTAGGTCAGTGTTTCTCCATCTTGGCTACTTTAAGATGGGTGGACGTCAACTTCCACAAATCCCCAGCCACCTCAATTCTAAGAGTTGAAGTCCACTCATCTTCAAGTGGTCCAAGTTGAACCCCGTGGCCTCAGACGTCCACCGTATTGTAGAATGAATGGCCCAACTCAACCATGTCCCCACCTGAAGTGTAATGTAGACAATCAACTGTAAGGATCAAAAATGCACAGCTAAGCTTCAAGTGGATTCCTTGTGTATCTTTAACCTATCAAAATCATTCTCTCTAAAAAATTATGCTTCTCTCTGTGATACAATAAAAAAAATATTTGCAAGCACACCTGGCATGCTTCCTTTTTACGACCCAATGATTCCATACTTAAAAAGAAGTCGCCTTTTTGAGTTTGTGTTGGCCTGTCATTCATAGACTACAAGGTCAAGAGTGAGGAAGACTATCCACTTCGGTTGTCTGGTGATCTCCACCTATGAAATAGGACACTTCCGGGGTTGGTTGACTCAAGAGACATGTCCTCCTCAGGAGTAGAAATTGTTACGGTTTACATCTGAGCTTAGAAGACTTCAAGCTGAAAATACTTCAGGGAGTTCTGGATTTAGCGGGAGGGATTTATTTACTCATGGACTTCCATCCAAGCCTTAGTTACACCACACACAGAATCCTGCATCCAGTTTTGGTCCCCACACTATAAAAAAGATGCGGAGACTCTAGAAAGAGTGCAGAGAAGAGCAACCAAGATGATTAGGGGAGTGGAGAATAAAACATACGATGAACGGTTGCAGGAACTGGGCATGGCTAATCCAGCGAGAGAAGGACCATGGGAGGCATGATAGCAGGTTGGACTAGAAGACCTCCAAGGTCCCTTCCAACTCTGTTATTTCTACAGTGTGCAACGCCAGCCAAAAAAGCCAATGCAATCCTAAATTGCATTAACAGAGGACACAATCAAGATCAAGGGAGATACGAATACCACTCTATAAAGCCTTAGTAAGACAACACACTGCATCCAGGTTTGATCAGCACACTATACCAAAGATGTGGAGACTCTAGAAAGAGTGCAGAGATGCACCAAGATGATTAGGGGACTGGAGGCTAAAACACCCATGACTTCTAGTGGCTAGCTGTTCCAGTGGTTAATTGTTGTCACTGTTAGGAAGTTTCTCCTTAATTCCAGGTTCCTTCTCTCCTTGATTAGTTTCCATCCGTTGCTTCTTGTCCTACCTTCAGGTGTCTTGGGAAATAAGTTGATCCTCTCTTCCTTGGGGCAGCCGCCCAATACTGGAACCCTGCTATCATGTCCTTCTCTTCTCTACACTGGCCAAACTCAAATCCTGCAACCGTTCTTCCTACGTTTAATCATCTTAGTTGCTCTTCTCCGCACATTTTGTGTCTTTGCAAGAGGAATAATTCAGCCAAAAGGGAACTAGTTGTAACCCCTGAAAAGAAATCCTACACTCTCACTTAGAAGTTAATGTCCTCCGTCAAAAACCGCCCACATATTTTAATCTTGCTTGCTGTGATGGAAACCCAGCTTCTGCTGTACGAGTAGAAGGTCCTATAAACTGCTTTAGTCAGAAGAAACAACCTCTGATGATCTTCTACCACCATCTTGTGGTCAATGAACAGGTAGCAGATTATTTTAACAAAATGGATTATGGGATGTTTTTAAAGCCGTGTTTTGCAACCGTGGCAAACTTGAAGATGTGTGGACTTCAACTCCCCCAGCCCAGTGTGTCAGGCCTGCAAGTCATATTTTCTTTTTTGGACTGTTGAGAAGTGGGAGGTGGGGTTTATATGGAGTTGGGTGATATGTAACCATAACAGCATTCTTCTTAGAAAGCCAAGGTCATCTTTGTCTCAGCACTTGGCCGGAACTGGATGGGAGGAATCTGTCTCCGTGGCCGTGGAAGATTGGACCATATGATGGACTTGTGGGTGTGGGGGCAAAATCTTGAACTTTTAACTGGGTGGGGAAACCGGGAAGCTTTCAGATTCGGGTTTCCCCAGATGTGCCAACATGGCTCTCTTCATAAATTGGGACTTTGAGGAATGCTTTGCCTCGGACTCTGATTTAATTTTGGATGCTATTTGGAACCCTGGCATTGACATCATGCTAGCTGGGGAATTCTGGGAATTGAAGTTGTCAATCCTTGATTTAGAGAACGTTGTTCTCCACGCTCAGAGGATTCAGAATAACAGAGTTGGAAGGAACTTTGGAGGTCTTCTAACCCAACCCTCTATTCACGGAGGAGACCCTATACCAATTCGGACAAATGATTGCCCAATATCTTCTTAAAAATCTCCAATGATGGAGCACACCCACAACTTCTGGAGGGAAGTTGTTCCACCGAGTAATTGTTCTCACTATGGGGACATTTTTCCTTAGTCCTAGGTTGGATCTCTTCTTGATAAGTTTCCACCTGTTACTTTCTTCTGCCTCTGGTGCAGAATCCCCATCGTTTTCTACAGTGTGTCCACCCAAGAACTAAAAGTCAACCCAAATGACAAACAACGTGGAGTTTGTTTAGAAGAAACTGCTCTTTATTTAACTTGCTTGGTTTCCATCACCAGTAGCCCACCAAAAACCCAGTAACCCACCACGTTTACCCTAAATCCAAAGTTAGGAAAATCAGAGAAGAAAGGGGAAGGGGGGAAATAGAGAACTGCTAGTGTCCAACAATCCAATGGAGTTGGCCGTTTGATCGATGGTCAACACATTCACGCCGGACACCTTCGCACATTCAACATCAAGGAAGAACCAGGGTGGTTTCCATTAGTCCCCCTTGATGGAATGCTCTTGATGGATGTCTTCAATTGGTTCTTCCTCACGGTTCCTTCGTTACTCGAATGGCTGGGAGAGGTGGGAAAATATAGCGTTATTGAATATAGTAAGGCTACAACTACGAACAAACTGGTAGTCTTCATGGTCAAAGATTCCAAAGAAAGGCCAAGGAGCCCAGAGCTTCTCCAGATATTGATGAAATGACAGTCCGCAGCAACTCCTGTCTTAAAAGATGGTCCAGAACTACTGGGAAATGTGGTTTCTCAAGGTCTGGAGAACTATGGTTACCACACTGCTCCTTACTTTGGCTTCATCCTTCCTTTTCTAGCCCTTTGTGTCTGGCTTAAGGCTACGGGGCTCAGATCTTCTGAGTCCAGGAACTCTGCGTCTGGACATCTGCTCTGGGCTGCTGGGGTCAAGCTCTCTCCGACCAGCATCAGAAGGGCTCGCCATGTCTCGACCTGTACGTCTCATTCGGTCATCTCCTTCTGGGAGTCTCTCCCTTTCACCATACCTGGAGGCACTTTCTTGAGGCCTTCTCCGGTCTTCATCTCTTGGTTCAGCTTCAAGGGACGTGGCACGTCTCCCATCTCTCTCCCTGCCCCGGGATTCACGTTCATAATGTTGTCCCTCCTGGTTGTCTTCTCTCTCAACTAATTCACGAGGCTGGAGCCTTCTCCTCCTTTCAGCATCTCTTTCTTGGGACCGAACTTCGTAGTTACGGGGTCTCCTCTGATTGTCTCTCCGTGGTTCTTCAAAACTTTGAGATCTGGGTTCAGGTACTTGGGATTGGGGTCTCCTTCTTACGCTTTCTGTGGCACCGGTTTCCTCTCGGCTGAACTCCCGCCTTCTCCGCTCTACGTCCTGAGGGCGTTGGGATCTTCTGACCTCTTCTCTGCCTTCAGACTCACGAGATCGGGAAGGTCTGTCCATGTTCTCAAGCTCAGAAGAATAGGGCCTCCTCCTCCTCTCTTCCTCCCTACGTTCCAGATCTTCCATTTCTTGTCCTCTTGAAGCTTCACGTGGTCGTGGTCTGCTCCACTCATCTTCAACACGTCTCCTTTCAGATCTTCTGACTTCTTCCTCTTCTGCCCGGATTGCTCTACGAACATCTTCTCTCGATTGAAAGACAGAGCGTCCTTGTCTCCTCCCCTCACTCTCTCTCTGGTCATCTTCACGGAACTGTGATCTTCTCTCACCTTCTCTGGACAATGGGCGATGCTCCTCGTACTCCTCTACTGGGCTACGGTGACGAATACGATCTTGGCGCTCATCAGCCACACGGGGTTCAACTAAGGCACGAGACCTCCGCTCACTGCGCATTTCCAGCTCCCTCCTTCCATCTTCCCTTTCTCGCCGTTCACGAGATGGAATATTTCTTTCAACATCTGCACGATCTACTCGTGGTTGAGAATCAGGTCTGAAGAGTCTTCCCTCAGCTTCCTGATGTTCAGTCTCTTGTCCTTGACGTTGCCTCCCATCTTCCCTCCTGGATATGACTATTGGAGAATACAGGTCTTCTTCATCCCTGTCCAGTAGACCCCGAACGTCACGTCTGTCGTCGTCATTTCTTCTCACACGTTCTCGGGACTGGCGTGGAGATTCCTCTTCCAGTTCTGATTCCCATTGTCTCCGTTGACGGGGTTCTGGTATCTCAATATCTTCTTCGGGCTCAAGGCGTCGTTGTTTAGGATCTCTTTCCGGACGTTCCTGAGATGGACGGTCTCTCCTATCACCGTCCCTCAACTCGCGATCATGTCCTTCAAAGTGGCGGCCTACTTCTTCTCGAAGTTCACTCGAAAGTTCCCTTTGTCTGCCTTCTTCCGTGGATTGAAGGGGGGTCCTATCGGCACCTCGCCTCTCACGGACATCGTCTCTTCTCCGGTCCTCCTCCAGGAACTCCCGGCGGTTGCTTTCATTCCCACGTGGCTCCTCGTCACGCACGGCTCTCCTCCGTTCCTCACTGTATGAAAGACACTCCCGGGGATGCCAGACGCTATAGCAAGCGGTGGCCATTTCAAAGATGAGGAAGAGGAACTCATTGAAGTCGACGCGATTGTCTCCGTTCACGTCCAGCAGTTGGAAGGTCAGCTTGACAATTTGAGGATCACGAGGGTTCTGGGGGGGAACCAGAAAATCACAAAGATTTTACTTCGAGACTGGGCAGCTCTTCCCAACTTCATCCGACCTCCAATGATCCCAAACTAGCCTTCAACATTTCGGTAGAAACTCCTTACCTCTAGAATGTCACCAAACTCTTTTTGGATGAGTCTTTTCATCTGCCTTCGCTTGATGGAGGAGCACTCATTCCTCCTGTCGGCATACTTGTGAAAGACGGTGATGATGGTGCAAATACTGTCCACGAGACCAGCCATGTCAGAGATTTTGTCTGCAGAAACAAGGGGAAGAACATTTGCACCCATATTAGAGTCCCGGGATAAGCCGAAGAGCCAGCGCTGTCCGAAGATGTCTCCATGGTCATGTGGCTGGCATGACTAAACACCAAAGGCGCACGGAATGCTGTTCCCTTCCCACCAAAGGTGGTCCCTATTGTTCTACTTTTACCTGCTTTCGAACTGCTAGGTTGGCAGAAGCTGGGACAAGTCACAGGAGCTCACCCCGTTACACGGCGCTAGGGATTCGAACCGCCAAGCTGCCGATCTTCTGATCGACAAGCTCAGCGCCTTAGCCACTGAGCCAACGCGTCCCACTCAAGCTATTTCCAAGATACGTTGCCCCAAAATATGACTCCTCAATCCCTTTAAATCAACCCAACTTCTCTTCCTTCCAACCTGGTGCTGCTCTTTCTAAATTTCTCAGAGTTTAATTTCTTTCCCAACGTAGCAACAAGCCGTTTTCAACTCACCCAGCTCAGTACATTCAACGGTTGAAAGCCTCCAGGGAACTGATGGAGAATAGCAGGTATCCGATTCCTTTTTATATATTTCTTAAGATGCTAACACCCTGCTTGGATGATAGATAAATTTAAGTCCAGCCCAGCCCGCTTTGCAACACCTCGCCTCTTTCAAGCTGGTTGTTAAATCCTTGCATTTCAACTTACCCCTTTTTTAGCTGTCTTTTTTTAAACAAACACACCAAAATAACATCAGTTTCCAGGGAATAACCGGAATTCTATCTTTCCTGGGTTAGAGATCCGATTAAATATTACGTGGGTGGGAAGAAACCCTGACTGGTTAGTGAGGAGAGTTTTTTTAAGAAGAGACCGGACCACCTCTTTTCTGGACTTGGGATAGGATCTACTGCTTCAGCAGGGGGCTGGACTAGAAGACCTCCAATGTTTCTTCCAACTCTATTTTGTAACAGCTGACTTAGAAATGTTCATTTAGTGACTTTACGTGCTTTCGAACGGCTAGTTTGGCAGAAGCTGGGACAAGTAACGGGAGCTCACTCCGTTACGCGGTGCTAGGGATTCAAACCGCTGAACTGCCGACCTTCCTAATCGACAAGCTCAGTGTCTTAGCCACGGAGCCACTGCATTCCTTCTTGGATCTTAGAGAGTGTCTATTTTTGATGCAAACCGGGGTTCAAGCCCCCATCCGTTCCTTCTTTTAGGATCCTAGCTACAAAATATTTTCCTTTCCCAGGTGTTGCTGGGAGCAATACTTATTTGAGATCCCCGTAGCAGCTCAAACTTGATGGCCACGCAAAACTTCTTGGTAGAACAAGTCTATGCTCTCTGACTAATCCTGTTTTTCAAAAGGTGGGGGACATTTTTTTTTTCAGCAAATCTTTTTAAGATAAATAACACCATGGGCAAATGACAGTTCACACCCTTGGGGTAATAATGCTAATTTTAGGGCCATCGGGATGAAGTTCTTGAGAAGGAGAGGAAGGGAACATCTCACGTATTCATCGTTCTGAATAAACCTTCCTGTCCTCTACCATCCTCTGGAGTCCATTTAAGCTTCAGTGACTCCATACACCACCTCATTGTCTTTCGTCCCCTTCTTCTCTTGTCCTCAATCTTTGACAGCATGAGGCTCTTCTCCAGGGAGTCCTTCTTCCTTCTCATTAGGTGGCCAAAGTACTTGAGTTACATCTAGAAGGCTTTAACCATCAGCTTGATGGACTTTGGGGGTCCACCGTTATTCTCGCACACGCAACCCCAAGGATCCTCCAAGTCAAAAGTTCAACTAACTGTTGAAGGCAGGTTCTCCGGACAAGATCCATCATCCACACTTAGCCATGCCTTGAAGTTTTGCGGGGGGAAGGTCTTGAAACTTTGAGAAAGCATCTGATGACCACGTTGTGCTGGCACCGAGTCACAGCCTGCTGTTTCATCTAAATATCTTCCTGAAATCACAGCCTTGTGCTCATAAAGGGGACCTTGGTGGACATAAGTTGGGTGTGCTTCAGGTTGCAGAAACAACTAAAGGAAGAGAAGTTCGTTTTGACTTCTCATAAGGACGGAGAAGTTGACCCAACTGAATTCAGTAAGAAAACTGATCCGATGGTCTCTATCTTCTCATGGGCATCATCAAAACAGGTCCTTTTCGGGCCCAAGAGTTTTATTCGAAAGCTGGCGCTTGCACCCCACCAGAGACGCTGCATTCTCCATTTGGAGAAGACACCCATTTAAATTTAACCACTAGATGAGTTAAGGTATCATTATCCCAGGTGTAATTAGCCCAGCCGCTAAAACAAGCAGCTACGGGACAAAAATTACTCACATCCTTTTCTGCAGGGAATCAAAAATAACAAGGAGGTGGCCTCGACGGGTTGAACAAACAAGGCAGGGACCCTTAAAATAAAGTGATAAATGGTGTAGGGTAAAGACCAGAGAACGTTGAAGGAACAGAACAAAAGGAATATTTCTGAAAATAGTCAAAGCTTTGACCCGCCTTGCACGAAACATTTGTGGTTGGGCAAACAAGGGTGTCCTCAAAGTTCTTGAGAACTTCTCAGCCCTCCTTTAAAAAATGTCCCCTGCTTTTAAGGCTCCGTCTGTGGAGGACATATTCCATCGTTGAGCACATCCAACTGATCAGGGTGGGGGATCTCACCGTACATCTTCCATCATCACTATAATTTTTATTGCACATTTTCCCAAGACATTTTATCTTCTGTGACCACGGTTATGCCTACCCTAACCCATTGGGATTGTGACAAGCTTGGATTCAAAACTCAACCTGGTCCCAAACATTTCCGTGCCCCAAACTGTCTCCAATCCTGCTGGTTGAGGGATTCTGGGAGTTGAAGTCCGCCTACCTTAAAGTTGCCAAGGTTAAGGTTAATTTAAAAAATTGGAAAGTGAGGGGACGGTCACGAAAGCTTGGGCTCCTGGAGAACATTCATACCCCCAAAAAAACTTGGTTCTGTTTCTCCTTGTAGGTTTGTTTGTTTTTTTGCAAGAAAAATAAGAAGTTGAAGCCTGGGAAGATAAATCTGTCCTTCACCAAGGCCATTTGTTTGACTCCCTCTATTGGTGACAGAGATTTTTTGAGGTTCTCCTGTTGGTGATGATAGAGATTTAAACCTCACCCATTCTTGGTCTACAAGATCTATCATTCTGGGATATATTGTTTCCCATCCTGGAGGAAAGATGGATTGGGCAAAAAGCCATTGATTGATAGCCTCTTCTAGACCATAAACATGGAATTCTGCACCAGTTCAAACCATAAATCCTGGTGCTGTTCACAAGACCTCGTATTCTCCTGCCAAAGCTTAAGCCCTCTTCCTTCTGGAAACCAACCTTAGCTTTTGAACGAATCAAGAAACCTGCGTGTGCTATGGATTTCATCTCTTCCAACCCTTACGTGGTACGATGCCCAGATCAAACCTGCCATGGGCACGTCAGAAGCAGGGGAAGATGTAGATGGTCACCCCACAAGCTGTGGCTTCTTTCCTCCTTCTTAAAATTGCAGAGAGACAGCAAATGCTATTTTAGGCTTCCATGTTGGGGAACATGACAACGACAAGGTGGAAATACAAGTTGCCGAGCAATTTGTCCAGAAAACAGAAAGGTGGAATGAGCCCGGGCTGAAGATGAATCAGGTTGTCCTCTCAAGAGGGTGTCGCCTTGCATGGGACAATTAGCCAACCTATAAAAGGGGGTTGGCTTCCTGGTGTTTCCACACTTTTGTCTCGGAGGCTGTTCCCCTGATTTTGCTGAGCTGGGTGAGTTGAAAAATTGGGGGCGGGGGAGAATCGAGACGGGGACAGTTGAGCAGTCCCTTAGATGACAATTCCCACTCTAGAAAATTAGAGGCCCTTCTTCATTGTCCCTTTCCCTGTCTCTGCAGAAAGGGACTTCAGGATGAGCTACTTTCTGGACAGTGTCTGTACCATCGTCGGAATCTTTCACAAGTATGCCCGATGCCAGGATGGCAACCTCGCTCTCAACCGGAGAGAAATGAAGACGCTTATCCAGAAGGAGTTTGCTGAAGTCTTGGAGGTGAGCACCAACCGTGGGGGTGATGAGGGACAACATTGGGCAATGCCCACCGTGGTGGATCTTCAGGACCCTTCATTCCGAGCCATGTCCTGATTGCAGCATTCATCCGTGTTCTGGCTAAATCTGGCACTGTCCACCGTGAATCCTTACATGGTGTTCCTTTGGTGGAGGACGTCAAGCCGGGCTGGAGAATCGCCTATCAGAGATGGTATGGTGGAGCCTATTCTAGGAGCCAGGAAGAGGGATGGAGAAACTCTATGGTCCCTTCTAGCTCTACTGAGCTACAACACAGGACGTGGGGGTGGGGAAATAATCAGGGGATACCTGTAGGCTGAGCCGAGACCAGAATTTGGGGTTGAAGGGATGACAGGGTCCATTTCCAGCAGGGGAAGCAGTTAGGTAAGTTAACCACTCAACAATCCTATTGGGCAGGACAACCTTTATTTGGATATCATTCCACTTAAAACATAATAAATGATCATCTTTAAGAGTGAAAAATGTTGAGGTGCTACTGGTGGTCCCAAAAACCAACCCTCTTCCTTTTGGATTTCTCCTCACTTCCAGAATCCTTGCGACCCTCAGACAATTGAGCTCACGTTCAAGCTGCTGGACGTCAATGGAGACAGCTTGGTGGATTTCAACGAGTACCTGATTTTCGTCTTCCAAATTGCCAAGGGTTGTTACAGGTACCTGCAGCCCAGAGAGTATCTTCTTCGGGACGAAAGTAGCAGAGCCCTACATGAAGGAGAAGCAGGAGGAACCAAAAGAGTAGGTCGGCAGCTTCAGGGTGGGGAAAGGAGGGGAGACGATGTCCATGAGAGACAAGTCTTGGATGGGACTTCCCTACGTTCCATGGAGGAAGGAAGACGGGGAGAACTGGTGGGACGCTACCTTCCCATTGAACCTGTAAAAGAAGTAGAAGTAGAAGAGGAAGAAGAAGAAGAAGAAGAAGAAGATAGCAACTTTGAAGGACATGAACCCGAGTTGAGGGATAGGAGAGACCGTCCATCTCAGGAACATCAGGAAAGAGATCCTGAACAACAATGGCATGAGCCCAAAGAGTGGGAAGATGTTGACATACCAGGACCCCGTCAACGGAGACAACAGGAATCAATACTGGAAGAGGACTCTCCACGTCGATCCCAAGAACGTGTGAGAAGAAATGACAATGACAGGCGTGAAGTTTGGGATCCACTGGACAGTGATGAGGAAGACCTGTATTCTCCAATAGTCCCATCCAGGAGGGAAGAAATGAG
Organism: Natrix natrix natrix; assembly: GCA_029891615.1. Classification (NCBI taxonomy): domain Eukaryota; kingdom Metazoa; phylum Chordata; class Lepidosauria; order Squamata; family Natricidae; genus Natrix; species Natrix natrix. The sequence continues at coordinate 30,801 of JAKRSK010012080.1, forward strand.
GCAACGCTGGGGTCAAGAGATTGAGGGAAGACTCTTCAGATATGGTTCTCAAGCACGAGTAGATCATGCCGATTATGATGTTGAAGGAAGTCGACCATCTCGTGAACGGCGAGAAGGGGAAGATGGAAGGAGGGAGCTGGAAATGCGCAGTGAGCGGAGGTCTCGTGCCTTAGTTGAACCCCATGTGGCTGATGAGCGCCAAGATCGTATTCGTCACCGTAGCTCAGTAGAGGAGTATGAGGAGCATCGCCCATTGTCCAGAGAAGGTGAGAGAAGATCACAGTTCCGTGAAGATGACCAGAGAGAGAGTGAGGGGAGGAGACAAGGACGCTCTGTCTTTCAATCGAGAGAAGATGTTCGTAGAGCAATCCGGGCAGAAGAGGAAGAATTCAGAAGATCTGAAAGGAGACGTGTTGAAGATGAGTGGAGCAGACCACGACCACGTGAAGCTTCCAGAGGACAAGAAGTGGAAAGTTTGGAACACAGGGAGCGAGAAAGGAGGAGGCCCTATTCTCCTGAGCTTGAGAACATGGACAGACCTTCCCGATCTCGTGAGTCTGAAGGCAGAGAAGAGGTCAGAAGACCCCAACGTCCTCAGGATGTAGAGCGGAGAAGGCGGGAGTTCAGCCGGGAGGATACCAGAGTAACCGAAGTTAGGAGGAGGAGGTCCCAGTCCCTTGAGCCTGTGGCCAGGGACATCAGATATATCCGATCACAAAGATATGAAGAACCAAGAAGAGATGATCAGAGAAGACCCCATAATTACGAAGTTCACTCCCTAGGAAGAGATGTTGCAAGAAGGAGAAGGCTCCAGCCTCGTGAATCACCCAGGAGAGAAGACAACCAGGAGAGGCAAGGGTATTATGAACGTGAAACCTGGGACAGTGAGAGAGACAGGAGAAGGCCTCAGTTACGTTACTCAGAACCCAGAGAGAGGGAGATGAGAAGGCATCAGCTGATTGACCCAAGAGCTGATGAAAGGGAACAACTCCAATCAAGAGAAGCAGTCATCAGACCAAGACAATCAGATAGTTTTTCTCCATCTGATAGTCCAAGAGAGTATGACCAGAATAAACAACAGATATATGAGTCCAGACATACTCTACAAAGAGAAGGGAGGAGACAAAACTATGATAGACTAAGCAATGGCCAGAGACAAATCTGGGCAATTGATATTGCTCAAAGAGAAGATAAAGGGCAAAGGAGAAGCAATGTTGAGGTTAGAGATGTTGGCCAATTCCGTAGAGTTGACCACAGAGAGAGTGAACACCAGAGAAGAACCTTGAGACATGATTCTGATGATGAAAACATTGATCAGAGGAACACCCAAACTTATGAGGCTAGCTCAACAGAAGCTGAAGATCAAAGAAGAACTTCATCCCATGACTCTGGTACAAGGCAGATCAACCAGAGGAGATCCCCAACATATGAGGTTGGCCCTAAAGGTGATCACGGATCAAGGAGGAGGCCATCACGTGAGCCTGTTGACCAGAGATGGAGGACCCACACACAAACTGACCTAGTAGAAGATGATCAGAAGCCTTCCAACCCATATGAAGTTGACCTAAGGGATGGTGAGCAACAGAAGACAGTGCAGTCCTCTGACCCTAATTTCAGGGATACTGAAGTCACACAAGATAATATGGGGGGCAGCACTCAGCCACATGAAGCCACCTCTGTTTCCAACGAAACCGCTGACCGTGAACGTGATGTGCTGAGAGACCAAAGGCCACCAGAGTCTGGTGAAGTTCAACCATCAAGGAAGCCTGGACAATCTAAGGCAGAACGGAGCCTGGTGAGTCCACACGAGCAGCACCAGGTCACAGGAGAGACCCAACATTTGTTTGGACCAGAACAGAGAGGTCCCCAAAGAAGGTGGCTGCAACACCATCAAACTGTAGCCCAAGAAGCTGGAGTGGACCAAGCCCAACGAAAAGTAGGTTCACCTGTAAGCAAGAGAGCTACCTCCCAACCAAGCGAACGACAGATCACTGAGGGCCAGGAAAGCTGGATCCAAGGGTCCCGTCCCACACCAGCCCCCCAAGCGGAAGGTGAGTCTGAAGTCTCTCCGGCTGGGGAGGGAGGTGAAGCTCAAGAACCTGCTGCTCTCAACCAGCAGCAAGTCCACCGTGAGGGAGAAGCTCCTCAACCTGAAATGGAGGAACCCAAAGGGGAGGAAGATGACGGAAGTGGCTCATGGGCCCAGGAATCTCAGCCACCTTTGGAGGACGATGACCAACAAGCCATCCTGGAGAAGCCGAGCGGTTCTCTGGTGGAAAGCAAGCCGTGCATGGTTTGTAACCCGCTGTACGAATACCTGTTGGCCCAGAAGAAGCAGGAGCAACCCTAGAAGTTGGGATGAAGATGCGAGCTTGAAGCCCACTTGGCTTTCCTATCTTCTTTCCCCAGATGTTCTTTCATCCCGTTGAGTTTTGTTCTAATCAGTTAATCTAATCATCTGTAAATCAGCTCTTTTGGTCTAAGGTCTACAAAGGGGGTCCTGATCTCTTCCCTTTGGGATGTATCCATGGAAGTGGTGAGAAAAAAAGCAGGGGTCTCTATGGGTTTTCTGCTAATCGAGGTCTTGATCCGCCCCTTTGCTCTTCGATGATTCTGAAACACCTTCCAAACTCCACAGAGGTTATAAGATCAGGAACGCGCACACACACACACACACCAAATTCTACCTGGAGTCGTCCAGAAGCAAATCTAGGTGGACGAAGACCCCTTAGACATCTTTCTTCTAGCATCAATAAATTCCTTCTGATTGAATGCATCCGTTCTTCTCCTTCCTTCTGTTTCCTTCGTCCACAGTATTTCCCTACTTATTTGTTTTTGTTTTTTTAAGTGGGGTTGATTCCTCTGTTGGCCACAAGGTGGAGGGGCAGAGCGCAGAAAAATCAGCCGGGATTTCAAGAGGGTTAAATATTTGCTGGTTTCAAGAGCCAATGAGAGATGCTTCTATTTTTTTTTAAAAAAAAAAAACAAAGTTTATGTGCAAGTCACAACTTGCAAAGAGGAAGGTTGGGGCAGAATCACAAAAACGCAACTGGGAGGTTGTGTCTTTCACATACCGTCGCAATTGTGTTGCCACAGTTCTTGCCATGGGCTCTGTTTCGGTTGTCAGAGAAAACTTAATCCGTTTTTTTTGCCTTAGCACTCAACACAATCCCTTAGCACTGCAATTCTGCAATTCTTTTTTTTTTAAATCTCTGCTGGACTTTTTCCAGTTTGAAAGAGGGTGGAGAGGGAAGTCGGCTTATCTTCAGAAAATTCTTCCAACAAGATACCTCTCTTCTTTTAAAGAAAAGTTAGTTATTTATTTTTTAAATATATGGGTTGTCCCTCTTACCGCAAGATAACTCCGGTCAGTTCGCAATGTTGAAACGATGAACTTTTGCGAAAGTTTAATTCACAATCAGAGTTAAAATAATAAAAAGGATTTTGAAAGATTTTTTCCTTTTTCTTTCTTTCCTTTTTTTCCTCTTTCTTTTGTTTTTGATTCCATTCATCCTTTTTTCTTTCTTTTTTCATTCTTCTCTCTCTCTCTCCCTCCCTCCCTCCCCCCAACCCGCCTTCCGTCCCGCCCTCTCTTTCTTTCTCTACTGCAGAAAATACTGACTTTAGTTCATAAAATCTCCAAAAGTGCACATTAGTTACACTCATATCCAGACCCGATGACAGCAGAGTGGAAATCACTCAAAATTCAGCCCTAAGTACAGGGGTCTCTTTTTTAGAGACGCCAAGGCTCTAGTCCTCATTGTCCTAGGGAAAGCCTCCAGCTAGAAGAGGAGAAGCAGTGATAGCTGGCACGTGGCAAAGTAGTCAGCGCCCTTCTCTTGGCACAAGACAACGGGAAAAAAAATGTCTGCTTCCAACTTTTTTCTTTTGCGTTCTTCTTCTCAGCGGTTACTCAGAGGAGTAGGGGGGGTGACTCACCCCTCTGCGGCCCTTTTGCACAAAGGAAACTTAAAGCGCTGCAGAAAACTGGTTTCCTGTTATTTTTCCAGCATTTTATAGATTAGGAATTTGGGAAAGAATTTGCTCCTCAGACCAGTTGAGTTTGCTTTTCTGGTTCAGTCCGAAAACCAAATTCTGGAAATACTCAAGTCTGCTTCTGTGTAAAACAAATTTTTTACACTTTTAATAATAATAATAATAATAATATATTTATTTCTTAGCCACACCCTCTCCCGAAGG
>JAKRSK010012080.1:40000-90000 GCA_029891615.1 Natrix natrix natrix
TGTAGAATTGCAAACCGGGATAGGCACCGACGCCTAGTTCGATGTTTTTACTGTTTTTGGAACCAGGCGAACGATGGTCCGATCAACACTTTCAAAGCAAACAAAAGAGATATTCGGGGTATTGTTTCCAATCCAATGTGTTACCAGGATGCGTCCCGTGTTAAAAAAGCTGAGATAGCCGAATAACAGAGGGGAAAGGGACCTCGGAGGTCATCTAGTCCAACCCCAAGTCTCTGTTTTTGGTAACGTCATGACCAAAACTGGACGCAGGATTCCAGGTCTTACTAAGATCTTATGAGATTTTTGTCTCCCTGTCTCTCAAGAAATTCATTTTGACAGGTCCAAAAAGGTCCCAGCTGCTCTCCTACGATCTTTTTTTTTTATTATTCTTTGCAGAACCAAAAAGATCCATCCGTCATCGACCGTATGATGAAAAAGCTGGACATGAACAACGACGGGCAGCTGGACTTTTCCGAGTTCTTGAACCTCATCGGAGGCCTGGCCGAAGCCTGCCATCACCACGTGGCATCTGCGCCCGCCCCCCCAAAAAGACTGTGAAGGCATCCGGGCGATTTCGAATCTCGCCATCCAAAGCATTCCAAAATCAGGGAAGGATGTGCAATAAATATCCTTTCCTTTTTTGTTTTCCTTGTTAAAAATTGAATAAAATCGAGAATGAAAAGCAGATTTCTGTTTTGTCCGTGCACGAAGGAGCAGAGAGCTGCGTTGGTCAAACGGGGTTACGTACTTGCAGGATAGGGAAAGTTAGCCTTGGTTGAGGACATCTGAACCAATTTGGGTTTCAAAAATAAAGCTGCTAGTCCTCGGTGTTTGTGGAATGAGCGGGTGTTCTGAGCTAGGCTTCCCCAAAAAGCACGAAGCAGAGACCCGGTCCAGACAAAACTCCTTTTCTTAAACGAATGTGAATTCCTCTCCTTTGCATTCAGGAAAGACTTGGCACAGAGTCTCTGAGATTCATGGACAGATCTTCACACTCCTGGGGAAAAAAATGGTTTCCTGCAAAAGCCCCCTCCCCTTTCGCTCCTCTTTTATTTCCTATAGGAGGGGGTCATTCACCTGGGGCTTTAACTCCCAAGTCGACCCCGATTTCTTAGCTGTTCTTCTGGAAGCTTCGCTTTGCAAAACCGCTGTTCCAAAATTTAACGCGCGCCTTCCTAAATGGGCCATACCAGGCTGAACCGCTAGAGGGCAGGATGCACATCGTTTGTGTGCCCCAAAGTACATTTTGAACTCAGGCAAAACACACCCACATACACAACCAGACTTCCGACATTCTCTCTACGAAGAATTCCGTTTCGGCTATTTGTCACCAGCGGTGAATAATGGCCGTGTCACCGAGAGTTGGCATTTGCAAAAATCAGGTGCTTTGTAGTACCTCCTCCTACTCTCCTCTTCTTCTCCCACTTCCTCTTCCTTCTCCTTCTTCTTCCTCCCCTCCTCTTCCTTACTTTCTTCCTCCTCCTCTTCCTCCCTCTTCCTCCTCACCATCCTCCTTCCTCTTCTTCTCCCACTTCCTCCTCCTCTTCCTTCCTTCCTTCCTTTCCTCCTCCTCTTCCTCTTCCTTACTTTCTTTCTCCCCTCTTCCTCCTCCCTCTCTTCCTCCTCCTCTTCCTCCCCCTTTTCTCTTCTCTTCCTCCTCCTCTTCCTCCCACTCTTCCTCTCCCTCCTTCCCCTCTCCCTCCTCCTCTTCCTCCCGCTTTTCTCTTCCTCCTCTTCCTCCCACTTTTCCTCTCCTTCCTCCCCCTCTCCCTCCTCTTCCTCCCCTTTTTCTCCCTTCTCTTCCTCCTCCCCTCCTTCCTCCTCTTCCTCCCACTTTTCCTCTCCTTCCTCCCCCTCTCCCTCCCTTCTCTTCCTCCTCCACCTCCTTCCTCCTCTTCCTCCCCCTTTTCTCCCTTCTCTTCCTCCTCCCCTCCTTCCTCCTCTTCCTCCCCTTCCCCTTCCTCCTCCTCTTAGGCGGTACCATACCAACCTGCTGCAGGCTGAAATCAAATTAAACCTATTTAAAACTACGTCTCAACGTTGGCCCCTTGAAAATGGGCGGACTTCAACTCCCAGAACTCCACACTGGCAGGGGAATCCTGGGAGCTGAAGTCTGTCCATCTTCAAGTTGCCAAGGTTGAAAAACTCATCCTATGTTTATACAACCCGACCCAACTAGGTGGGGAAAGAGTTGAATATTTTGCTCGGGGTGGGAACTCCCTCCCCATTGCAATAATCAGCCAGGGCGGGACATTCCTGAGCTTTGATCGCAATTTTTCATTTTTGTTTTATTTTTTGGCCTCGCTTCCTTTCCGACGCCCCATTCGTGCTGGAAAAAAATATTCAATCTTCTTCCCACCGCTTCTTCCTGTCTCCTGGATTTTTCCCCTGGGCTCACAGTTCCCACAGTGGTTACAGTCCTCCCAGGAAAAAAGGGGGCTATCCCAGGTGATGTCAGGCTCGAAGTAACGCACAGGTGAGACTGCACCTCATTTGGGTCCTTTGGATTGACAGGTGCAGGGAGGTGATCCACCCAGCAGCCGAGAAATCCACAAATATTTGCCTTCCAAGACAACGTGGTTGAGGGCCCCAGCCACCGATGCGAAATCTCCGTTGCACAATTCAACCTTGGCACATCGCGCAAATTAGTCAAGCTGTTTGCATCATACTTCTCCCTAAATAATACAACAGGCTGGGACTGCGCGCACACACATACACACACACACAAAAGCACCACCACCCAATCTTGAGATGTGTTTCTGCCTTTGTTTTTTTGCACTGTTTTTCCTCTCCCCTCCTCGTGTAGTCTTCCTCGACTGCTGTGCCTCAAATATTATCACCTGCTCCGAGAATCGTATTTGGCCATAAATCTATATCTATAAAAATGTCTCTCACTCTGTGTGCATGTATGTATGTATGTTCCAGCATAACTCTGGAATTGCCTTGAGCAATTTCAACCAAACTTGGTACTCAGATGACTTACTCTCTGGAAACAAATACTGTGGGGGTAAGACACCCCTAATAGTCCTCGGGGGGTGTTCTGTTAAAATACATCCTGTTGTGCCTTCAAACGGCTTCTACTGTACTGCCGTAAAAGGGCTTCTACTGTACAGCACAGTGGAGTTGCCACAGTAATGGATTCACAGTACTCCACAAGGAGGCTCCCTCTGGTAACGGAAATTATATTTGGTCCAGACATTTTTCCCCTATAAATAAATACCCAGACCACGCTGGATTATTGGCTACTGCCTTGGTAAAGAAACAGAGAGCTGGGGGCACATATTGCAAACATTTGGGAGGGGGGTGGAAATTGGGAAGTTTGGTGGGAATGGGAAATTGGTGGAAGAGATTTGATTTCTTTTCCTGGCCAAAAGAATTGCGAGAAACGATGCCTGTAAAAAAATAAATGAATCCAAGTTTCCAAGGAAGCAGGAAAGAAAGCAGCAAAGATAACAGCTCTGTGATGGAAAAGTCTAGAGGCTTGCAAATTAAGCCTGGCAAAGGTGTGGCAGCCCAGGACAGCTAGCCTGGAACAAACCTGCATGTATTTGTGGAAGAATTAAGCGAGACGTTAATTAATAATATAACCGAGATCAAAATGTGGAAAGCGAGGTTGACACTCCCTCCAAAAATGGCCAGATCTCGAGGTTTTCCTTCCAGAGAAATTTAGCCAATCCATAAACTCCTCTCTCCGGATTTAGCAAATTAATTCTAAACCCAAAGCTTGCTTTGATTTGAAATCTGGAGCTTCTTCGGAAGACCGGTAGATGCAGCGTTAAGAGAACGCACCGTAAAATACACACCCCAAAACAAAAACCCCACAGAGTTTGTTTAAGTGAAGTTCGAAGTTACAACGGCATTCAAAAAAGGTGGCTTATGAACGTTTTTCACACTCCTGGCCGTGCCTTCCCACGGTCACACGGCAAAAATGGCAACTGATTCATATTTATGACGGTCAGTCTCTTCTTAAAAACCTCCCACAACTTCTGAAGGCAAGTTGTTGTTGATTTTTCCCTACAGAGACTGCATATTTTCCTGACTCTGCACCCTGCATCCTCCCTCTCTCTCCCTCCCTCCCTCCCTCCCTCCCTCTCTCTCTCTCTGTAAGCAACAATAGGGAGGCAGTCGCCCAGAATAACACGTGAGTTTGCATCTAGCAGCGGATGGAATTCAGGAATGCGGCGGAGGGAAAGCAGGTGGGCAGGGGGGGGGAGACCAAAGAATGCAGAAGAGCTCTTGGAGGGGCTTGTTTGACCTCCTTCTCCCTTTTCCCTTCATGTCAATTCCAATTTACACACACACAAACACACACACACACACAGAGTGAATTCAGAAACTATTTAGAGCTCCTTAGGCACTTTGGTAAATTTTGTTATGCTGCAGCCTGATTCTACAGTTGTTGAAGTGCAATTTTTTTTTTCTCATTAATCTACACTCAGTATCCCATGAGAGACAGAAAGCAGAATTTTAGAAAAATCTGTAAATATCTATCTATCTATCATCTATCTATCTATCTATCTATCTATCTATCTATCTCTGTCTATATCTATATCATCTATCTCTATAATCTCTCTATAACATTTATCTATATCTATCTATGGTATCTCGATCTATCTCTCTTTATCTGTATCTATTTTTCTATGTATCATTTATCTGTATTTATCTATCTATCTATATCTCTATCATCGATCTTTATCTACATCATCTCTCTATCTCTAGCTATCTACTGTATCTCTATCTCTCTCCATCTATCTACTGTATCTGTATCTATCTATATCTGTATCTATATCTCTGTCTATCATCTATCAATATCTATCTCTTCTCTTCTCTATTCTCTACTCTATTCTATAGTCTCTTCTCTTCTCTTCTCTTCTTTCTCTTCTAATCGTGTGTAATTTAAGACTGGGCAGCCCGCCCAAGGCCAATCCCCCTTGGCCCAGGAAAGAGCTCTCTCTAAGGGTCCGACGCCCAGATAGGGACGGCTTTCTGGCGCCTCTCCAAGACCTCGGCTTCTCCCGCGCGTCTGCAGATGCCAGTCCGGCTTCTCCGCCCCCGGCCCGGCCCAGCCTAGCCCAGCCCAGCCCAACGAGTATTGCGGAGGCGGTGGCCGGCCAAGCCTCACTTCTTCCTCTGCCAGCTGTCGCTCCAGGCTGCTTTCTGCCCGGGTGAGTCTCTATCTCTCTCCCACTCTCCCCGCCGCGCGTAACGGGGCGCGCGTAAAAGCCAGGCGCGCGTAAAAGCGGGGCGCGGGGCTGTCCCGGGGAGCCCCCTCTCCAAATAAAAAAGAATTGGCTGCGCCCCTCTGGATCCTGAAACGGGTGTGTATGTGTGGAGGTGGGTGTTTCTTTCCCTCCCCTCCGGGAGGAAGAGAGGGAAGAGAAATGGAGAGAGAGAGAGAGAGAGGAAAGGGGTCCCCCATCCTCTCTGCGCCTTTTTTTGCAGGAAGATTTGGGCTGGTTTGGGGGGGCAGAAGTGGGGCTCGGAAAACCCGCATTTCTGGCTCAGGGTGTGGCCGGAGGGGGGTGTAGTAGGCCCTGTGTACGTGTGTGGCCTGATGAAACACCGCCCGGGGGGACGGGGGGAGGACACGAGGACCGCTTTGCGCCCAACAGATTTGGAGAGATCTCTCCATTTTTTGCAGAGGCGCTTTTCTTTTGGGTGGGGGTGGGTGGGAGAGGCGGGATGGGGGGCGGTAGATGAGTGCCACCCTGTACTGGGCAAGCCAGAATGCTCTTCCCCTACCCCCACCCCCCACCCCCACCCCTCCGCCATACATTGCCCAACAGCCGGAGGCCAAATCCTGCACAGACGTTTGTTTCTACTAGCAGGGCATGAAGATAGGAACTTGGGCATCATCTCTTCAAAGATTTTCAGTTTTTCGCTCTCCCCGGGAAGGGTTAGGGAGGGAACTCTCCCCCTGAGCTGCAAAGGAGAGACAAGGTGCTAGTCCTCAGTGTTCCTAAGGGTCTGGGGTTTTCACCCCAGTGCGCCGCCTGCACTTAGGGATTTCCAAAGTGTGCATTTTTCGAATTCACTCCAAACTTTTTAAGTTGCAAAGGACTTTAAATTCCTTTGCTTTTTGAGAGAGGGGGAGTATTGTATTTGGGTGTGGCTGGGTTGGTGGCAGGAGATTTTGGGAGGGGGGGGGCTGCAAAAACTCTGGCTTTTTCTTCAAAAACAAAAGTTTTTTGTTCCTCGGCCACAATTTAAAGCTTGAAGGTTTTTTTTTTTTAAATCCGTCTCCTCCCAATTTTTCAAAGTGCTTCATGGGGTTTTGGGGAGGTGGGAAGTGAAGGATGCCAGAAGTTTTTTTGGGGGTGGTGGTTTTGAAGTTCTTGCTGTGATCTGATGGAAGGAAGGAGTTGGGGGGGGGCTCACCCTGGTCACACTGCCAAGCTGAAAGCTTAGTTTTTTGAGGGGGGGGAACAGAAAAGAGCAGGCCATTTGCAGGCAACCCAGATTCGGGGGCAAAACCAGAGAGTGAGAAAGACACCGTGTGAATACAGCAGGGTGTCTCTCTCCTCTTGACTTTCCCTGACCTACTTAAGATGGCTTAAGGCCAGAGAGAGGCTCCCTCCATCTGGGATCACCCAGCCCTGCCTCCTGCCCCCACCCCTCATTTTAGAACCCCGGCTGGGTGGGGCTCTGAAGACGGGCAAGAGAGAAAATTCACATTTTCTTTGTCAAGGGTGGATTTTTCCCCCTCCCCTGCTCCATCTGGGGGTGGGGGGCTGAGAGGCCCCAAATTCCCGACTTAAAAGCTAGCTGTCAAAGCCAGCCTGCAGGGATTTTTTTTTGGGGGGGGGGGGGTTCTTAAAAGATAGGCTGCTTCTGTGGAGGTTTCCTCTGGGGTGGCCACGCCTTTCTAGATCCAGCTTTGCTTGGGAGTTGCAGGCAGGTAGACTGCCTCTCTGCATGGAGGTTCCATTTGGGGCTAGATCCTGGGGGGTTGCAGGCAGGTAGGCTTCATCTGGAGTGGCCACGCCTTGCCAGATCTACTTTGGCAAAAGCTTTCCCTTGGGGATTCTTAGAGGTAGACTGCCCCTGTTGCGTGGAGGTTCCACTTTGGCAGTGCCACGCCCTGCTAGATCAAGATGCTGCTTTTTTTTCCCCAGATGTGGGAGGGAAGGCCACAAATGGGGCATTGCCGCTGGCTTCCCCCCTTTGGGGAGCTGTAAGGTAGACTGCGCCTATTCGTGGAGGCATCCCTGAAGTCTCCATGAATCCAGGAATTTTCCTTCCAACCCCCTGGCCTTTGGGAAGCCATCCGAGCTCATGGATTATATGGCATCTAGTGGCCAGGAGTTCCCCAACCACAGGTGAAAATCCCACCGTTGGCTTAATATTGTCCCGCCGTAGACACAAGTAGAAAGACAGAAGAATTCCATTCATACTATAGCCCGCCTTCTGCAGCCATGCCAAAAAAATTGCGGGTTTAATTGACAAAGTTTCCTAGAATTCGCCCCAGGCAGGGGTTAGACTAAATGACCTCTAAGGTCCTTCCAAAGGCTGGTTTGGGAGGGGCAGGGGGGGAGAAATCAACCTGGGGGGCAGAAGTCAGAAAGAAACCTTTTGCGTGGTTGATTGGCATACATCAAAAAGCTAAGAACGGTTATTTAGCAAGGGCGTCTTATTTATTTATTTATCTGGGCATCTTATCGCTGACAAATAATCTTGGAATCTCTTCGGATCAGTCACACCCAATTCAACCCAAAGATAAATAATCTTTCTGTCTTTAGTTTTTCTTCCCTCTTTCTCTATTTCTTTCTTTTTTCTTTCCCTCCCTTCTCCTTCTATCACCCTTCCCTCCCTCCGTTTCTTTCTCTCTCTGCCTTCCTTTCTCTCAGTTTTTTTTTTCTGTTTCTTTCTCTTTCACTCTTTCTGTTTCGTATTTTATTTCTCTGTCTCTCTCTGTTTCTCTCTTTTTTCTGTTTTTCTCTCTGTGTGTTTCTTATTCTATTTCTCTGTCTCTGTCTCTCTCTCTCTCTCTCTCTTTCTCTCTATAGATATGTTTCTCTCTCCCTTTCGCTGTCTCTCTCTATTTTTCTCTCTCTTTCTCTGCACCATGAAGGGACTTTGCAATATGTCCTTGGAAAAGCTTGAAGGCCTCCCTGCTGGCTGTTTGGAAACCTCACAGACTTCATCTCCAGGGCTTGGCTAGCATTCATGTCTGGCAGGGCAAACTTCGGAGTTTCTCTAGGGTAGGAAACAGCCACGCCCAGCCCTCCAAAAGATCGGAAAAAAATGTCAGAAAAAGAGACTCCATTATAGGGTGGATGTTTAGGAAGGAGGAGGAGAAACCCATCAGAATTGTCTTGCCCAACAGATGTAAACAAGCAGCTCGGCCTCTTTGCCTTCTCTCTTGTTCCTCTTGCAAAGTTTCGAGGCGTCCTTTTAATTCCTTGATGAGAAGCGGTAGGGAGGGGGGGAAAGGGGCCCGGTGAATTTTCAGGAGCTTTAAAAAAAAGCCCACCCTTGTGTGTCTGATCACACTTGGCCAAATAAAGTATGCTTAAAACGAACCCTACCGTAGGCCAAGCAAGGTACGAACGCTAATTTAGGCAGCTTTCAAAACCAACAGGCTAGCGACCTCTGAGCTAGAGAAAGAGAGAGCCTACCTTTTTAAGAGCACTCTACCACCCAAGGCTGCAGCCTTGAGACAGGAGAGAGCGATCTGCTGTGCTTTGGGGAAAGGGCATAGAAGTATTGGCCAGGATAGCTAACCTATGGCAAGTGGGCCAGCTGATTATCGGGCGCGTATGCATGCCAGCACCCGGAGGTTTGGCTTTTTCGGACCGCAGTCCCTTTGCGCGCACTGCAGTGCCAATAACCGGCCTGTGCATGTGCACCGGTCAGCTGGTCATCGGTCATACGTGCATGCTAGAACCCAGAAGTTCGGCTTTTCTGGAGCGTGGCGCTGACGAGCGCTTGCGTAACGTTTCCATGCAACTTTTTCGGCACTTGGTGCTGAAAAGCTTCGCCATCACTGTACTAGAGGGGGAAAAAAATCTCAATTTTAACAAACAGGAGGAAATTTGGCTGTTGAGTTTATTGCATGTACGCTGCCCACAAAATTAAACATGTACCAATATCTAGCTTATTTAAATATCAATCAATATTTAGCTTACATATCTACCATAATCCAGCTCATTTAAATACCTCCCAATATTTAGCTTAAATATCAATCAACATCCAGCTTGATTAAATATTTCCCAATATTTAGTTTAAATATCGATCAATATCCAGCTTGTTTAAATATCTCCCAATATTTTGCTTAAATATCAATCAATATCCAGCTTGTTTAAATATTTCCCAATATTTAGTTTAAATATCTCCCAATATCCAGTTATTTAAATATCTCCCAATATTTAGCTTAAATATCAATCAATATCCAGCTTATTTAACTATCTCCCAATATTTAGTTTAAATATCTCCCAATATCCAGTTATTTAAATATCTCCCAATATTTAGCTTAAATATCTCCTAATATCCAGCTTATTGAAATATCTTCCAATATTTAGTTTATTTAAACATCTACCAATTTTTAGCTTATTTAAATGCCTACCAATATCTAGCTTATTATTTTTTTTAACAGAAAATGTTGGGGTTTTTTTTCTGAGTCCAGAATTGCATTCTTTACTTTAACTGGGGCCTCATTTCATCCAAAGCTCTTTAGCCGAAGGGATCTCCCAAAAACCAGGGAAAAATGGATGGTCCCGAAGTTACTTTCACAAGGAGAGATTTAAAAGAACCAAGTGGCTAGTCCCTAAGACAGCAAGGTTTGGAGCTTTAGGGCTGGCCGCCTTCCGCAGGGAGAAATGTGACCGGAGGGGAACTTTAAAAAGTTTCTTCTGCTTTTTATATCTCCGTTCGTTGTGAAATGGTTGCTTTGGGAGCTGCATGTTGTTATTCTTGCTTTTTTGGATTTTTGCAACCCCCTTCGGTTCAAAAGGGTTTGACTTCATTCGATAGAACCGCAGCTCCGAAGACCGACAAATGCTAACGGAGTCAGGGACCACACCCATGGGTGGCAGGAAAATACTGCTGGGATTGCAGCAATGGCAGGAGGGTGGGCATAGTGCCCAAAGCACACTAACGTTTTATGCTTACTCATCGCAACGACGAGGAGGAGGGGGACTCACTTCTCCCTCTGCGCTCTTTCAAAGCCATCTCCTGGGAAGGCCCCTCTGGAAGCAACAACCAGGAGTAAATCAGCCCTTGGTTTTTGCGGTGAAGCTCCGTTGCTTCCCCTCGGTGCAAGGGTGCAAAACACACACACACACAAATTTTAATCTCTGTGCTGGGGAAAGGTGTGCAGGAGGGCGGGTGGAAGGAGAACAATTGTATTATTTAAGGCTGGGGAAATGCAGTTCTGGCAAGGGGAGATGCTGGGCACCGCCAAATTCAGTTTGGAGACGATGTTGGTTTTTCAAGGAAACTGTTCCCGATTTTGCAGGACTCAACTGGGTCCCGTTTGCTGCCCTGGGAGAGCGAAAAAGTCTTCTAAAGGCAAAATGACGGGATTGAACTTTAGATTTGACTACACCCAAAAACTCTCTGGGACAACCCGGCCTGGGTGTGGTTTTGCAAACATTTGGGGGGAAGGAGTGTAACAACCTGCCAAAGAAGAATGTGTCGAAGGCCAAATCAACCGATACAAGTAGAAAACTTTCAGAGACGCAGTGTATCCAAACTTTCCAAATAATCAACATTTCTAAGGAATATTGGATCCAGAGACAGAGGGGGGAACACTGCCAGGGGTTTAAAAGCATCCGGTCTTTGCAATTAAGAATAAAGCCACAGGGCAAAGAAATTCACCTCTAACCAAGGTACCTGCCCAGCTTCATTTCACCTTGCTGTGAGAGGTAAAAGTCTTTTTTTTTTTTTACACAATTGAATCCATTCCATTTGGAATTGGGCACATTGGCCTGTGGCAGAGATCTGTGGATCTTTCTTTCTTTCTCTTCCTTTTTTTTCTTCCTTCTGCCTTTTCCTTCCGTCCTTTTTTCTTCCTTTTTCTTTCTCTTCCTTCCTCCTTCCTTTCTTTCTTCTTCCTTCCTTCCTCCTTTCCATTCCTTTTTTTCTTTCTTTCCCCACTTCCTCCTTTCACTTTTCCTTCCTTCCTTCCTTTCCTTTCCTTCCTCTTTTCTTCCTTTGTCCTTTCCTTATTTCTTTTCTTTCTTTTTCTCTTTTCCCTTCCTTCCTTTTTTTCTTCCTTTTTCTTTCTCTTCCTTCCTTTTTTCTTCTTTCTTTCCTTACCTTACCTTTCCTTCCTTATTTCCTTTCTCCTTTCTCTCCTTCCTTCCTTTTCTTCCTTCTTTCCATCTTTTCCTTCTTTCTTTTTCTTTCCTTCTTCCTTCCTTTTTCTCTTTTCCCTTCCTTCCTTCCTAAAATCTCCTTTCCCCGTTCTATTTCCCCCCCCCCCCCAGATTAGGTGCACTGCAAATGCCCTAAATTCCACTGTGCAACGGTGACAGGAGTCGGGGCGTGGAGTTCCACCGGCCCTTCCTTAAACCAGAAAGGCGAGACCTAAATTCTTCGGTGTATTACTTGCAAGGGGTGAGTCACCCCGCGCGCGCGAGAGAGATCCGTTTAGGTAATCTTCAACCCAGGCTTGTAGTTTGCTCATTCCTTTCTGCGTGGATCAGCCTCCCGAGGGGGACGAGAGACGTGTGTCTGCAATTAGTTATCCGGTTGTGGGGTGTGTGTGTGTATTTGTGCAAGCTGCAGCAGACGGCCTTTATCCAACAGGGCAGGGTCAGGAGGAGACTTGTGCAGCGGGAAAGTTGGACTTTCTCCTGTCTGGAAGGGCCTCGCCAGCTTGGAAATGGGCGGATGCCATTCAGAACAGACGCTGGAAGGGACCTTGTAGGTCATCTAGTCCAACCCCCTTCTTTTTGGAAAGCATCCAGTGATTGATTCGAAGGGGTTTAGGCGATGCAAAGGAGGGTTTGGTATTGTGTTTTTTTTTTTACAAAATGGCAAAAATGGTGACCCTCGTTTCTTCGGACACTAATAACTCCAAACTTTGGGGATTTGAAACATAGGAATTCTTTTTTTGTTTTTTTTAATGATGTGGTCTTATCGATTCCCTGCCGGTTGATCGTTTTTGCTCCAAATCGAGATTCAAGTCAAAACAAGCCCGATTTTATGGCCTTTATAAAAAAAAAAACACACGGTTATTCGGCTGATCCCTGCGTTTCGGGGGCATCACACGGTCGTTAAACGAATCCCTTGTTTTCCCATTATTGATTATATTCCCAAATGGGATCACGCAACCCCAGGAAGCCACAAGAGTTTGCAAATGCATGGGGATTGCCAAGCACCAAATTCCGATCCCTTGAGCCACGGGGCTGCTGCAACGGTTGTGAGTAATGGTTGCGAGTCATTTTTCCCCATTGCTCTTGCAACATCCAACAGTTGCTAAACCCCAAATGGCTGTAAGTTGAGGACTATCGTTCTAAAATTACCAACGTGGGTTGGGTCGTTGTTGGGCAAGATTCCCCAGCCCTCCTGGGATTTGATGAGTAGAGGGAATAACCTACCAATCTTTTTTTTTCTTTCCCTCTTTCTTTCCTTTTTTCTTTCTTTCCCTTTCTTTCTGGCCTCTCTTCTTACTTTTTCTTTTTCTCTTTCTCTTTTTTTCTTTCTTCCTTTCTCTCCTTCCTTCCTTAGACTCGGTCTGCCTCCTTGAGACCCCTACCAAGATGCCTTCCCAACTGGAGCACGCTATGGAAACTGTCATGTTCACCTTCCATAAATTTGCCGGCGACAAGAACTACCTAACCAAGGAGGACCTGCGGGTGCTGATGGAAAAAGAGGTGCCGGGGTACATGGAGGTGAGTGAAGAGAAGGGGTGTGGTGGTGTCCTCCCCGTCTCTGGTAGAGAATCGCTCCTGTGAAATGAGCACCCTTCTCCTTTCTCTCCTTCTCGTCCTCCATTATAACCATCTCCTTGTTGTCTTCTCTAACGTCGTCATGATAATCTTATTCGTCCTCCTTCTTGTCATCTTCTCCATCACCATCGTCTCCTTATCTTCTCCGTCTCATCATTTTCTGCATTGTGATAAATTTTTCATCTTCCTTCTCATCGTGTCCTCCATCGTGATCATCTTAACTTGTCCTTCTCATGATCTCCATCTTGATCGTCATCTCTTCTCCTCTGTGGTCCTCCTAACATCTCCTCCTCCACCTTCTCCACCATGATCCTCACATGTTCTTCCTTCTCATCGTCATCTCCCCTTCTTCTCCACCATGTCCTCAACCTCACCTTCTCTTTCTCCATCATAACCATCCAATCCTCCTTTTCTATCATGATCATCTCCTCATCCTCCATCTCACCTCCTTCTCATGGCTATCTCCTCAACCTCATCTCCTCCTCCTCCATCATAATCATCCCATCCTTTCTCCATCCCCTCATCCTCCATCCTCTCATCTCCTATTAAATCGTGACCATCTCTTCAACCTCATCGTCTCCTTCATCACAATCATCTCATCTTCCACCTCATCTCCTTCTCCTTCATCATGACCATCTCAACCTCTTTGTCTTCTCCTCTTCCTTCCCCATAACCATATAACCATCTCATCCTCATCCTCCATCACCATCATCTCCCCATCCTCTTGTCTTCCTCATCTCCTCCTCCTCCGTCATGACCATCTCATCTTTTCCTCCTGCCTTTTCTTTTTCAAACCCACCTCCAGAACCAGAAGGATCCCATGGCCATCGACCGGATCATGAAGAACCTGGAGGAATGCCGGGATGGCAAAATCAGCTTCGAAGGCTACCTGTCCCTCTTTGCCGGGTTGACCAACGGCTGCAACGAGTATTACATTAAGAAAATGAAGCCGACGGGAAAGAAGTACTGAAGCGGGCAGACTCAGCTGGCACTTTCACAAGCAATGACAGCCCGTTTTGGCCCAGGGAGAGCTTCAACGGTGCCCTCGCCCGCCTGATTCCCCATCCAAAGCCAGTCCATTCTGCTTCGAAGCGGCACATGTTGTCCCAGGCCTAACCACCAGAGCTGACCACGTCCAGGAGAAACTAACCCCTAATATCAAATTGTGAAAAACACACACGCAGGCCACCTTGTTTCCGCCAGGAAATGCGCTTCCGTTTGCCCTCATGCTGTGTCCTAGGCCCCAAAAATAAATCTCTCTTTTTTTTTGTATTGGTCTGTCTATTCTATTACTATTATTACCGGGAATAAAACTCCAATAACTATACAAGTAGTCCTCTAGTTACCGTATTTTTCAGAGTATAAGACGCACCGGAGTATAAGGCGCACCAAGATTTTGAAGAGGCAAATTTTAAAAGAAGTTTTTGCACTTTGCAGACCTCCCAAAAACAGGTCCGTTTTTTGTCAAAAAAAAAAGAGCATGCATAGCCTTTAGGAGGCTTATAGTTTGCTCCTGGAAGAGGGGGGGCAAAAATGAGCAAAAAACGGCCCATTTTTCACACATTTCTGCCCTCCCCAGCCCCCAGCAGCACTCTGGAAGCCTCCTAAAGGCTATGCATGGCCATTTTTGCAAAGGGGGCAGGGTTTCGGGAGGCCAAAAATGCTGTATTCAGTATTTGTGTGTCTCATCCTAGGTAATTTCAAAACACGAATCAGCGGCATGGGAGGGAAACGGTGGCGCTCTATTCAGAAAAAATAATTTTAAGAAAAGGGCCTGAATCTAATCGGAATAATTTTGATTGCGAGAAGGGTTTCTTTTTAACAGAGCAGCAGAGACATTTTTCAAATAAATAGGTGTTTATTTTCCATTGGGATAAATAAATGGCTTTGGAAACAAACCCTGCGCTCCCTTTTCATCTGCAATATTTGAGCTAAAAAGGTAAAAGTTCCCCTCGCACATATGTGCTAGTCATTCCCGACTGTAGGGGGCGGTGGTCATCTCCATTTCAAAGCCGAAGAGCCAGCACTGTCCGAAGATGTCTCCGTGGTGATGTGGCTGGTATAACTAAATGCCAAAGGAGCACAGGACGCTGTTATCTTCTCACCAAAGGTGGTTCCTATTTTTCTACTTGCATTTTTACGTGCTTTCAAACTGCTAGGTTGGCAGAAGCTGGGACAAGTCGCGGGAGCTCACTCCGTTACGGAGCGCTAGGGATTCGAACCGCCGAACTGCCAACCTTTCTGATTGACAAGCTCAGCGTCTTAGCCACTGAGCCAACACGTCCCTATTTGCGCTACTAGAATATTATTAGCAGATCTTCGGCGGTTTTCCTTCCTGTTACGGTTTGAGGGCAGGAGTTCTTTCTTTTTTGAAGAATTGATGGTCTCAAAGTCAAGACTGCCCAGCTCCATAGCAATCCCGAGAGGCCGAAAAGTTTGCCCGATATGAAACACAGAATTTTCTAGACCCCGGGAGATGGTAAGAGTTGTTTTCTGGAGCGGAGTAACATGGAAAACCACACTTGTGATTTTCACAAGCCTAGGCAGGCTTTTGAAACAGGGGAGGATGGTTTTCTGGTGTGGGCTGGGGTGATTCATCCCTCTGCATGTTTCCTGCCCTTGGGGTTTAAGCCAAAAATACTGAAGATTGCCAAGACGATGGAGAGAAATCAGACATGGCCAAAGGAGTCGTTCTTACTTGCTGGCCGTTGCAAACGTTTCCAGATGGGGAAGAAGGGACTTTGAAACGCATCCGACAAGGGACTTCCCAAAATCCTCTCTTTTCGCTTTTTGATCCTTGCAATCTCGAAAACGCACTTCCGATTTGAACGGGAATGGAAATGTTCTTCCGATCCTTTCGTTGCATTTATTAGCTTTTGAAAAGGGGGGCTTTGCTCCTTTCAAACCAACATTTCAGCAATTTTAAGACCGCCAGACTTCAACTCTCAAAATCCCCTGGCTGGCACGGATAGTTGCAAAGGAGACGTTCCTTCTGTTTGGAGGTGTTTCTATCACCAAGTTAAGCTGATTTTCCTGTCCATTGTTGCGACCGTTTTTAAAAATCCTCGCATGTAGAAAACCAGCAGGTCAGGAATTGGGCCAAGGCAGCTCCCTGAGGGTTGCTTTCCAGCTGCAGGGACCAAGCCGTAAAGGAGACTGCCATTTGTCAGAAATGGTGTAGGGTCTCCTCCTCGGGCAGGGGGTTGGACTAGATGACCTACAAGGTCTCTTCCAACTCTGTTAATTTAATATGTTGAAATATCTCTGTTCCCGGGATTTTCTGTCAGGTGTTTTTCCTGTCCATTTTTCCAACTGTTTTTTTAAAAATCCTTGCATGTAGAAAACCAGCAGGTCAGGAATTGGGTGGAGGCAGCTCCCTGAGAGTCTCGCCTTCCAGCTGCGGGAGGGTCTCTCCATTTCCCAGTTTGAGGCTGCAAGCCAAGCAGAGCTAATGTTCTTGGCTCATCTCGTATGAGCTTCGTATTCATTTTTTCCCCTCGCATGATTCATCGGGGACAGTTCCAGGCAGGCATTAAGCCATGATTTAATGCTGGTTCTTCTCTGCCAGCATCCTCTGGTCACGTTTTCATCCACTCCCGCTGCAGAGTGAGGTCCTCTTGGTGCCAAAGGCTGCAGAAGGAAAGATGCTGCCAGCTGCTTTAAAAAAAGAGGGGTGGTTTCCTTGGGGAACTCTGCACATGCTCAGGGAATGCCTTTCCCTTGGGAAAAGGGGATTTTTGCCCCTTGCACAAAAGCACTCAAGGGCCAGAAAGGTTTTAAATGAGAGTTTGGGGCCTCTGAGCATGTGCAAAAGTGCAAAAAGCACTTTTTAGCTCTGCAAGAGGGAGGTTCCAGGCAGGTTGCGATTGACACTCCAGTTGGCCAATCAGAGAAGGCGAGTGGATACGTCAGCGGCACCCTGCTGAGTCACGGTTTGATGCGTAAGGCTGGGGTGCGGCTCGTCACGCCACACTAGATTGGCGGTCGGCTTATCCAATGGGAGAAGAGCAGTGCTTAGGGAAGGCACGAGCTGAAACATGATTGGAGCATCCGAATGGGCCGGACTGGCACGTCTAAGAGCCAATCCATGAGAGAAGAACTGGGGAGGCGGGGCAGCGCCTGATTGGGTACCACGTCTTGAGTGACAGACCCCCAAAGGCAAAGAACGCCTGGGGAGGGATCGGGCGGCTAAATAGTGAGGAGTGGGGAGGTTGGTTGGTAAGCGAGACATTTTCACATTCTCCTCCATAAGGCGAGGAGACATTTCCTTTCCTCAAGTCGCCTCGGCGAGCGAGGGAAAAAAAAAAACGGCGAGGAGCGCGCTGAAGGGTGGGCGCATGCGCCCCGAAGAGAGCGCGGGGCCGCGCATGCGCCGGGGACAGCCCCTCCCACGAAGAAGACGGCGACGAGCGTGACGTCAGGAGCCGGTGTCTCTCCTCGCGCTCATTCTCCAAGGAGACGCAGGTGGGTTAGGCGCGCGCGAGCGCGCGCTCGGCAGTTGAGGGTCGGAGGTCAGGGGTCAGGCGGGGAGGGAAGGAGGTTAAAGGGCAAGGGGTCGTGCGGGGGACACGGCCTCTCCTCCCTTCCAGGCGGCGTCTGAGAGGAATGACAGCCCTGCCAGGTAGGCCTGCTGGGTTTCCCAAGGGAGGGGGCGGGGGGGGGGCACTGAAATAACCCCCATTTGGTGGCTTCGGCCTCCTAAGTGGCCGCCTCTCAACCCTGGGTTCTTTTTAAAATGACCCTGGTGTCGTTTAAACAGGCAGGAGTCCCCAAAACAAGGTCATAATGGGAGAATATATGGAATTAGGCGGATGGGTGGGTGGATATAGTTATGTATTGGTGATACACATGCAGAAATGGTGTGCATGTAGTGATATATAATGATATATAACGTATAATTATGGAGTCTAGATCTTAGATAGATAGCTGTAGATTATATATGAGGGGTGTGCGTTTGTGTGTTAGAATTAGAATCCTTTATTGGCCAAGTGTGGTTAGACACACGAGGAATTTGTCTCCAGTGTATAACCAGGTGTGTGTGTGTGTGTATGTGCACACACATAGAGAGCCTCTGCACGGGAGACAAACCCCTTGTGTGTGTAATCACACTTGGCCAATAAAGGATTCTAATACACAAACACATATATTATACACACACACACAGAGTTTATGCACCAGAGACAAATCCCTTGTGTGTCTAATCGCACTTGGCCAATAAAGGATTCTAATACACACACACATACACACACACACACAGCTTATGCACCAGAGACAAATCCCTTGTGTGTCTAATCGCACTTGGCCAATAAAGGATTCTAATACACACACACACACACACACACACACAGCTTATGCACCAGAGACAAATCCCTTGTGTGTCTAATCACAGTTGGCCAATAAAGGATTCTAATACACACACACACACACACACACACACACACACACACACACACACACAGCTTATGCACCAGAGACAAATCCCTTGTGTGTCTAATCACAGTTGGCCAATAAAGGATTCTAATACACACACACACACACACACACACACAGCTTATGCACCAGAGACAAATCCCTTGTGTGTCTAATCGCACTTGGCCAATAAAGGATTCTAATACACACACACATACACACACACACACAGCTTATGCACCAGAGACAAATCCCTTGTGTGTCTAATCGCACTTGGCCAATAAAGGATTCTAATACACACACACACACACACACACACACACAGCTTATGCACCAGAGACAAATCCCTTGTGTGTCTAATCGCACTTGGCCAATAAAGGATTCTAATACACACACACACACACACACACACACAGCTTATGCACCAGAGACAAATCCCTTGTGTGTCTAATCGCACTTGGCCAATAAAGGATTCTAATACACACACACACACACACACACACACAGCTTATGCACCAGAGACAAATCCCTTGTGTGTCTAATCACAGTTGGCCAATAAAGGATTTTAATACACATACACACACACACACACACATATATATGTGTGTGTGTGTTACAACCCCTGGTATGCCCAAATATGGGAGGGAGCTCACTACTCCCCCTTTCTGTCCTTCAGCTCATTACAGAGGACCATCCAGGCAGAAAACCATATTTTTATTTTTTTTAATGTTGCCTTTTTATATTTGTGTTGTATTTATGCTGATAAATAAATATAAAAATATGGTTTTTTGCCTGGATGGTCCTCTGTAATGAGCCGAAGGACAGAAAGGGGGAGCAGTGAGCTCCCTCCCATATTTGGGCATACCAGGGGTTGTAACACAAATACATACCTATTTCCCTGGCCTAGCTGATAAGGAAGAGAGCCTGTGGCTTAGTGGCAATTACATCGGCCTAATACGCAATTCAGCACTGGTTCGATTCCCAGTAAGGGTATGGCTAGCTGATGAGAGCTAAATAGCTTGAAATAGATCTATACTAGTCTCCCTTTATTTATTTATCAGCACAAATACAACACACACACACATATATACATACGTGTACACACACACACACACACACACACACACACACACACACACACACAGCTTATGCACCAGAGACAAATTAAAGCTGGATCCGGGACATTTGTGGTTAAACTGTCACTCACATTCGTTGGACAGGTGGAGCGCTGCCTTTTTCCTCTTTTGCATCGTGGTTACCTGGAGGAAGAGCTGAATTCGGCTGCCAATAAGGGGGGCTCTTTTGAATTATGCAAGTCATGCTGAGGAACTGGGTGAGGTTAGGAAGAGGTCTTCCTTGCTTCGTGACCCCTAGAAATGGCACAATCCTTCCCGCGGGGGTCCCCCAGCGTTTCTCCCACAAGCTACAAGGACATTCACGTGTGAGTATCAGAAAAAGGTGGTTTTTTTTTTCTTTTTTCATTTTTCATCTTTTTTCCTAACCAGCTCTGAGAATCTTGGGAGGGGGTTTTGTTTGGGGGGTGGGGGATAACTTTGATTGGCGGTGAATTTTCAGCCACCGTGTTCAGGGAGGCTCTGGTTAAAATTATGATTGAAATCGAGTTGATTGAAATCAAGCCTTTTTACTAGTGATTTAAATTGACTTGATTTAAATCGTGATTTAAATTGACTTGATTTAAATCAAATCCACCCTGTTTTAAACCAGGGATGAGCATCTCTGGCCCCTTTAAGACCTGTGGACTTTAACTCCTGGGAGTTGGAGTCCAAAGGTCACAAAGGGGCCGGGGTTGCCCGTCCCTCTTCTAAGCCATGTTTGGTGGGTGACCCAAGGTGACCCCTCTTTCCCGAGTGACCAGGGCAGATGAGCTCCAGAGATTTGAGGCACGTTTGAAGTAGTTGAGCTTAAATCCCCTGCCCTCTGTTTTCCCCTCTGCAGTTATTTTACTAACGTACAGTGTTGGGCTAATGTTGGGGGTTGGATTAGAAGATCTCCAAGGTCCCCTCTGTGCTTCTTGTTGCACGTTCTAATGTCCACTTTCTGTTTTTTAGGGTTGGCTGCTGTCGTCAGAGAAAAGTGTAGATCGGGCCGTCCCCAATCCCAGCTGGAGCCAAGAAATGATGCTCCAGTTCAACCGCTACATGGAGATGACGAAGGATGGCAGCTGGAGGAAGCTTCCATCTTACCGAAGTTTCTCTGATCATCTTCCAGGCAAGATTTTCTTTCTTTCCTTCCTTCCTTCTTTTTCTCTTTCCTTCTTTCTTTTTCTCTTTCCTTCTTTCTTTCTTTCTCTTTCTTTCTTTCTTCAGAAGCTGCCATCTTACCAAAGTTTCACTGATCATCTTCCAGGAAAGCTTTTTTTTCTTTCCTTCCTTCCTTCTTTCTTTTCCTTCCTTCCTTCCTTCCTTCCTTCCTTCCTTCCTTCCTTCTTTCTTTCTTTCTTTCTTTCTTTCTTTCTTCAGAAGCTGCCATCTCACCAAAGTTTCTCTGATCATCTTCCAGGAAAGCTTTTCCTTCCTTCCTTCTTTCCTTCCTCTTTCTTTCTTTCTTTCTTTCTTTCTTTCTTTCTTTCTTTCTTTCTTTCTTTCTTTCTTTCTTTCTTCAGAAGCTGCCATCTTACTGAAATTTCTCTGATCATCTTCCAGGAAAGGTTTTCTTTCTTTCTTTCTTTCCTTCCTTCCTTCCTCCTTTCTTTCTTTCTTTCTTTCTTTCTTTCTTTCTTTCTTTCTTTCTTTCTTTCTTTCTTCTTTCTTTCTTTCTTCAGAAACTCCCATTTTACCGAAGTTTCTCTGCTCATCTTTCAGGAAAGTTTTTCTTTCTTTCTTTTTCTCTTTCCTTCTTTCTTTTCCTTCCTTCCTTTTTTCTTTCTTTATTTCTCTTTCTTTCTTTCTTTCTTCAGAAACTGCCATCTTACCAAAGTTTCTCTGGTCATTTTCCAGGCAGGCTTCTTTCTTTCCTTCCTTCCTTCCCTCTCACTCTCTATCTGTCTCTCTTTTCTTTCTTTCTCTCTTTCCTTTCTTCCCTTTTCTTCTCTTTCCTGTTTTCTTTCTTCCTTTCTTCCATCTCTCTTTCTCTTCTTTCCTCCCTTTTTGCTTTCCCTTTCTCTCTTCGCTGTTCTAGTTCTAAAAGAGAGGACCCAGTTGTAAGCGACTTTTTCCAGTGCCGTTGCAACCGAACGGCGTCCTAAATGGATGGATTGTTAGTCGAAGGCTAAGGTTACTCGTATCACCTCCAGCTCACCGAAGGTTCCTTTCTCTGACTCATCCCCCAAAATGGTAAAAGTCCTCGACTTACGACTGTTCATTTAGTGACGGTTTGAAATTCGAGCGCACTGAAGTGTGCTTGCAGTGATTTTTTTTTTTTAGACCTGAGAGCATTGCAGCATCCCCAAGGTCACAAGGTCAAAATTCAGGTATTTAGCCCTTGCAAGAAAACAGGGCAAACAACTCCCGCCTCGCTTAGCAACAGAAATTGTTGTGGTTGTAAGTTGAGGACTACCCCTAGTTTCACTTGAGGAGGTCCAACCTCAACTAACGTTGCCTATTTTTTTTGGTCGCTTCTGCAGAAGGACGCCAAAAGGAGGAACTCCAAAACAAAAAAACCCGCTTCTTTCTCCGAAGTATCGAAGGGGAAGGCATGGGCTTTGAGTACGCCATGTTTCTGAAACCTTCGGAGAATAGGGTGGCGGCCGTCTTCCAAATAGGGCCCTACCTGGAGGGGCCTTCGGGGTGAGCTTTAAAAACAATCCAGTTTAAATAATTCAGAATATACAATCAGAATAGAAGTGGAAGGGACCTTGGAGGTCTTCCAGTCCAACCCTCTGCTCAAGCAGAAGACCCTCTACCATTTCAGACAATTTGCTATCCAGTCTCTTCTTCAAAACCTCCAGGGATGGAGCAACTCTCAACGTCCGGAGGCAACTTCTGTTCCACTGATTAATTCTCCCTGTTAGTAAGTTTTTCCTTAGTTCCAGGTTGCTTCCTTCTGTTGCTTCTTGTCCTGACTTTTCTGGTGCTTTGGAAAATAAGGAAACAAAGATTCTGTAGGTTTCATCTTCTTCTTGGTTGCTATTCTATCTTTTAACATAGGGTGGCCCTAATATAATTCAGAGGGACTTGGTGGCTCAGTGGCTAAGACGCTCAGCTTACCAATCAGAAAGGTTGGCAGTTCGAATCCCCAGCGCCTAGTAGTTTGAAAGCACATAAAAAATGCGAGTAGAAAAATAGGAACCACCTTTGGTGGGAAGGTAACAGCATTCCATGCGCCTTTGGCGTTGAGTCATGCCGGCCACATGACCACGGAGATGTCTTCGGACAGTGCTGGCTCTTGCCGAAGGCGCATGGAACGCTGTTCCCTTCCCACCAAAGGTGGTTCCTATTTCTCTACTTACATTTTTTACGTGCTTTTGAACTGATAGGTGCGCAGAAGCTGGGACAAGTCACGGGAGCTCACTCCGTTACGCAGCGCTAGGGATTCGAACCGCCGAACTGCCGACCTTTCTGAATGACAAGCTCAGCGTCTTAGCCACTGAGCCACCGCGTCTCTAAATATAAGTTGAATCGTCAATAAATATGATGGAACATCCCCTGGCATTGAGCCTTCGCCCAGCAAAGCTCAGCCACCCCACCCTGGTTTAAATCCCCATAAACCCCCTCCTCGTTTTGTGAGTTTGCAACTTCCCTCTTTCTTCAAGTGTCTTGTCATTCAGTTTTATTTTTATTCTGCCTCTATCAAGGTTCGCCCACGGCGGCGCCATCGCCACTATCCTGGACAGCACGGTGGGGGCCAGCGTCATCTTCATCACCCGGAATGTGGTGACCGCTAACCTCAACATAAATTACAAGAGGTCAGTGGCTCCTTCTGAAAGGAGAATTGAATTGAGGATTGATTTGAAAGAGAAGAGAGAATAGGAATAGAATAGAATAAATATTGGAATGTAGAATAGGAATAGAATAGACTAAAGAATAGAATAGAATAAATATTGCAATGTAGAATAGGAATAGAATAGAATAACAGAGTTGGAAGGGACGTTGGAGGTCTTCTAGTCCAACCCCCTGCTTAGGCAGGAAACCCTACCCCACTTCAGACAAATGGCTATCCAACCTCTTCTTAAAAATCTCCAGTGTTGGAGAATTGACAAGGCAGGCTGCCTTCAATTTACGACCGCAATAGAGCCTCAGATTTCTGTTTGTTAAGTCAACTTCCTTGCCACGGTTGCGTCTGGTAACCATTGGCCTTCTTCCTTCCCCTTCATTCAGTCCCGTGGTGTTGGGCTCCGTGATCCTGGTGGATTCCAGGGTGGACAAAATCGAAGGGAGGAAGGTCTTTGTGAGCGGCGAAATCCGGAGCGCGGACGGTCAGACCCTCCATGCGGAGGCCACCGGTAAGTAGTGTCGCATTGGGTCGCCGTCATAACTTCAAATGGTCACTCAATGAACTGCCGTAAGTCGAGGACTACCTGTACACTTCAACCTGCCTTCTCCAACCTGGGTTTCCTCCCCTGTTTCCCCAGACTACAGTTCCCAGAATTCCAAGCAGCGTGGTGGCCAAAAGCCCTCCAGGTGTTGATAAGTGGAGGGTAGGGGTGGCTACCCTGATTGCCTGATTCGGTTTTCGGTAATATCCTACTTTCCTAGCCTCGAATTGTCTACTTCTCCTTCGTTTCTCTCCTGTTTTTGTAAGGTCTCTTCATCGAACTGCAGCCTTCCTCTTCACCCCCCAAAGAAACGGATCCCAGCAGCTTCCCTTAACAGACCCCCACGGACCCAGCTCTTCCTCCGCTCTCCCGCTGCAAGCCCCTCTCAGAGTTTCATCCGTGTCTCTCCTGCCTTCCTTGCACAACTGGGTGGGAACAATCCACTCCCCGATTCTTGACCCTTCGAGCGTATTTTTATTGTCACCCTTTTACATGTGGCGGATGTTTTCTTTTGGGCCGAGCCTCCGAACGGGTGGAGCCGAAGAAAAATAGAACGGTATTGGACTGTGGGGTTGTTGGGTGTGTGTGTGTGTCTCTCCTGGGTGGTCTCCTTGCAGACGTTTCTGGACCCAAGTTTGCCACGGCATCAAGGCTAGGAGGAGTGGGGTTTGAGGAGGACTCTCCAAAGTGACGCTCTAACCCAGGGGCCGGAATCTAACCTTAAACACTCAAAAGAGCCACAAAAGTCCTCCCCCCCTCCCCCCCGTTCAATTCTGGAGCTGACCGGAAGTCCGGTTTCCCCACCGCCACCACCATAGAGTCTCCTCCTAGCGCAGCCTCCTTTTCCCTCTACCTGTCCTAACCGAAAGCTCTATCAATTGTGGAGCCGACCGGCGACAGGGAGCCTGTCCCTTTTGAGAGCCGCTCTTCTTGGGGATGTTTTCAGAGAATGAGGTTGAGTGACTTCAGAGAAGGGAGACCCCAGGTGCTGTATGGTCCAGCGGGGTTGCTCCGCTCCTTGGTCACCGACACCTGAGAAGGTTTCTGCCTAACTGCTGACCGTCACAGCACCACGCATTCACCAACCTTTGGCCCTCTTCGCTGGGTCTTATGGTCTGTGGGGTGCCAAGCCTTATGCCTTGGAGTGCCTTGTTAGACGCCTATCTCTTTGCCCCGCCTTCAGAGTGCCTTGTGGAAGGATTATCAGCACTTACCCTACTTTTGCACAAGTATTTTACACGTTGGTTTGAGTAACTCTGAAATGAGCAAGTTAAATATAATGTATTCTCTATAATGTGTCTGCTCTTGTTTCGTCCTTGGGAAATGTTTTGCGTAAATTCTTCTTTTTCTTCCTGGTTTTCCTGACGCCAGCTGGGAGCTAAGGAGAAAAAGGGTCGAAGGGTCAGGGATGGAAAAAGAGGAGACCGTGTCCACCTCCCTCACGGCATGTATGGGTCATTCGTTAATTTTAATTTAAGGGTCCCCTGGGTGGAGAAATACCAGAGACGCATTACATACAACTCGGCCTCTCTTGTGTAACTTGGAATCTTCAATGCCAGTTGAGCAACAGGTTGCTTGTCAATCTCGGTGAAAATGTGCCCACGGATCTGGGATTAAGGCCAGATGAACGTATCCAGGTTTATCGTGGAAAGTTCTTGGCATATATCATTTGAGGTGGGGGGGGGGGTGACCAGCCACTTCTCAAGTCCTCCTAGATTTTGAGGGTGTGTCTTCACTGGAAGGAAGGAACAATAGGCTTAAATCCAATTGGTCCTGGGTGAATTTCGTCCACTGCTGATGGAGGGGAGGAGATTATTAAAGCTGTTGGGAGTTGAGTTCTGCCCGAAGAAAGAGCTTCAGAGAAGAAGGCACCCTTCCCGAGAGCTCAGTGGGTCAGAAGGTTCAGAATGCATCGTATTTTGAGGAGCGTCAACCAGAGGGTCAAAGGATTGGCCACCAGGAAACCTCATGAGTCAACAACGAAGGAACTCTTGGTACAACATCCCCGTGTGCTGTTCAGAAGGACCTCCACAGTGAGTATTGGGGAGGGTTTAAAAAGAAGGGGAGGACACCCTCTCCAAATAAACTTCTTCATGCTGGTTTTGGAGGACCTAAGGAGATGCTGGAGGATCTTGAGAAGGTTGAGCCTCCTGCATTCAGAGAGGGCACTCCGAGCCTAAGAGAACTGGTCGGACGGACAGAGAAGACCTGCAAATAACCTCATGTGCCTTGAAGCGTCCTATGGGCATGAGTTGGGTCCCTCAACTCAAGTATCTTGTCTTCCTTCCTTCCCAGCAACAGCCCCGCCAGCCTCTCAAGGACTTTGGTGTCCCCAACCCGAGTTGGAGCCGAGAGATGATGGACCAGTTTGAGAAGTTCACCAAGATGTCCGAGGACGGGTCGTGGCAACACTTGCCAAGTTATGAGAACTGTGTGGACATTGTGCCAGGTCAGTCTTTCCATCCCGCTCAAAAAATTTCCCCGGTGGCCACTTCCGTTCCTTCCACGCGGGTATCTTCCTCCTACAAAGGTCAGCTTGTTAGAAAGAGTCTGTCTTCCTTCGATCTGCCCAATTTGTTCATCCGGGTCAGGAATCGCAACCTGTGGCTCTGGGGCTGCATATGGCTGTTTCATCCCTCTACTGCAGCTCCCTGTCGCCGCTCAGCTCCACAATTCATAGGGCTTTCAGTTAGGATAGGTAGAGGAAAAAGGAGGCTGCACTAGGAAGAGACTCTATGGTGGGGGAATCGGACTTCCGGTCGGCTCCAGAATTGAACGGTGTGGGTGGATGTTCCGGTTAGGACCTTTGTGGCTCTTTTTGTTTTTAAGGTTGCTGATCCTTCCTTTCACGGGGTTGCTCAACCCCGTGAAGATGGGTGGGCTTCCAACTCCCCAGATTCCCCACCCCCACCCCACCCGCTGGACTTCTGGGAGTTGAAGTCCACCCATCTTCAAGTTGAGGAACCTGAGAAATCCTCGCTTAGGTGTCCCATTAGGTCGTAGATGAGCGCTCCGGACTCTCAACCAGATGCCAGCCTTTGAAGGCGTCCGGCGTTGTGTTCCTTGACTCGGCCACTTCAAAGATGGGTGGGGGTTTTCAACTCCCAACAACTATGGCGAGGAAAGTCGTCAAGTGTGAAGTGAGCACATCTTCTCTCGCTTAGCAACCAGCATTTGAGGCTCTGTTGTGTTCATTAGTTGAGGACTCCCTGAATATAGTTTCATTTGGGGTCTTAACTCTTTTAACAGAAGTTTCCTTTTTTTGTTGTTGTTGCTGCTTCTCCAGATGGATGCCGGAAGGAGGACTTCCAAAACCGAAAACCCCGCTCGTTTCTCAAAAGTATCGACGAGGAAGGGATGGGCTTTGAGCTCGCCATGTTTCTGAACCGTTCAGAGAAGAGGATGGTAGTCATCTCCCAAATGGGGCCCTACCTCGCAGGATTTCCAGGGTGGGTGTTAAAAATAATAATAATCCAGTTTGTAAAAAAATCAGAATATTCGATCAGGGAGGGACCTCAGAGGTCTTCTAGTCCAACCCCCTGCTCAAGTAGGAGACCAAAGACCATTTCAGACAAATAGCTATCCAGTCTCTTCTTTTTTTCTTTTTTTCTTAATTAAAATTTTAATAAGTTTTACAATTATTACCCCCCTTACCCTTCCCTCTTCCAGTCTCTTCTTAAAAACCTCCAGCACTCAAAACTTCTAGTGGCAAGCTGTTCCACTGGTTCAATATGATAATACAATTACAATAGCAGAGGAGTTCATTGTTCTCACTGTCAGGAAATTCCTCCTTAGTTCTAGGTTGCTTCTCTCCTTGATTAGTTTCCATCCATTGTTTCTTGTCCTTCTGGTGATTTGGAGAATAGAGTTGACCCCCTCTTCTTTGGCACAGACCCTCAAATACTATCTATCTATCTAATCTATCCTTCCTTAACTATCTATCCTTATGCATGCATCCATCCATCCATGTATCTAGCCTTATCCGTCCATCCATCTATCTATCTATATATCATATCTTATCTATGTATCCTATCTATCCTTCCTTATCTATCCATCCATCTATCCATCTATCTATCTATCTATCTATCTATCTATCTCTATCCTTATCTATCCATCTATATCCTTATCCATCCATCTATCCTTCCTTATCTATCCGTCTGTCTATATCCTTATCTATCTATCTATCTATCTATCTATCTATCTATCTATCTATCTATCTCTATCCTTATCTATCCATCTATATCCTTATCCATCCATCTATCCTTCCTTATCTATCCGTCTGTCTATATCCTTATCTATCTATCTATCTATCTATCTATCTATCTATCTATCTATCTCTATCCTTATCTATCCATCTATATCCTTATCCATCCATCTATCCTTCCTTATCTATCCGTCTGTCTATATCCTTATCTATCTATCTATCTATCTATCTATCTATCTATCTATCTATCTATCTATCTATCTCTATCCTTATCTATCCATCTATATCCTTATCCATCCATCTATATCCTTATCCATCCATCTATCCTTCCTTATCTATCCGTCTGTCTATATCCTTATCTATCTATCTATCTATCTATCTATCTATCTATCTATCTATCTATCTATCTATCTATCTATCTTGCAGCCAAGGAAATCACTACAGGTTTGGTTTTGACACTGTGCTATTAAATGATATTAAATGATTATTTTATTCTTTTTAATGTCGGCGTAAGCCGTCCAGCATCATCTGGCGGTGAGACAGGGGCAAATACATTTAATAAATAAATAGAAGACTAATCATTAATAAATAATGGATCTCTTTGGAGGGATCCTGAAAACAGACTGCCCGACACAGCTACAGGCTCCCAATCCTGGTTTTTCCACCGAGATAACCCCCCCCCCCTCGTTTTCACCCTTGTGAGTTTGCAAGCTCCCCCTTCGCTCTGGCGTTGATGGTTCAGTTTTACTTCTAATTTCTTTTCTGTCTCTCCAGCATCACCCACGGTGGGGCCATCGCCACTCTCCTGGACCACATATTCGGGGGCATTGCCATCTCTGTCAACCGCAAGGTGATGACCGCTAACCTCAACGTAAACTATAAGAGGTCAGTGACTCCTTAAGAAAGGAGAATTTTGAGAGGAGGAGCCAATGTCACGACGAGACGACGTGCGATTTCAATGCTCTGAGATCGCCGCCGATACTTTTGCCGGTGGGTGGTCCAAACAGACCTAAACCGTCCCGCAGAGACGGTGAACGGGAAGAATATGTCCTGCTGATCTCAGGGACATCGCAAAGTCCCTGATCGATCCAGGAGAAGTTCTTCTAGCTGGCGACAAAAGCACAGCTCTCAGGCTGATGAAGTTGGGGCGACTCCGAAAGGGAAGGATACAGAAAAAGAAAGTGTTTTTAGCTGGTGAGGAAGAAGAAGTTGGAAAACCTAGAGCATCTAACAGTAAAATATGATGAAGAAGTTGGAGATGTTTAACAAGTGGAAAAAGTGGAGGTTAGAGTCCTAAAAACCGAAGAGAAAAATGACCACAAAGAAATTAAAACTGTTGATATCTATGGTTTGTGTCTGGAAATGGAAAGAGTGGAATACGGAAAGAGGAATTAAATGGAGGGGAACTCTACCCCAGATGGCAAGATACAGAAGAAGAAAAAAATAGAAGAATTCATGGATTTAAAGAGAGAAATTTTAGTAGCAATATCATTGAAAACACCACTGACAATCAAAGATAAGCTGATCAAGGAAACAGAAGAAGGGCATCAAAATTACATGAGAGACTTAATAAGCAATGAGTTGCAAATTTGATTAAGGAGATGATTAGAGGACTGATGCCACAAATGGCAGAAGACATGAGATTGTTTTGCTACTGGAAAGATGCAGGTTGATAGATGAAAGTGTATAATCTAAAACTAGTAAATGAAATTTAGTGACAATAGATAGAGTTAAATAAATAATTGATAATGATAATAATGTATACATATGTATTGCTATGATAAGTAATAATTGGATATGAATATTGAATGATACCTATGAAAGGAAGATTAGAAATTTTTTGGTTATATATAAAGGTGAAAGAAGAAGAATTGAGGTGGGCCTTTACTGGACGCGGCCCTGCGTGCGAGTCTCTCTTGTCACGGCACTCATTAGGATACGGAGGTTGCGTATAGTTGTTGTTGTTTTTCTCTTGTGCGAAAGTGAATCAGCCTCCTAGCAAGAGGCGGGGGGGGGGGGGGGGGGGCTGACCACCAAACCTGCATTATTGAGCATTTGTATTTTTATAGTATCTTATTTGTATTGTCTATGAGTTGCCGGTAGTAAACTGGGTGACGTGGATGGATGGATGGATGGATACATTAGATTGATAATAGCTAGGTAGGAGGGAGGGAGGGAGATTATCGATACGAGAGAGAGAGAGAGAGAGAGAGAGAATGGATGGATGGATGGATGGATGGATGGATGGATGGATGGATGGATGGATGGATGGATATACATAAAGATAGTGATGATAGATAGATGATAGATAGATAGATAGATAGATAGATAGATAGATGATAGATAGATAGATAGATAGATAGATAGATAGATAGATAGATGATAGATAGATAGATAGATGATAGATAGATAGATAGATGATAGATAGATAGATAGATAGATAGATAGATAGATAGATAGATAAATGGAGAGAGAAAGATAAATAGAGATAGAGAAAGAGAAGGAGATACAGATAGATAGATAGAGGTAGTAGGTAGGGAGAGAGAGAGATGGTAGCAGATAGATAAATAGAGAGAGAGAGAGATGATAGGTGATAGATAGATAGATATTTATCAATATCAATCTTGCTTGATTTGTTCCAGTTTAAAAAGTCGCCTCCGTGGCAGTGTCATCTAATCACACTTTCCCTCTTTCAGCCCCGTGGCGTTGGGCTCCGTGGTCCTGGGGGATTCCAGGGTGGACAAAATCGAAGGCAGGAAGATCTTTGTGAGCGGCGAAATCCGGAGTGCGGACGGTCAGACCCTCCATGCAGAGGCCACCGGTAACTCTGGTGTAGCATAGGGTTGCGGTCGTAACTTTGAATGGTCTGGTCAGTGATCTGTCGAGGATTATCTGTACAGAGTCACTTCAACCTGCATTCTCCAACCTGGATTTCCCTCCCCCCCCCCCCCAATTCCCCAGACTACAGTTCCCAGAATTCCAAGCAGCGTGGCCAAAAGCCCTCCAGGTGTTGATAAATGGAGGGTAGGGGTGGCTACCCTGATTGCCTGATTCGGTTTTCGGTAATATCCTACTTTCCTAGCCTCAAATTGTCTACTTCTCCTTTGTTTCTCTCCTGTTTTTGTAAGGTCTCTTCATAGAACTGCAGCCTTCCTCTTCGCCCCCGAAAGAAACGGATCCCAGCAGCTTCCCTTAACAGACCCCCACGGACCCAGCTCTTCCTCCCGCTGCAAGCCCCTCTCAGAGTTTCATCGGTGTCTCTCCTGCCTTCTTTGCACAACTGGGTGGGAACAACATCATGTCAGAATTGGAACTCACACCTGTTTGGCACAGCGCCATTGGTGGTGGAGGCCGTGAATCCCCAAAAGCTGTATTCCTTGTCGGGTTTGTCACCTTACAGCTCTGACTTGGGTGCCATAGTTCTAAAGCCCGAGGGGTGTTTTCCGGCTGCTTTCGAACTCGCTCCCCGATTCTTGACCCTTCGAGCGTATTGGTGGATCTCCTCTAGGAGATCCGGTTGGATCGCCTTGCAGTCCAAGGGACTCAAGGCAGGAGTCTTCTCCAGCACCAAAGTCCAAAGGCCTCCATTCTTTGGCGCTCAGCCTTCCTTGTGGTCCAACCTTCACAGCCATCCGTTGCAACTGGGAAAAAGATATTAAGGAGCGCGTATTAAATACCTAACTCTCTGCCCAACCTTCTAAGTGCCTTGTAGAGTTGATGCTGGCAGTTCCACCCATCCAGTTCCGGTCAGTTGCAGAGGTTCAGAGACAAAGGATGACCTTGGCTTTCTAGAAAGAATTTTGTTACGGCTGCATATCGTCTAACTCCGTACAATCCCCCCCTCCCATTTTCCCACCATAGACAAATGCATAGTAGAATAATAGAAAGTATGGCAGGCCAAAGACCCAAAAGGAAAGATGGATGCAGGCCTGACAGACACTTATCTTACTTTTACGCACGTGGTTTAGTACAGGTTGGTTTGAATGACGGCCTGACGATTGCAAACAAGAACAGTAAATGTCATCACTCTTTTTATGTCTCTTTGTTTCATCCTTGGGAACCGGTTTGTGTAAATTCATCCTGTTCTTCCTGATTTTCTTGATGCCAGCTGGGTGCTAAGCAGAAAAATGGCCACAGGTCAATTGGGGGCGGAGGGGGGGAGAGCATTTCCAAATCCCTCATTCATTCATTTTAATTTTAAGAGTCCCCTGGGTGGAGAAATACTCTTAAACACGGGTTCCAGGGACGGGTTGGTTTTGGAAGAGGGAAAAACTTCCTAGAACAGGGATCAGCAACTTGTGTCTCCTGAGCCGCATGTGGCCCTTTCGTCCCTCTGCTGCGGCTCCCTGTCGCCTGTCAGCTCCACGGTTGATAGGGCTTTCGGTTCGGGCAGGTAGAGGAAAAAGGACGCCGCGGTAGGAGGAGACTACAGTGGGGGAACCAGACTTCCAGTCGGCTCCAGAATTGAACAGGGGGCATCCTGTTAGGACATTTGTGGCTCTTTTTGAGTGTGATCCCTGTCCGAGAACATAGCTATGGCCAAGCAAACCTCATAAAGGTGTCCAAGATACAACTGGGAACCAGGTTCAACCTTCTATCGAGATATTCTACCCAACCTTCTGGTTCCTGGACCTTGGATGGTTCTGGTGGGTACCTTAGATCCTGGGTGAAGGCTGGTCGGTTTGAGGTTGTTTTCATGTTTTTGCTCCCTCTTGGGGTGGTGAATCCTTCAGTGCTTCATTTGGGAGATGGCCTCTCTCCGCAGCAGGAAAGAGGCCATCGTCCTGTCCCAACGAAGAGTGGATGAGGATGGTACTGGCGAGGTTGGGAAGAGCCGGTTTCCTTCCATCATGGTGGTGCGACGTTAGGTCTCCCAAACCAAAGTGGATTATTTCTTAAGGAGATCTTTTGCAAGATCGAGAGATAAGAACACAAGCGAGCAGTCGGTCCTTAGTAGCCTCACATTGCAGCCGACAAGGACACACATTCAATTTCGCAGCAACTACGATTGTTGGCCGAGCAGGCCCAAAAACAGCCAGGGAAGCGATTGGGAAACGGGCCCTTTGTCCGTCAACAGGAGTGCTGAATTCCCACCAGCCCATCAAACACTTAGGAGCCCGGGGGCTTGGCAGCACAAGGAAACGACAGCCAATCGCCAGCCATCAACACGGCGATCAGCCAACAATTGTAGTTGTTGTACTGTATAAACACAAGTCACAGAACAGCCCAAAGCATGTCTTCCAGTAGAAGTTGCCCGGAGATCGGCTCCAGCATGAGTCCAAAAGCTTGGAAGAGAGAGTCTCTGGTGACCGACCCAAATTTGATCTCACACATATTTGCCTTCACTTGGGAGATGCTTTGCTACTAATAGCACCTGCCAATTTGAGCATGACAGAGCTATCTATCATCTCTGCCTGCACCTCCAACTCTAACCACAATCCTAGCTGTGGACATCTTAAAAACCTGCCAAGAACATCATGCTTATTTGATCTAGTCTTTGATCTTCTCAAGAAGCAAACTTCTCAAGTCGTCCCAGATTTTGAGGGTGTGTCTTCACTGGAAGGAAGGAACAATAGGCTTACATCCAATTGGTCCTGGGTGAACTTCCTCCACTGCTGATGGAAGGGAGGAACCTATGAAATCTGTTGGGAGTTGAGTTCTGCCCGAAGAAAGAGCTTCAGAGAAGAAGACACCCTTCCCGAGAGCTCAGTGGTTCAGAAGGTTCAGAATGCATCGTGTTTTGAGGAGCGTCAACCAGAGGGTCAAAGGATTGGCCACCAGGAAACCTCATGAGTCGACAACGAAGGAACTCTTGGTACAACATCCCCGTGTGCTGTTCAGAAGGACCTCCACAGTGAGTATTGAGGAGGGTTTAAAAAGAAGGGGAGGACATCCTCTCCAAATAAACTTCTTCATCCCTGTTTTTGGAGGACCTAAGGAGATGCTGGAGGATCTTGAGAAGATTGAGCCTCCTGCATTCAGAGAGGGCACTTTGAGCTTAAAAGAACTGATGGGATGGACAGAGAAGATAGAAGACCTGCACATAACCCACCCATGTCCCTTGAAGTGTCTTGTGGGCATGAGTGAGGTCCTTCAACGCAAGTGTCATGTCTTCCTTCCTTCCCAGCAACAGCCCCACCAGCTTCTCAAGGACTTTGGTGTCCCCAACCCAAGTTGGAGCCGAGAGATGATGGAGCAGTTTGAGAAGTTCACCAAGATGTCCGAGGACGGGTCGTGGCAACGCATACCCAGTCATAACAACTGCCTGGACAGCATGCCCGGTCAGTCTTTCCATCCCACTCAAGACATCTCCCAGAGTGGCCTTCTTTCTCCAAACGTCCGCTTGTTAGGAAAGATGGCATGTTCTCCGTCTTCATCCTTTGATTTGGCCAAATCGTGGTCCTTCCCTCCACAGGGGTTGCTCAACCTTGTGGAGATGGATGGATTGCGATTTCTGGGAGTTGAACTCCACCCATCTTCAATTTGGCAATTCTTGAGTAGCATCACCTTAGATGCCCATCAGGTCGTAGGATGCAAGACCTGGCTCTCAAACACGTCACAAGTTAAAGGTTGCGGTCCTCAACTTGGCATCTTGAAGATGGGAGGACTTCCAACTCTCAGAAACCTTAGCTGAAGTTATGGGTGTGTAAGTCTGAAGACGGTCTCCGTGGTCATGTGGCCGGCATGACTCAACACCGAAGGCGCACGGAACGCTGTTCCCTTCCCACCAAAGGTGGCCCCTATTTCTCAACTTGCATTTTTACGTGCTTTTGAACTGCTAGGTGGACAGAAGCTGGGACAAGGAACGGGAGCTCACTCCATTATGCGGTGCTAGGGATTCGAACTGCTGACTTTTCTGATTAACAAGCACAGCGTTTTAGCCACTGAGCCACCTTGATTTCTTTTGTAGCCTGGTTCAAAAATTAACTCTCAATCGTGACCACCACCCCAATCAATTTTACTTCCCCACCCCCAAATATTCTACGTCTGGATGATTTTTCCTCCTCCAGGGGGCGGCATTTCTTATCTCTGTTTTATTTTAGCCCCAACCGCAAATCTAATAAAATAAGAGAATTTACTTTTTCCAAACTTTAATCTCTTTGTTTTTCTTTCGTCATTTTTTTCTCCCCCCCCCCCCCCACCTTCGTAGTTCGCAGCAAATCGGGGTACAAGCCGAGAAAGCATCAAGACGCCTGCTTGTTCGTCCGAAACGTGGCTACCGAAGGCCGCGGGTTCGAGTTTGCCATGTTTTACAACGACTCAGCGAGACGGATGGTGGTGGTTCTCCAACCCGGGTCGTATTTGGAAGGGATGATCGGGTGAGCTTGGACAGGTTGATGGAACCCACGTCTCCACATCTGGTCGGACATTCTTCCAGCCTGTTTTCTAACATTGAACAAATTAACAGAGTTGGAAGGGACCTTGTAGGTCGTCTAGTCCAACCTCCTGCCCAAGCAGGAGATCCTACACCAGGGGCCGGCAACTTGCAGCTCCGGAGCCACATGTGGCTCTTTCGTCCCTCTGCTGCAGCTCACGGTCACCGGTCGGCTCCACAATTGATAGGGCTTTCGGTTGAGACAGGTAGAGGAAAAAGGATGCCGTGCTAGGAGGAGACTCTATGGTGGGGGAACTGGACTTCCGGTCAGCTCCAGAATTGAACGGTGTGGGTGGATGTTCCGGTTAGGACCTTTGTGGCTCTTTGTGTTTTAAGGTTGCCGACCTCTGCCCTACACCATTTCTGTCCAGTCTCTTCTTGAAAGCTTCCCCCAACTTCCGAAGGCAACTTCTCCTCCGTTGGGTTGATTGGAAAAAATATGAAGAAAAATACCTGGCTTAGAGATAGTCCCTGACTTACGACCAATGGCTTAGGGACGATTCGAAATTACGACCTACCTGAAAACGGGAGGCTTAAGGGCCAGGATCCGAAGTTCAAATGGGTCTCCTCCTTCCCCGCAATGACATGACTGACCCACTTTATAATGGCTGCGGCCGTAGTCA
The DNA here is from genome assembly GCA_029891615.1 of Natrix natrix natrix. Classification (NCBI taxonomy): domain Eukaryota; kingdom Metazoa; phylum Chordata; class Lepidosauria; order Squamata; family Natricidae; genus Natrix; species Natrix natrix. The sequence goes on from JAKRSK010012080.1 coordinate 75,942, forward strand.
GCCGGCTTACAGTTATATCTCGAGGACTGCCAATATCGAAGCAGGGGACTGTTGAAGCGATCAATAAAGCTTCTTAAGTTCAATTTGAAGAATGCTAAACAGGTACCGGGAATTTTTTTTCCTAGCGCCGGATATGCGGGCCTCTTCTACACCATCCTACCCATCTAATAGGGGAATATTTTTAAGGTTATTCATACATAGAAATTTCCAAATTTTCTCAGTGTAAAAGGAAAGGGAGTCGGGCAGATTTGTTCAGCCCCAAATCTGAATTGAAATAGTAAACACGTAAAATTTCTGGCCGGCATGTCTCCTGACACACCCTCGGTGTTAAGGAAATTCTTTGTAACGAAATTCCATCGGCAGTTTCGTTTTTCCCTGGCAGGAAAAACGAGAGAAAATTAAGAAGGTGCTTCATTTTTGCTCCCCAAGCCTTTGCCTTAGGACTGTGTGCGACTTATTTTGGAAAACAGGAAGAGGGAAAACGACGAGATTGTATCTGACGGGAAATATCCCAAATGTTGTGGCCCGCCAGCAGAGCTGGCTGCAGATTCGGAGAGTGGGGAGGGTTGGGGAGGATCCTGGGCCACTCCTGGAGTCTGGGGAAGGCTCGGATGAGGGCTCTGCGTCAGAGGCAGAGAAGGGGACAGAGCCGTCTGACAGTTATCAGCTGCCTTCAGAGTCGGACATCAGTGAGGCAGAAGAACAGCTGGAGCCTCTTCCCAGTGTGCGCATGCGCAGAGCTGCCAGACGTCCCCAGTTCCTGCAACCGTTCTTCGTATGTTTTAGCCTCCCGTCCCCTAATTGTTGCTCTTCTCCGCGCTCTTTCCGGTCCCCTCCCGCCCCTCCCGATGTCGACTCCCGCCTCGATCCAGATTCGTGCACGGGGGGGCCGTGGCCGCCATCCTGGATCACACCTTTGCAAGTTGCGGCATCTGCGCCTTCGGGGTCGTGCTGACCGCCAACCTCTCTGTGAACTACAAGAGGTAAGCGAGGACTTGATGTCCCTTGGCGCCCCCAGGTTGAGCACGGAGGTGTTCCTCAGCTAACGATCACGGTTGAGCCCCAGGCTTTTCCGTGGCTGAGCGAGACGTCCGCGCCGTGAATTTTGTCCCTTCCAACTCTGTCGTTCTATTACGCCATTTCAGAGAGAGATGGGCAGCTTGCTTCTCTGGCCTATAGGCGGTCCTCGTCTTACGACCACAAAGAAGTGCAAGGTTTCTGTTGCTAAGTGAGACATTGGTTCAGGGAGCTTTCGCCCCACTTTACGACCTTCCTTGCCGCCGTTGTTAAGAGATTCCCTCCGGTTTTCAATTTTGTAACGCCGCCGTTAAAACGAAGCAGGCTTCCCCCGTTGGCTTTGCTGGTTGCAAAAGGGGATCGGGTCACACACATACCAGGGGACACTGCGACCGTCGTAAATATGAGTCAGTAGCCTGAATTATGAACTGCGCGGCCACGGGGAATGCAGCCACGGTTGTCAGTGTGGAAATGGCCCTAAGTCACATGGTAGCTTTGGACGGTCACTAAATGAGGACTGCCTGAGTTCCTAGCCTGTATTTCCACCTTGATCTTGGGCTGGCAAATCCAGACCAACCAGCCCGGATGGCTCACTCTGCTTTGGCTGCAGGCAGGGGAGAACCCACAGAGAGATTTTAACCATCCTTCCCCTTCCAGCCTCATCCCGCTGGGCTCTGTAGTCCTCGTGGAAACCAAGGTGGAGAAAGTAGAAGAGAAGAAGATATTTCTGTCCGGCTGCGTGCAGAGTCCCGACGCGCAAAACCTTTATGCAGAAGCCACAGGTGAGTTCACCTGTGGAATCCAATGGGACCCTCCGGTTGGCTTGGAATCCTTGGGAAAAGTCTCTCCTCCTCTCCAGCTTCCTTTGGAAGAAAAAATAAAGAAAACAAGGGCGCAATCCCCGTTTATCTACTCCCCTTTTCAGTTTTCCTTTTCTTCTTTTTCTCACCTTCTGGGTTTTTCCTCCCTTTTAGCGCAGATGGGCTGGGTGGAGGACAGGTGTCTCTTGTTTTCCTGCAGGGCAGGTGTGGCTCAGCAGCTGTGGTGGAAGCTGTGGAGACGCACGGCGGACAACTTAGCCGAAGGGAAAGCCTCCACATCTCCTCTCCCAACAATGTCCTCCTCAAATCTCACCCCTTTCTTCTCCATCTCTTTGTCTCCCTGGCTGCAGCGCTCTTGATCCATCTGGACATGAAGACTTCTTCCCATCCAGTCACCAACCCCAACTGATTTTCCCCGCCAACAGCGCCTGTTTCCGGGCTTCTCACTGTTCTGATCGAGGCTTCCCCCAAAAAAGCACGAGGCAGAGTCCCGGTCCCGACAAAACCCCTTTTATGAAACGCATGTGAATGTCTCTCCTTTCACCTTCAGCCAAGGCCTGGCAAACAGTCTTTCAAAGGAGTATTTATCAACACAGACCTCATCTATCTTGGAAAGCTGCCAATATTTTCCCAAATGAGGTGCTGTGCAAGGAAAGACTCTGGGCAGAGAGTCTCGGAGATTCACGGACAGATCTTCACACTCCTGGAACGAACAAATTGTTTCCTGCAAAGGCCCCCTCCCCTTTCGCTCCTCTTTTATGTCCTCTGGGAGGAGCCATTCATCTGTGGCTTTACTCCCTGTTCTTTAGCTATTCCCTTCGTCTGGCAACTCTGCGCATGCGCACACTGGGAACAGGCTCCAGCTGTTCTTCTGCCTCACTGATGTCTCTGACTCCGAAGGCAGCTGATAACCGGCATACGGCTCTGGCCCCCTCTCTGCCTTAGACACAGAGCCTTCATCCGGGCCTTCCCCAGACTCCAGGACTGGCCCATGTTCCTCCCCAACCCTCCTCACTGCCGGAATCTGCTGCAATCTCTGCTGATGGGACCCAACACTCGCAATTGTTCCTGAAATCTTGTTTTTTTTGTTGGAAAAATAGACTGCACACCCTTGAAGGAAAATATGGAATTGGCCTCTGGCTCTCTTCGGAGACTCAAAACCTTGTTTCTCTTCCTGGGTATGTGTGTGTGTGAATAGAATTCCACAATGATTCATGATCTCTTCTTGATTTTGCAAGGGGGAAATCAAGAATCTTCTCCCAGTTCTGCCGGAAGACCATAATCTTACAGGAATGGGAACAGTTTTTTTTCCCCTGCCTTCCCAAGTTTCTAAATATGTTTATAGGCCAGGTGAGGAAAGCTTCCCTTTGCAAAATTAAAAAAAACAAAACATTAAGTGAACGTCGTTAATTATTTGGAGAATGAGTTGCCCTGAATCTATTTTGTTTTCAAAGTGGCTTTCCTGTGAAAAAGTGAGTCATTACCCCCCTCTTTTTTTCCCTTAAAACTGGTGGCACTTAAAAATGAGAGCTTAAGCATCCATCTCCTGGAGAGGATCTGGGTTCAAGAAATCGAGGAAGGTTTGGAGATCATGGTTGACGTTGGTGAATAACACATTTTGAACTGTTTGGCTCCTGGCTAGATGGGAAGCTGTCCATAATCCGGGCATTTCGGCAGCTGTCCCTGGTGCTGAAGTAGAATAGAGGCGTGGCCTTGTGTTTAATGGACTAAATAACAATCACAGAGCTCGAAGGGACCTTGGAGGTCTTCTAGTCCAACCCCCCTGCTCAAGCAGGAGACCCCGTACCATTCTGGACAAATGTCTATCCAATCTCTTCTTTTAAAAACCCAACTTCAGAAGGCAAGCTGTTCCATTGGAAATTTCTCCTTGGTTCTAGGTTGGTTCTCGCCTAGAATTAGTTTCCATCCATTGCTTCTCGCCCTGCTTTGGAGAACTGGTGGCAATCCAATCTCTTCTTTCTGGCAGCCCCTCAAATATCAGCACCCTGCTATCATGTCCCACTCCGGTCCTTCTTTTCATTAAACGACGGGCCCAATTCCTGCAACCGCTGTTCATAGGTTTTGGCCTCCGGGCCCCTAATCATCTTCGTTGCTCTTCTCTGCACCCATTCCAGAGTCTCCACATCTTATTTTATATTGTGGCAACTGGATGGGTAAGAGAACAGACTCTTGAAGCATGAGGAATACAGTCTAAGGAGCTCCAAGTAGGCCAAAAGGAAACATTTAGCCGCCTGTGCATGTTTTCGGTCTCTTAAAGAGAATGGGCAATGTTTAATGGGATGTGGGAATGGCCTTGGGAACAGGCAGATAAGAGAGTTTTAGCCCTAAGCTGCATAATGGGCAGAAAAAGAGGCCCAGGAAGAAATCCCCGTAGCTCATCAGATCATAAAAGACACTTACACAGGCTTCCACTTACGACGATAATTGAGAACAGAATTCCTGAGTTTTAAGTGAGACGTTCGTCAAATGAGTTTTGCCCCCTTTGTTAAGCGAATCCCTGCAGTTCTTAAGTGAGTAACACGGTTGCCAGCATTTTGACTCATTCTCATTGCATCAGCTTTACAGTTTACAGCTTACAACCTTACATCAGCCGGCAGCTATTAAATCCTCATTATTCGTTGTTAAACGAATCTGGCTTCGCCGTTGACTTTGCTCATCCAGAAGGTCACAGAAAGGGATCCTATGGACCCCGGGATCACATGACACATGACTCCGGAACATACAACTGTCGTAAATATGAGCCAGCGGTTTCGAAACATCCGAGTTTTGACTCCAGGGGATATCTGCAACGGTCATAAGTTTGAGAAACTGCCTTGTTCCTCTTCTCAGTGCCGTGGCAGCTTTGAAAAGCCACTAAGCACTGTTGTAAGACAAGGACTGTGTATCGATAACACACAACACACGACTTTTCTTCCCCATCTCCTTCGTCATTTTCCCCTAAATATTCCACTAATGGGCGCAATCCAATTTTGGACACTCCCCGGGGCATTGCGGGAAAAAGTTGTGTGTCTTCGTTACCCAGGTTAGCAACGGCACTGTTGTCTTTTCTACCGGTTGTCCGCAAACAATGTTGAGTTAACTAAAAAGAAAACATCACGCGGGACGATCAAGAGAGGCCCAGTCAATCAACGGTCGGCCTGGAGGATTGCAAGAACAGCGGGGAGGCGGGCCATGTTTCCTTGCTGGCACGGTGTGCAAACATTTATCCTGGCTTCAAAGAATGGCCCCTTTGTTCTTGCTGTGCGTGCCAAACCTGATCGGAGAGGGTCAGCTTGCCAACGGCAGGAGGAAAAGCTTTTGCAGATGGAGACTTTGGGAGGCTGGCTCCACGCCGTCCAAATTCCAAACCCCGCTTCCGATCGGATGGCGGCTCAGTTTTGAGCCGGGATGCTTTTCCGACGGCAAAACGTTGAACTTTGACCCGCGGGAAGGTGGTGGGTTGTTTTTTTTGCCGTGGTGTGATTCCCCAACCGAGACCGGCTTCATTGCAGCTGAAGGAACAGCCCGTGGTGACGTCGGAAGGCTCCAGATGATAAACAACAACATGGAAAGTTTGCGTTGCGCCAGTCGGTGTGTCGGAGGGCCACGCAGGCAGGTTGGGAAGGGATGAAGGAAGAGAGGAAGAGGAGGAGAAAGGATGCCCAGGTAATTGGGGGTTCAAAGTGGGGAGGGTCATTTGGAAAGGGAAGGGCTGCAGAGTTTCTCGTACAAGCAGGTACGAGTCCCTCCCTCCCCGTTATCCTTGCGGGGAGAAATCTGTATTTCCGTCCTCTTTGTACAGTTTTGCAAGGATAACAGGTTGGGGGTGTGGGGGGAAAAAACCCACACAACTTTCGCAATCTCCCTAAACTTTTTTTGCCAGTTTTTCTCCGGCCCCAAAGCTTAAATCTTCCGGATATATTTGACATTTGCGCCACGCCGTTCTCACCTCCCGCGTGGAAATAGTGTAAACTGTGAAGATTTTTTAAAGCTTTGATATTTTTCCACCCTCCCCGAAATCTCCCACCCAAAGCATCTCTCTGCCCATCTTGAATTCCTTTTTTACACTCTGCGCATGCTTAGAGGCCCCGCTCTCCTGCTGCCAAATGGGTCAGCAGGTTTGGAGGGGAGGGCGAACGAAAGGGGAAAAAAGGGGGAAGCGCGGGTGGGACTCACAGGCACATACAAACACACACACACTCACACACACTTGCCAGTTGTTCGTTGGGGATTTGTCGTGTCTGGTCTTCCACGCCTCCTGACATTTCCCGACGACGAGACTTAATCCCCTGTCAACACCTGTTTCGAAGTCACACCTGGGCAGGCGGCCACATTCACGACTCAGAGGCTTTGCGGACGCTCAGATCACCTGTTGGCACCCTTTCCCAAGCGGAAGGAGGCTTGGCAAACCCATTCCGGGCCTTTTTGTCTTCCTTCTGCCAGACATAGGACGTTTTGTCTCCGTTGTTGCAAAATTCCAGGAACCGTGAAAGGGAGGCGAGGCAGGAGAGGGGTTTTGTTTTTTGCAAGTTCTCCGGGGTTTAATTGATTTTGTTCCTCCCGCTGCCAAAAACACCCTACATCCGCGGGGAAGGGGAAGGGCTCCACTTCCAAGAATTAAACCGGACTTGTAGCTTCCCGGGGTTGTTGGTTTTTTCGCGTCACCTGCCCAAGGTTTTTGGGGTGAAATCCGATTTTGTTGTTGCTTTTGAGTGTATTTACTTAAAATTATCCACAGATAAATGGATCCCAACAAGCCAAATTTAGCCAGAAAGACATCAAAAGAGCCGTTGCTTCCAAAACGAGTCACTAGTCCTCGTGAGGTCTGAAAACCTTCGAGGTGGGGGAAGCTGGTTGAAGGAAGCTGAGTTGATTCGAGTTTGCGGGCGGAGCGATGGGTCTGACTGGTTCTAACTGGTTCTCCTTCGATTTCCTCCCAGATCGGCGTGATTCGTCCTCATGGCTCCTTTCGTCTTGGAGCGAGCTTGCGATTTTTGCTCCCCCGGCCCGATCTGAGATGTTTTCCAAGAGAAAGTCGCGCAACGCCCAACCCGCTTGCCCCAACGTGCTGACCCCCGACACCATCCCCTCCTTTTTCATCCCACCGAACCTCGCCACCCTCCAAAGCCGACGTGCAGCTGGGAGCCCCAGGCCGAGCGAGGCGCTGTCCTCCCCGGTCAAAAACGAAGGCGTCGCAGTGCAGGAAGTACACCGGGCCGGAGCACGACTCCCAGGCGCTCCCACCACGATCCACCTGCCGACCCCGATGGACTTGGGGTGCCTGCCCGAAAGCCCCAACACCTGGCGGAGGGAATCGCTGTTCCACAGCAGACCCCCGCCCCACCGAGGGCAAGCCGGCTGCTTCTCCTCCCCACGGACAAGGCCCTTTTCGCAGCCCGCTCCAGTCCTGGATAGTGACACCGCTTCTTCCGCGGAAAACTCCCCGTATAATTCCCCCGTGCCCACACGTCCTCTCGGCGGGCTTCTGCCGTGCCATGGCTACGGGCACCGGCGGCGTTCGGCATGCCGCTCCCCCCACACGCTGCGTCCCAGCTCTTACTCCACCGAGGACACCAGCTCCACGGACACCAGTCCCTGCTGCTTGCGCCGCGAGGCCGACCCTCCCTGGATCTCGCCGGGCGCTTGGTCCCTGTCGCCGCTGTTCCCCCTGGACTTGATGCGCTGCCGTCAGCGGCTGACCAAAGAGGTCACGCTGACAGTCAGCCAAGGCGGGCAGCTGCGCCTTTCCAGCGAGTACCTCCAGCCACTGGGCAGCCTGCGGGTGCGCCTGGTGAGCGCGGAAGGCTTCTACCCGCCGCAGGGCAACCTTCGCCACATCCACTGCTGTGTGGCCCTGCAGCTGCGCCCCGGCCCGGGTCAAAGGCAGCGCAGCGCCATCATCAAGAGGACGCGCAACCCCATCTTCAACGAGGACTTCTTCTTTGACGGGGTGTCCCCGGAGGAGCTCCCGCGGCGCAGCCTGAGGATGAAAGTGCTAAACAAAGCATGCAGCCTGCGGCACGACGTTGTGTTGGGCAAGTGCGACGTCCCGCTGGATTATCTTCTGCCTTGATGGGGGGGCTTGGCCGAGAAGGGCTGGGGGTGGTATAGATGTGCTCGCGGGCGGCAGGAGGGCCAACCATCTCTGTAAATGGAGGTTAACCTTCATCCTTCATGACGGAGAGGCTAAGAATGGACTTCTGCGCACAGGGTCTACCCTTCGACGTAGGCGGCCCTTGACGTACGTCCACTCACTTAGCGGCCGTTCAATGTTATGATGGTGCTTTAAAAAAGAGACTTAGGGCCAATCCCCGCACTTACGACCGGCACAGCCTCCCCGAGGTCACGTGATTAAAATTAGGGCACTTGGCAAGTAGGACAGTTGCAGGGGTCACACGATCGCCTGCCCAGGGCAAGCGAAGTCAATAGATTCAGTACATGGGGCCCGGTTTGCGTAAGGGGCGTGATTCACTTAATGGCCGCGGGCAAGGAAAGTCCTAAAACCAGGCCCAACAATCGCCTCCATTACATCCCCGGCACGACGAGGGTCATTAAGTTGAGGAGCACCTGTACGCTCGATGCAGGCAACGGCCACCAGAGGGAGCTCTGCCACCCTGGGTGTCACTGCCACCTTGAGGCCGACGGTGGTATAGCGGGAATCGGTCAATGCTAGAAAAGCAATGCAATTCCATCCTGTTTTCATTTGACCCATATCTGCTTGGAATTGTCTGCACCCCGTCATTCTTATTGGTGGGGCAGCCCCCCACATTTGAGGAGAAGCCCAGAATTGTGGTGTTGCAGCTGAATGATTGATGTTTTGCACACACCCCAGCCTTGCAAAGGGTTGAACTGGCATTAAACCAGGGGTTGGACTAGATGGCCTCAGCATATCCCAAGCTCTTAATTGTTGCTCTTCTCGGAGAGAGCGTCTGGCCAGCCGCTTCCTTTTCAGAAATCCCTTTGTCTAATTTCACACAAAGTTGTTTTAGGTGTGCATTGTGTGTTTAAGTAACAAAATTGTCATTATGGGCTGTATTAAAAATATAAAAGTATAAACTGGATTTTTTTACACTTGTTTGGGCCTTGTTTGTTGTTTAACTGGGCTACTTAGTGAAGTTCCTTTGTTTTTTAAAACTACCTTTTCGCCCAGCTGCCCCAAAGATCCGATTCCTGGCTTCTCGACGTACCCAAATTTTGCCACCAGAGGGCAGCATTTCTTTTCACAGTTAGAAAACCGTTTGCAGCTACCAGAGGGAGCCATTTACTGCTGACTTCTTTTCTCTTCTTCTTCCCTGTAGATTTCCAAGTCAAAGTTGCACTTAAATAAGTGAATAGTGAATTCACTAATAAAAAAAAAAATTGCCCTCCTTTTAAAGGGGATTTTCCCTGCCTTTTCTTCTTGCAATGCCCAGCTCGGCCACCAGAGGGCCTCTCTTGGCACCCGGGGGGAGTGGGGGGACTTTGCAAAATTTAGAAATTAAAAAAAGGATGTCACTGCAAGTGTTCGGCTCTCTTTTTAATACTTTTCATACTTTTTCTTTTAGATTCCTAATTTATGGTTAGTTCAGAAGATGCTTGCCATACCTGGTCCAACCACACGAGGGCGGGCTAGGACCAGCGTTCTAGTTTCTCCAACTTTACTGGTGGGAAAAAAAATCGGTGTCTTCTACTTTTCTCCTTGGCAAATGTCTTTAGATCCACATAACCGCTTCCTTTTCTGTACCTGAGTGGGTTTGCTAACTTTGAACTAGGAAAAGGCTCACTAGGACACCCAGCTCGTCCTCTTTCAGAACATTTTAAATTTACGCCGAGCCGTGCTGAGGACTAGCATCCTGACTTTTGTTTCCAAGCTGATTCAGTGGCAATAAGGAAGGACTTGAGCCCGGGAAAAATGCATCCATCCAAAAGGATGAGATTTTATAAGCAGGTTTAACACAGGGCTGTCTTCTGGGTAATGACCATAATTTGTTAAATGTATAGCTGCATACATCTTACCTGTTTTAAAGATGGCAAAAGCGTCAAAATACATCTGGCAGCTTTGATTTTTTTTTCCCCCTTTCATTTTGACCGCAGAAGACTTTTATTAGGAGGGTGTCACCTCCAGAGGCTTTGTCAAGAGGTCCCGATTAAATTAATAACAAAGAAGAGCCGCTAATAATACGCTTCGGGTCCCCAATGAGGACTGCAAACTTTTTCCAAAAGTTTTAAAAACTTTGGCACTTTAACTCCTTCGATGGAGTCATCAAAAGTTGGACGGCCTGTTAAGTTAAAAAAAAAAATAGGAAGGTGCCTTTGATATATTTGCTGCCTTGAGTTATTGCTTTTAAAAAGTGGGATTCAAAAATAAAAGCGGTTAATTCCATTTTGCATCTCGGTCCCAAAAGTTTACTTTTTCATGTTTCCCCTTCGGATTCGGGCATCCTGGGATACCCGCTGTGGATCTAAGCCTTTCTTGGAAGTTGGGTCCGCCAGCTGCAGGCCGATGCCGCCTTGCAACACACACACCCCTGCGAGGTAGGACAGGACGTGAAAGAAAAGCGTGGTCTTATTCCCTCAAGAGGAAGAGGAGGGAATGAGAAGATTCAAACTCGAAATGCACATAACGCACAAGAGAAGAGGACAGAGGCGTTTTTGCCCCTTGGAGGTTCCGAGGTAGACTGCTCTTAAACCGGGAGGCTCAACCGAAGCGAAGAAAGCAGAGCCAAGCTCTCCCACACCATCCTTTCCTCTCCACTCCAGAGAGGCTTCTAAAGGTCATCTAAACCCCTCCTGCCTGCTGTCCACCCGATGGATTTCCGCCTGCGTGCGTGCCCGCCACAGAATTGCCCGTCTTGGGGGTGGAGGGTTGCCTTGAGGAGTGGCTCCTTGCAACGTTCCTGGCACCCGGACTTCAAAACTATTCCCCGCTCTCGGGATCAAAAGCCGGTGAGTCACTCCGCAGTTATATAAGCAGCTGGCAGGGCTCGCTTGGCACCCCGAGGTTGGGCAGGACCCAGCCTGCTCTTCTGGGGTGCAGGAAGGGCCTCTCCACCAGGGGGCAGCAAAGCCGTGGGACGCCACCCCCTCCCCAGGGAGAAAGAGGGTAGGAAAACAAGCTAGGATGGATCCTTCACACATAACAAATGAAGCAAGAAGAGTCCTCCAATTGGGGCAAAACGACCTTTAACCAACGTTGGGCTCAATCGCGGGTCGTAAGTTGAGGATTACTCGTTTTTTCAGACCGTCTCGCCAGGATTCTGTAGCACTGGAAGGCGGTCTAGTCAGTTTCACTGCTTTTTAATATATATATATATTACGGCTTTTGACTAGATTTGGTTGGGAGAATAAAAAGGGTTTGTTTCGTAAGCAAACCGACTCCCTTCCCTGGATGGAGAGGCCGAACTAAACCCAGTTAATGGGTGCGTTTATTTTGCGATTTTGGTGGCCTCCGTGGCATCTCCTCTTGGCCCCCTTTCCACAAATCGGGATTTGAGATTTTCCGGTTGTCCCCCCCCCCCCCCCGGAGAGGAACCTGCTGGCTGGCAATCCTGAAAACGCTGGTGTGGAGGTGGGGGACGGAAGGAGGGCGGGCGGCTGTAATTATTCCTGCCGGACCTGTGGAATTGCTGCCTGCTAGCAAGTAGCGATTCGATAAACCCAGCAGCCTCTGCGGGGCGGGGAGGATCCCCAGGTTGGCATTCGGGGAAGGCGGTTGGCATCTGGCACAGGTGAGATGCCACTGCATACTACACCCCTCGGAGCCCGTCTCGCTGCCTGGACCGCAGCCCAGGGCGAGGATCCATGTGCCCCAGCCAGCGGAGCACGTAAACAATAATTATCCCTGGGGACTGGCGAGGGTGTGCCCAGCCGAAAGGGAGGGGGAGGGGAGAAGCCCATGGGGATGCCGCCCCTCCTTCCTTCCAGCCAGGGCAGGGTTGACTGGCGCCCCTTTGGGAGGGCTGGCAAGCAGCAGCCCATCATCCCCTGCCTGTCCCTTGGAGGAGGAGGAGGAGTTCTGCACCAGGCATCTCCTTCCAGAGTCTGGTAGACTGGCCCTTGCGCAGGGAGCTCACTTGGAAGGCAACGTTTTGCTCGCACATACACGTGTCACGCCTTCTGTCCTGCTGGAGGCAGCGTGCAAGGCTCCCGAGCAGAGCCTTATTTTCGTTTTCCTTGCTCTTGACCTCTCTCTATTTTATACGCGCGCGTGCACAAAATCACTGCTTTTCTCATGCACCTTCCCTCCTTCCAGAGGGGTGTGCAAGGGATCCGAGCGGAGCTCTTTTGCACACCCTGTAACCTCCCTTTCTTTTACACACACACAGTCCCGCCTTCTCTCCAGCTGGGCGTGCAAGGGACCTAAGCAGAGTTCTTTTGCACGCCCTCTAACCTCCCTTTATTTCTCTCTCTCTCACACACACACAGCTGGGCGTGCAAGGGACCTGAGCGGAGTTTTTACACGCCCCGCAACCTCCCTTTCGTTTACACACATACAGAGTCCCGCCTCCACGTGCAAGGGACCCGAGCGGAGTTCTTTTGCACGCCCTCTAACCTCCCTTTATTTCTCTCTCTCACACACACACACAGCTGGGCGTGCAAGGGACCCGAGCGAAGTTTTTACACGGCCCGCAACCTCCCTTTCTTTTACACACATACACACAGAGTCCCGCCTTCTCTCCAGCTGGGCGTGCAAGGGCTTTTGCACGCGGGGGCGGGCGGCTCACGTGGCTTCGGCGTGGCGGAGGGAGGGAGGGGAGGGGAGGGAGGGGGAGGCCAAGGGAAGGGGGAGGGCGGCTGGCCCCGATCCAGCGGCGCCGCGTTGTGTAAGGCAGCTGGGCGGCTGCTGCAGCCGCGGCTAATCGAGCGCTGTCGGCGGGAGCCCGAGCGGGGGGCGGCTGCCCCGGTGCCCTGGCTGCCTGGCAGGGGAGGAGGGGGGGGTCTCTGCCCCGCGGGACCCCCGCCCGCCTCTCCCATTAGGGTGAATCGGGGTTAATTGGGACTGTTAGGCAGCCCGTCCCGTCTCCGCAGCCCCGTTGGCCAGGCGGGAGTTCGTCGGGTGAAGCCAGAGCTTGCCCAGGTGAGCGTCTCTCTCCAGCCTCACCTGGGGAGCTTCTCCCGGCCCCGCCACGCCTTCCCAGTGCGAGCAGGAGCAGCCAGGGGAGAGGAAGGCAGGCAGGCAGGCAGGCAGATATGCCACAGGTAAGGCTTCAGCTCCAGGGAGGGGGGAGAATCACTTGTTTCGGGGCGCTTTTCCGAGGAGAGGAAAGGCAGCTTCCCCGGACGAATAGCCGGCTGCTGTGCGCAGGGGGAAGCGGGCGCGGCGTCCCCTTTACGCCCCCCCCTTAAGCCCCCTTTAAGCCCCACTGGTTGAATGACCAGTTCAAGGAGGGGTAAGGGGAAATCGCCCTGCTATCTGGCGGCACCACAAAGCCCATAATCCCGGGCCAGCGGAAGAATAGGGTCCGGGCGGATGGGCAGAGCGTGGAAGCGAGCTTCACCGGTTGAATTTGCGCGAGGGTGGGACAGCCGGGAACCCCCCCCCTCCCACTCCCCAGGTAAGGCTCTCCCGCCACGCCAAGGGCTCTGGCTGCGCCGCATGGGCCGTGGAGTCCTGCGCACCTGGGAAGCGGTGGGGAGGGAGGCAGGGATTGCTTTCCCAGAGGATTCGCGACCCCCCCCTCTAATATTGGGGTCCCCTTCATTGTCCACCCACCCCCCAAATTGTTCGGGGGGGGCTCTTTTCTGCTTTTATTAAGGGAGGGGTCTTTTAAAAAACTTTCTGCCTTGCACAGCCCACGGGTGGAGAAGTTTGGGTGGGGGGCTCTGGGGCTGCCTTCCACCCCCATGGGGGAGGGGTGCCCCATTTGCAAGAGGAGGGGCCGAAGATAGTGAAAGGTATTTCCCTCCCCCTCCCACTTCCCCATTTCACATCCATAGAGCAGCTTCCTTTAAGCTCCTGCTTTTGGCTAGGCTGGGCCACCAATTCCCATCGTCCTCGGCCGGTTGGGTGAGGATTATGGGAGTCTGGCAGGGATGAGGCCTGGGCCATTTTCTTCCTTGTGGGGGCGAGGGGGGGACGACACAAGACCACTTGGGTACATCCCAGAAACCTCTTCTAAAACATTGTCCCACTTAAGGCAGGACTACCACTCCCATGTGGCTGGGCAGGGATCCTCTTCCCCTTGCAATGGGCAAGGGGAATCCCCAAATCATCCCCCTCTGCAATCAACTTCTGCTTGATT
>JAKRSK010012080.1:802500-1025000 GCA_029891615.1 Natrix natrix natrix
AGGGAGGGTTAGAGAGAAGGACAAGAAAGAAGAGAAAGGGAAGGAAAAATGAGAAGGAAGAAAAGAGAGAAGGAAAAAGGGAAGAAAAGGCAGGGATGGAGGGAAAGAGGGAGGCAGGAGAAGTTCACCTGCCCCCAAGACCCCCTCAGCCTGCCCCCCTCCCTTTCCACCCAGCCAAAGCCAACACTCCCCTCCCTAACTGAGTCCCTTTTCACACTCCCCCTCCCCTCTCCATCCCCCTCCCAGCGCAGCGTGAGACCCAGACCTCCCCTGCATCTTTCCACCAGGTTGCCTGGCAACGCAAAGCTTGGGAAAGCCCGCCCAAGAGACCGCCAAGCAATGCCTCCCCCCCCCCGCTACCAAGGGAAGCCTGAAGAAAGCAGGGGGAGGGAGGGAGGGGGGGAGGGAGGGGGGGAGGGGGGGCTGGGAGAGCTCCTCCAGGGCAGGGGAAAAAAAACCCCACACCTGGGGGTGGAGTTCCCAGAGGTCACCCAAACGCTCCTTTCCTTTCCTGCCAACTCTCCCGCCGCACCCTCCCTCGCGTGGGAATTGCAAGACTTTGACTAGCTTGATGGAACGGGGGCCCTCAAAGGACCCCCCCCCGCCACTCAACCTGGCCACTACAAAACCCGTAATCCTCCCCTCCTGGCCCAGCAATCCTGCCTCCTCCTTCGAAAGCCTCCATTAGATTTACCTTGGAAAGGTCAACCAAGGTATTGGCCTGATCGCTCAACTTCCTTTGTTCCATCTTCACGTTCCTTAACCTAGAAAAAGATAAATAAAGGTGGGAAATAACTTAGAGGGAGGAAGGACCCTCCCTATCGTTCCCACTCCTGACCCCCACCACGCCCCCGCCTCTCTCTTCTTGCCTCTGCTTGGAATGACCTCACTGAGGACTAGAATCCTGCCCCGGCTCCCTTTCCGGAGGGAAAATACATTTTGGGGGGCATTTACCACCACCGTTGGACCCCAGTTTTTCCGTGGCCGAGAGAGACTTTTCTCGGCCCCGTTTTGCAACCTGTCTTCCCCTCGGCGTTAAGCGAATCGCCGCCATTGCTGCTCATCCCCGTTTCAAAGCCGAAGAGCCAGTGCTGTCCGAAGACGCCTCCGTGGTCATGTGGCCGGCATGACTCAACGCCGAAGGCGCACGGAACGCTGTTCGCTTCCCACCAAAGGTGGCTCCTATTTTCCTACTTGCATTTTTATACCTGCTTTCGAACGGCTCGGTTGGCAGAAGCTGGGACGAGTAACGGGAGCTCACTCCGTTATGCGGTGCTGGGGATTCGAACCGCCCAACTGCCGACCTTTCTGATTGACAAGCTCAGCGTCTTATATCCTGAGCCGCCACGTCCCTTAAGAATATTCTTTACTTGTATATGATAGTATGCCTCCAACTTCTAATTTCTACCTTCATGAGCTAACGTTCGATAATACAAATCCCATGTTGAAATAATGGGGGGGGAAGAGAACCCCCAATGGTCATTAAGTGTGAAAACAGGGCCCCGGGGGAGAGGGGGGGGGCTTCTACCGGTATTGAAGTACGAGATGAACAGAGTTGGAAGGGACCTTGTAGGTCATCTAGTCCAACCCCAAGCAGGAGAACCCTAACGTCTGCCTCTACCCAGGACCGAACTCGCAACCTCCTGAGCCCCCAAAGTTAACCTACTGGTGGATGGCTTGGAGGAATTTTCTCTGGTGCTTCCGGATTTTGCCGTGGTCGATCTTTTTCAGCAGCTTGGTGTGTTTGTAGATCAGCCACGTTTCCCGGAGGACGTTGGCTGCGGCGTTCTTGATCTGGGGGGGGGAAAGAAAACACAAATTGACATTTCTCTCCCTTGTCTTCGCCCCGGGAGAGAATTCCAAGCGGAATACCTGGCAGATAGTCTAGAACTACAACTCCCATCAGCCCCGGCAAGGACCGAGAGAAAGGCTCCCTCCTAACCTGCAAAGGAGAAGTCGGAAGGAGTGAGAGGGAAAAGAAAATTGCCTGGAGGAAACTCTGAAGGATAAACTCCCTTGGCATGAAGTGGGATAACCTGACATTGTTGGGTTTGTTTTTTAAAAAATAATCCTGGCTAGTTTCTTTCGGGGGCTAATTTTGGTCCAAGGCAGTAACTGAGTTTGGTGTTTGGTGCCGATAAATCACACTGTATTGAGAGCACAGTGGTTTTGCCACGTTTAAGATAGGTGGATCTCAATTCCCAGAATTTCCCAGTCAATAAGTCCACCCATCTTAAAGCAGACTGGCTGGGGGATTCTGGGAGTTGAAGTCTATCCTTCTTAAATTAGGCTGGCTGGGGGATTCTGGGAGTTGAAGTCTATCCCTCTTAAAGCAGGCTGGCTGGGGGATTCTGGGAGTGAAAGTCCACCCCTCTTAAATTAGGCTGGCTGGGGGATTCTGGGAGTGGAAGTCCACCCCTCTTAAACAATGCTGGCTGGGGGATTCTGGGAGTTGAAGTCTATCCCTCTTAAATTAGGCTGGCTGGGGAATTCTGGGAGTCGAAGTCCACCGATCTTAAAACTTCCCAAGGTTGAGGAAAGCTGCTTGAGAAATCTCTTTATTCACTCAGTTTGCTCTGTGCAAAAAACTGGCTAACCAAGGATCTAAGTAGAGATTGAAAAAGCCAGGAATCTCACCTTCCCTTTCCACAAAAACAGGAGGAAAAATAGGAAAAAGCAAGGAGGAAAAAGTGGGAAAATGCAACATCCCCCACCTTCCACTCCTTCCTCCACCTCTTTTATTCTTCCTACGCCACCTCCAGACCCCACCTGCATTTTAGCAGCAATTCAGTGGGGGGACGGACGAGATTCAAAAACAACAGTTGGGGAAAAAATGCACGAAAATAAAAAGTGAATACAATGCACCGAGCTGGACGTAGGAAATGTTTGGTAGAATCCTCGGAAAGCTCCAGGTTTTGTGAAATTCTCTGGGAAAACGAAGCTAGAAAACGTGACAAAGCAGAGAGAGAGAGAGAGGGGAAAAAAACCCAATAATTATTGAACAAGCAGGCTCTGGATGATTTGATCTCCTCTGTGAAAAGCATGATTTCTGAGTCAGGTGGCCAGAAGCAGAGGGGGGGGGGAGAGGGGAAAAAAACCTCCACACCACGTTAGAATCTCACTTAGAAAACCTCAGACATCCCTCTGCCTCTTTGACGTCTCAATCAATTCCCACTCCAATTAAAAAGAAAGATTTCTCTTCCATCAAAACTCTTTCAGGGCCTCCAAGTTCTCCCTAGATTCTAGAACAATGAAGCTCATCGAAGGCTGCCAAAAAAAGGAGGAAAAATCAAAATAAAATGGCCAAGCCCAGAGACCAGGCAGCTGCCTGGAGTCAAAATAAAACACGATAAAAATAGAGGTGTTTTTTTTTTCTCTTTTTTGGGGACGAGCATCTGTTCATCTTGGGAAAGGGGTCTCCAGAAAGGGGAGGAGGATTTGGGTGGGTCTTAAAATCAGAGTTGGGATCCGCAGAGGTGTTTTTTTTTTTTTTTGCAAACTCCCCCACTAAATGAGCGCTGAGCACCATTTCTCCATTCATAAAACATCAGTCGTGTTGTGAGAAAAAACCCTGGAAGCTTCAAGAAATTCAGGGCTCTTTCCTGCCTCCTACGGATCTCGCTGGGTTTCCTTTGAATTTTTATTGTTCATTCTTCGGAGTCCGTTTTTGCAAGGGGATCAATCCAAAGCCAACCCCGGAGGGGGTGGGGGTTTCTTTGGGTTTTTAAAAAAATTCCTACAATGCCCAGAGGCTCACGCAGAACTTAGAGGCGTGATTTTTTTTGGGGGGAAAGAGAAATAATCATACTTTTTTAATTTTAAAAAATTGTTTGGCTTTTGCGTTGCAAAAGGCCTGTTTCTCACCGATGGGGAGAAACGAAAAAGAAGGCAGAAGAGGAAAATTAATTCACAAAGCAACCAAATCGGTTTTTTGCCTAGGGTTGGACTAGAACAGCGGTCCCCACCTGGTGGTCCGTGAGAAAGTTTTGGTGGTCCGCAGAAAAATGATTTGCATTTTGCAATTATTTGCAAAAATTATTTGCATCCTCAACTCTAGGGGGCGGTGCTCATCTCCGTTTCAAAGCCGAAGAGCCAGCGCTGTCCGGAGACGTCTCCGTGGTCATGTGGCCGGCATGACTCAATGCTGAAGGCGCACGGAACGCTGTTCCCTTCCCATCAAAGGTGGTTCCTATTTTTCTACTTGCATTTTTTACCTGCTTTCGAACTGCTAGGTTGGCAGAAGCTGGGACAAGTCACGGGAGCTCACTCCGTTACGCGGTGCTCGGGATTCGAACCGCCGAACGGCCAACCTTTTCTGATCGACAAGCTCAGCCTCTTAGCCACTGAGCCGCTGCGTCCCTTTTACACTGCCAAGCTGTGGTTTAATCCTGGTTTGTGGCATCCACCACCTCAAATCCCATGACATTTGCTCAACTGGATATACCCCATGCGGCCTGACCGCAATGAGACCAAACCACCATATCCTAGCTTGTTAAGCTTCCGTTGTTTCGTCATTGGAAACAAGTTGGTTCCCTCCATCAGACGGGGACTCATTCTTACCACGCCGAAATTGCTTTTTAATTGATTTTTTTTTAAATTGTTGCCCTCGGTAACATTATGTTTCACTGACATTTGTCTTTCACGGACGATTGCCTTTCTCAAACTGTTGTTAATGGGAGCTTGTTGTATTATTTATCGACTGTGGCTCCCGGCGTCCCCTCGGGAGGCAGGAACAGTTTGAAAAGAAAACAAATATTAATAAATCATAAAGCATTGCCCCACTGGGGAGCCGGGGAAGTGAACGCAGGAATGCACGCAAAACGGTGCTTTCCGCCGTTAATTGCAATCTGAAAGCGGGATAATAAAGGCTCTAGTCCTCATGGTTTTGGAATCCAAACCAAGAAGCGTTTAGCTCATGGTGACAAGGGATCGTTTATATCCTTCAGGAGGTCCAAAGCAAACATTTATAATATTTGCGTTGCAGAATGGAAGGAAGGAAACAGATACCGCTTAATGCAGTATGTCTCTCAAGTGGGCTGAATTTAACGCCTGTGGACTTCAACTCCCAGATTTCCTCAGTATTTGAAGATGGGTGGACTTCTATCCCCAGAATTCCTCACTCTATTTGAAGATGGGTGGACTTCCATTCCCAGAATTCCTCAGTCTATTTGACCATGGGTGGACTTCCATTCCCAGAATTCCTCAGTTTATTTGAAGATGGATAGACTTCAATTCCCAGAATTCCTCACTCTATTTGAAGATGGGTGGACTTCCATTCCCAGAATCCCTCAGTTTATTTGAAGATGGGTAGACTTCCATTCCCAGAATTCCTCACTCTAGTTGAAGATGGGTGGACTTCAACTCCCACAATTCCCCAGCCAGCATGTTGACTAAGGAATTCTGGGAGCTGAAACCCACCCACCTGAAAGCAGGCTTGCTGGGGAATTCTGGGAGTTGAAGTCCATACGTGCTTTAAAGATGGCCCCTTAGGGTTAGCAACAATCCAACGTAACAACATCCTTTGTCCAGTAGCTGAGCTTACCCGTTTGGTGAGTTGTGTGTCCATCATGAAGTTGTGGACGTGTTTCTCAGCCTTGGTGAGTTCTAGCTTCCGGGCGACCACAGCCACAACGAGGGCAGTACAACCAGCTCCCTGGAAGAGAGTCCAAAATTTAGGAGTCGCTCCGAATTCAAGGCCTCACCGGTCTGCAAATATATTTCCCATCATTGCCAACTTCCTCGGCATGCAGGGAACCATTTTTCCCCAGAAGACCCTCCCCTTCCCCCAAATTTTGTATCCCGCCCTTTTTGGGGGACCTTGGGGAAAACTCCACCCATGGGGCAGGGGTCAAGTAACACCCACTACCCGTCCTGGGAAAGTGGGGTCTCTTTTTTTAGAGTGTCAAATCCTCTTCCTAAAAAAAAAAATCCTCATTTTGACCATTGGCTCCATCGCCTTCCTTTTGATGGGAAGGGAGGGGGAGATTTCTTCCCTCCAGAAAATTGTGTGTTTGTGGCAACAGCACACCTTTGTGTTCCTCTCCTCTTACCCCTCCCCTCCCTTCCCTCCCTAGCCAGCCAGGCCTGGGTTTAATTAGGAAAATAAATAAATAAAAAGAGATTAGCAGATTAAATCTGCACACCATGCAATCAAGGGGGAATTAGGGATTATCCTCCCGTCCGCTGTCCGTGGTGCTGAAACGCCGCCCACCCGACCAATTTCTTTTAATTCGGATTTCTCTCTCTCTCCCTGATTCCCATCACTTTAAAAATCCCAGTCTTCCTTCCTTCCTTTCTTTTCTTTCTCTCTCTCTCTTTCTTTTCCTTCTTTCTTTCTTTCTCTTTCCTTCCTTTTCCTCATTTCTTCCTCCCTCCCTCTTTCTTTCCTTCCTTCCCTCCCTTTTCCTTCCTTCTATCTTTCTTTCCTTCCTTCCCTTCCCTCATTCCTCCCTCCCACCTTATTTCCTTCCTTCTCTTCCCTCCTCCCTCCCTTTCTTTCATTCTTTCCTCCCTCCCTCTTTTTTCTTTCCTTCTTTCCTTCCCTCCTTCCCCTCCAATTCCCTGCCTTTTTCCTCCCTCCCTCTTTTTTCTTTCCTTCTTTCCTTCCCTCCTTCCCCCCCAATTCCCTGCCTTTTTCCTCCCTCCCTCTTTGTTTTCCTTCCTTCCTTTCCCTCCTCCCTCTTTCATTCATTCTTTCTTGCTTTCCTTTCTTCCTTTCCCCCCTCCCTCCCGCTTTCTTTCCTTCCTTCCTCTCCCTCCAATTCCTTTCCCTTCCTTTTTCTATCCTTCTTTCCTTCCTTCTTTCCTTCCATCTTTTCCTTCCTTCCTTCTTTTCCTTTCTGGTTGGGCCTTATGTTTTGCACCCCCTTTCCTATCCCACGGGAGCAATTAAAAAAAGAGCTATGGGGCTCCTGCCCCCCCTCCCCAAAAGCTGAACTCCTTGAGTGGAATCAACCTTCCAGGCTGATCCGTATTTTCTCCTCCCAATTCCAGGACCCCCGTTTCAAGGTTTCCTCCAGCTGCCTCCCACGCCTGAGCCCTCCAGTAACCCATATTTCTTCTCGCCCGAATGACACTCCCGGGTGGAGGAAATTCTCCGTGGGTTGGTCCTTCGCTGCTTAATGAAAAATGCTTATTTATCGTCGCTTTTCTGCCGTTCTGAGGGAAATATTCCTCTTCTATCAGTGGAGGCCCATATTGCCCCATAAATTCAGGCCAATTCAGCCTCCAGGAGTTGCAAACAAGGTCAGCTCATTAAACAAAGGCTGATAATTCCATTTACCCAAGACTGGTCTAGTGGCGAAGGCCACTAGAGAGCGGGAGACGGTGAGTTCTAGTCCAGCCTTAGCCGTGAAAGCCGTCTGGGTGTCTTTGGGCCAATCACCAGGAGACGGTGAGTTCTAGTCCAGCCTTAGGCATGAAAGCCGGCTGGGTGACTTTTTAGATCATTCCCTGTCTCTCAACCCAATCCACCTCGCACGGTTGTTTTTGTAGGGAAAAACAGTAGGAGGAAGGTCTGCTGGGAACGTTCACCATCTTGAATTATTTGTCAAAATAATAAAGGCAAGATACAAATCTTCCCTTTCCTTCATCTTTCCCCTCCCTTTCCTCCCTCCCTCCTTTTCCCTTTCATTTCTGTTCCTTTCTCTTTTTCCTTCCTTCCTTCCTTCCTTCCTTCCTTCCTTCCTTCCTTCCTTCCTTTTTCCTTCTCCGTCCTCTTCCCCCTCTCTCCTTTTCCCTTTCCTTTCTGTTCCTTTCCTTTCTCTTTTTCCTTCCTTCTTTTTCCTTCTCCGTCCTCTTCCCCCTCCCTCCTTTTTCCCTTTTTTTCCTCTTTTTCCTTCCTTCCTTCTTTTTCTTTCTCCTTCCTCTTCCCCCTCCCTGCAGCTGGCTCAACGCTTTAAAAAAACAACAACGTTCACCCACAAGTCTGAAACCCAGCATTATCCCTTTAGATAACGTTTCTCCGCACTCGAATATAGACTGCTGCGATCACAGACCAAACGCTGCCCTGCGGAGATCGTCGACCTGTTTCCAAAATGTCTCCCCCCCCTCCCGGGTCTGATTTCTTGGAAGTCTCGTATATGTTCCCCAAACCTTCCCTCCACACACCCCCACACACAATCCCAACATGCTAGCGTGCAAAGACTGATCACATCTATCTGGGAATGTTAGCGCACTACCATCAATCTTCTGCCCTTGGCGCTCAGCCAAGGAAACCCGCCACGGAGCAAATGAGCCTTGAGCGAGGGGAGGCCGTGTTGGGGAGCGTGCGGCATGCACCCGGGGCGGGAGGGGGGGGGAAACACCCTCTAAGTGTGACAGAACAAAGGTGCGTTCAAGCCACATCTCTCTCTCCCACGCAACCCATTGAGTTCAATCGGTCCAGGCACAAGGATGCATTAAAAAGTCAGTGGGAAAAAGGACTGCAAAAGATTACAAAAAAAAAAACCCTCTTAATTTTAAAGCGTTTTGATCCCAAGGGAATCTGTAGAAAGAGGAATGGATTTCTCTCTCTCTCTCTCTCTCTCTCTCTCTCTCTCTCTCTCTCTCTCTCTCTCTATCTATCTCTTTCTATCTCTCTCTCTATCTCTCACCCTCCCTCCCTCTCTCTGTGTCTCCCTCTCGCTTGCCTTCCTAGCAAGGAACAGGCTGAGCTCTTCTTTATCCAAACAATTATCTCCCAGTTGAGATTGCCTGAGGCCAGGAAGAGCAGTGATAGGTCTGCAGTGACACCAAAACTTCACACAATCACTTTATGGCTAGGAGCGAGCCAGACTGAAAAATCCCTGGACGAATTTTCCCACCCTCGTAGACAGCTCGTCCTCGGCTTACGGACGCAGGTGAGGCCGCAATCTCCGTGGCTAACCAAGGCAAGATAACAGAGTGCACAGAGTTCTTAGGTCCCTTCCAATTCTGTTATCCTCCCTGCCTCTCTCCCTTCCACTCCTCCCTTCTACTCCTGCCTCCCTCCCTCCCTTCCTTCCAAGGTTCCTTCTTTCCCTCCTTTCTCCTTCCTTCCTCCCTCCCTCCCTTCTCCATCGCAAGGTTTTCAAGAAAAGACTGCACAGCCATTGGTCTGATATCATGTAGAATTCTCCTGCATGCTCAGGGGGTTGGACTAGAAGGCCTCCAAGGCCCCTTCCAACTCTGTTATTCTGTGCCTTTGTGTTAGCAAGGTTTGGACTGTTGTGGATGATTTGAGGGGGCTCACACCCACCCCTCCCGATTCGCAGTGGATGTTTGCAGCTCATGTTTGTTCCAAATAAGCTCTACACTCCCTACACGTGCCTGCAGATGTTTGTGTGTGTTTGTGTGTGTGTTGAGACATGTGGACACACTTCAGGCCCCTGCAGGGGCTATACCTCAACTCCAGTCCGTGTCTATTAAAATGGAAGTCTTCCCCCCTCCACCCTCCTTCTTCCCTCCCCAGGAGATTAAAAGCAAAACCTGTTTGAGCATAACAGATTCTGTAATTAAAAGATCTCATCTCAATTCTGGAGCATTCTTGGAAGCGGCCAGTACGCACGGAGGATTTGCACGCCAGCCTCCCATCTCTCGCACAAACTTGGCCGTCGCACGGCAGTTTAATATGCAAAAGAAGGTGAAAAGAGGCAGGGGAAATTCTCAGAAGTGACACTGTAAAAATAACAGCAGCAACAACAAAGAGTGTAAGATCAAACAAGGCCATTTTTAAAAAACTCCAACGGGAAGAAATGCGGTGAAGACAGAAACGGCGGCGAACGGCACCAGTCCTCAACTTACGACCGTTTGACTTTATGAGGCTGCTGGAGGGGGGAGGGAAAGGAACTTAGGACCACTCCTTACACTTGTGACCGTCGTAGCATGATCACGTTCTGGTGGCAGGTTGTTCCACTGACTAATTGGCCCTCACAATCAGGAAATGCCTCCTTAGTTCTAGGTTGCTTCTCTCCTTGGTTAGTTTCCATCCATTGCTTCTTGTCCTGCCCTCAGGTGCTTTGGTAAATAAGTTGGAACCCCCCCCACACACTCTTCTTTGCCCAATGTCCAAGTCTGTCAAGATCCTTCTGTATATCTTCCGCCTGTCGTCTGGAAGGTTGGCTATTCCTGTCAGCTTGGTAAATTTTGTAAATTAAAATTCCCCTCCTTTTTGCAGCCTAAATAAGCAGCTGGTGTATATCGCAGGCCCTGACCCAGGCAATTGAAAGCAATTGAAATGCCACCTTGGGGGTGCCAGGCCAGGACACAGCTCAGTGAAGAGGTCACCCAGCGTCCGAGCAGGAAGAAGCAAGTTGGAATCCTGCCGCTTCCAACAAACCAAGTTCCAGGAACTTGTGAAAAACAAAACGCTCCAGATTGCAAAAGTTTAATTTTTCATGCAAGGCCAGGAGGCATTCTCTACAAACAGCCCGTCTCAATCCCATGGACACTGATGAATGTATGCCCGTTTGGATCTGACAGCATACTAATTGGAGAGAGACAGAGAGAGAGAAAGAGAGAGAGAGAGAGACACACACAGAGACACACACACACAGAAAGAGAGAGACAGACAGACAGAAAGACACACACACACAGAGAAAGAGAGACAGACAGAAAGACACACACACACAGAGAAAGAGAGACAGACAGAAAGACACACACACACACACAGAAAGAGAGACAGACAGAAAGACACACACGCACACACAGAGAGAGACAGACAGAAAGACACACACAAACAGAGAGATAGACAGACAGAATGACACAGAGAGACACACAGAGAGAGACACAGAGAAAGAGAGAGAGACATAGAGAGACACACACAGAGAGACAGAGAAAGAGAGAAAGAGAGAGAAAGACACAGATAGAGAGAGACAGAGAGAGGGAGAGAGAGACACACACAGAAAGAGAAATGGATGGATGAATAGATGGATGGAGAGAGAGGAGATAGAAAGAGAAAATAGGAGAGAGAGAGAGAAGGAGAGAGGAAGGGAGAGAGAGAGAAGAAAGGAAGATGAATGAAGAGAAGTTAGGTAATAGATAGACACAGAGACAAATACAACAGGGAGGGAGGGAGAGAGAGAGAGAGAAGGGAGGGGGCAGAAGGAAGGGAGGGAAGAAGGGAGGGATGGAAAGAAGGAAAGAAAAATGGAAGAGAGGAAGAAGGAAGGGAGGAGACAGAAGATAGAAAAGAAAGATTGAGATAGAAGAAAGAGAGAGAGAGAGATGGACAGATAGATGGAAAGTAGATGACAGAGCATGGGTGAAGAGATAGAAACTAGATAGATGAGACAGATGGACAGATAGAAAAGAGAGAGAGAGAAATCACGACAGACCCACAGAGCTCCGAGTTCTAAACTCTCATCCACCCAACCGCTTCCCTCTGCTCTGAAATCCTTCGCCGGTCCAAATCACTTTCCGAAAACCCCCTTGGCAAAGGCTATTGGTTCCTCAGTTGATAAATATCAGCAATCCTCCCCGAGGAATTATTCTGATTTCTTTTGCAATCGCCATTTATTCTGCCCCCCCTTTCCTCCTCCCCCCCCACATCTTTCCAGAGGCCAATCAAGACCCTGAGCCAAATAAAAGATAAATAAACCAAAGACGGCCAGCATGAGAGAGAGAGAGAGAGAGGGGGGGGGGGAGAAGCAGCTTAGCCCAATGGGGGGAGAGGGTGTGGAAGATGGGCCCCAGCTGGAGCTGAGAATCGGGGGGACATCTGGATCCGCTCTGGACCGACTGGGAATCCAGTCGTTCAACATCCTGCTTCTCACAAGGACCTGCCAGCATTTTTGGCGGAGAAAAAAAAACACAGGCTGTGTGGGAGGAAGGGAAGATGTATTTAAGAGGTAGATTGCTCTTATACAAGGAGGCTTTATTTTGAGGGAACGTAGATAGAAAGGGTGACTTTGGGCTGATCACTGGGAAATCTATCTATCTATCTATCTATCTATCTATCTATCTATCTATCTATCTATCTATCTATCTATCTATCTATCATCTATCTATCTATCATCTATCTATCTATCATCTATCTATCTATCTATCTATCTATCTATCTATCTATCTATCTATCTATCATCTATCTATCATCTATCTATCATCTATCTATCTATCTATCTATCTATCTATCTATCTATCTATCTATCTATCTATCTATCTATCTATCTATCTATCTATCTACAGTGGGGCAAAAAAGTATTTAGTCAGCGACCAATTGTGCAAGTTCTCCCACTTAAAAAGATGAGAGAGGCCTGTAATTGGCATCATAGGTAGACCTCAACTATATGAGACAAAATATATAAAAAAGACCAAACAATCACATTGGCTGATTTGGAAAGAATTTATTTGTAAATTATGGTGGAAAATAAGTATTTGGTCACCTACAAACAAGCAAGATTTCTGGCTCTCACAGACCTGTACCTTCTTCTTTAGGAGGCTCCTCTGTCCTGCACTCATTACCTGTATCAATGGCAACTGTTTGAACTTGTTATCAGTATAAAAGACACCTGTCCACAACCTCAAACAGTCACACTCCAAACTCCACTATGGTGAAGACCAAAGAGCTGTCAAAGGACACCAGAAACAAAATTGTAGACCTGCACCAGGCTGGGAAGACTGAATCTGCAATAGGCAAGCAGCTTGGTGTGAACAAATCAACTGTGGGAGCAATAATTAGAAAATGGAAGACATACAAGACCACTGATAATCTCCCTCGATCTGGGGCTCCACGCAAGATCTCACCCCGTGGGGTCAAAATGATCCCAAGAACGGTGAGCAAAAATCCCAGGATCACACGGGGGACCTAGTGAATGACCTGCAGAGAGCTGGGACCAATGTAACAAAGGCTACCATCAGTAACACACTACGCCGCCAGGGACTCAGATCCTGCAGTGCCAGACGTGTCCCCCTGCTTAAGCCAGTCTATGTCCAGGCCCATCTGAAGTTTGCTAGAGAGCATTTGGATGATCCAGAAGAGGATTGGGAGAATGTCATATGATCAGATGAAACTAAAAGAGAACTGTTTGGTAGAAACACAACTCGTCGTGTTTGGAGGAGAGAGAATGCTGAGTTGCATCCAAAGAACACCATACCTACTGTGAAGCATGGGAGTGGCAACATCATGCTTTGGGGCTGTTTCTCTGCAAAGGGACCAGGACGACTGATCCGTGTACAGGACAGAATGAATGGGGCCATGTATCATGAGATTTTGAGTGCAAACCTCCTTCCATCAGCAAGGGCATTGAAGATGAAACGTGGCTGGGTCTTTCAACATGACAATGATTCCAAACATACCGCCCGGGCAACGAAGGAGTGGCTTCGTAAGAAGCATTTCAAGGTCCTGGAGTGGCCTAGCCAGTCTCCAGATCTCAACCCCATAGAAAACCTTTGGAGGGAGTTGAAAGTCTGTGTTGCCCAGCGACAGCCCCAAAACATCACTGCTCTAGAGGAGATCTGCATGGAGGAATGGGCCAACATACCAGCAACAGTGTGTGCCAACCTTGTGAAGACTTACAGAAAACGTTTGACCTCTGTCATTGCCAACGAAGGATATATAACGAAATATTGAGATGAACTTTTGATATTGACCAAATACTTATTTTCTACCATAATTTACAAATAAATTATTTCCAAATCAGCCAATGTGATAGTTTGGTTTTTTTTTTACATTTTGTCTCTCATGGTTGAGGTCTACCTATGATGCCAATTACAGGCCTCTCTCATCTTTTTAAGTGGGAGAACTTGCACAATTGGTCGCTGACTAAATACTTTTTTGCCCCACTGTATCTATCTATCTATCTATCTATCTATCTATCTATCTATCTATCTATCTATCTATCTATCTATCTATCTATCTATCTATCTTCCATCCGCCTACAGTACCTACCTTTCATCTGTTTGTCTATCATATTCTCCCTGCCTCTCTTTACAAAACCACTCCAAATAAATTAAAGGTGCAAGAAGCAGACCCCCCGATCTCCCCCCTCCCCCAGTCTGAGCTCCCTTTCCAGGGGTCCCATCCTGCCTAGGAAGGCTTTTTTTTCTCTTTGCAAATATTCCCCGGGGAGTGCCCCGAAGCCAAGCTCTCTTGCTCTTGGGGTTGTTTTTGTTTTTCTTTGAGGCTAAGCATGCTGGACTTCTGCAAGGCCAAAGGAGCTGCAGTTGGTAGGATGAAGTGGCGAACTCGAGAGCTCCTGCCAGCATGGCTCTGCCAGGCAATTTAATGTGCATTTCACCCCCCACCTCCTCTCGTTTGAAGGTCTGATTCTCCCCCCGTCCCCTTTCAAAAAACAGGCTTTTGACCTTCGTTATCTCCTTAGCAACCGGAGGCTAAGGTGAGCTGGTATTAAATGCAATTATCTAGCTGGCATTGCTAGTTAAAAAACAGGAGACAGAGCAGAGATAGTTGGGAGCAGGATAAAAAATAAGAGAGGGAGGGATGGTTTTTTAAAAATATTCAACACCAATTGATACGATGGGTCAATGACCGTTGACAGGACACACCAGTGGCCATTGATAGGATGAGTTAATAGTCATTGACATTGACATGAGGAGTCAATGGCCATTGATATTGATAGGAGTCAATAACCATTGACATAATGAATCAATGGCCATACACACATTGATATGAAGGATCAATAGCTATTGACAGGACATATCAATGGTCACTGATATGATGAGTTAATACTCATTGACATTGACATGATGGGTCAATAGCCTATTGACGTGAGTCAATGGCCATTGATATGTTTCAATAGTCATTGACGTTGACATGATGGGTCAATAGCCTATTGGCGTGAGCCAATGGCCATTGATATGTTTCAATAGTCATTGACGTTCACATGATGGGTCAACAGCCTAGTGGCGTGAGCCAATGGCCATTGATATGTTTCAATAGTCATTGACGTTCACATGATGGGTCAACAGCCTACTGGCGTGAGTCAATGGCCATTGATATGTTTCAATAGTCATTGATGTTGACATGATGGGTCAATAGCCTACTGGTGTCTGCCAATGGCCATTGATATGTTTCAATAGTCATTGAAGTTGACATGATGGGTCAATAGCTATTGATGTGAGTCAATGACCACGGATGCGTGTCAACAGTCATTGATGTTGACAAGATGACTCCATAGCCATTGACATGATGAGTAAACAGCCATTAACAGAACACATTAATGGCTACTGACCCAATGTGTTCTAATCTATAAAGGCCTTACTGGAGTTCAGAATAGTTCCTCCTGCTTGCAAAGAGCTGCTATTCCACCTTTTGGCTAAAAATCAGTGTTTCTAGTCCTCATGATTCCCCCCTCCCCAAAATAAAATCCATTGCACCAAATGATAGGACGAGAGACGACGACGGGTTCCTGACACTGGCTCGTATCTATGACGGCCGCAGCGTCGTGTGTGTGTGTGTGTGTGTGTGTGTGTGTGTGTGTGTGTGTGTGATGTGATTTCCCCCTTTTGCGACCTTCTGATGAGACAAGTCAATGGGAAAGCCACATTTCCTTAACAACTGTCTTACAAGTTGAACAACTGCAGTGATTCCGTTGTAAAACGGAGCAAAATTCGCTTAGAAAACACAGAAATGTTGGTCTCAATGATGGTCGTACGCGTGTACATTTCTCCACGACGCGTGGCGCAATCGCTTTGCGCCATCCCTCGAAGTTGGGATGGTCAAAAGAAATTGAATACAAAATAGGAATTCCTGCTCCCCGTGTGCCCTCAAACATGCGTGTTTCTTTTTTTAAAAAAGCAGATTTTGCACGACTTACCATGATCCCTGTGAGGAGGCAGACACCTTTCCCGCAGTAGGTATGTGGGACCATGTCGCCATAACCGATGGAGAGGAAGGTGATGGAAATCAGCCACATGGCACCAAGGAAGTTGCTGGTCACATCCTGTTGGTCGTGATACCTGCCAAAGAAATGCAGGTTGCTGGGGGTGAAATGACACAGCCACCGTCAGGAGACACCAAGACACTTTCCGTGGGGTTTGCATCCAGAGGGAATGTCTCTCGAACAGCATTTCTCAAAGCTCTGGAAGACGGTGGACTTCAACTCCCAGAATTCCCCAGCTAGTTATTCCAGTTGGGGGATTCTGGGAGTCGAAGCCCACCCCTCTTAAAGCAGGCTGGCTGGGGGATTCTGGGAGCTGAAGCCCACCCCTCTTAAAGCATGCTGGCTGGGGAATTCTGGGAGTTGAAGTCTATCTATCTTAAAGCATGCTTGCTGGGGAATTCTGGGAGTTGAAGTCTATCTATCTTAAAGCATGCTTGCTGGGGAATTCTGGGAGTTGAAGTCCATGCATCTTAAAACATGCTGGCTGGGGAATTCTGGGAGTTGAAGTCCATGCATCTTAAAACATGCTGGCTGGGGAATTCTGGGAGTTGAAGTCCATGCATCATAAAGCAGGCCTCCTGGGGAATTCTGGGAGTTGAAGTCCATGCATCTTAAAACATGCTCGCTGGGGAATTCTGGGAGCTGAAGTCCATGCATCATAAAGCAGGCTGGCTGGGGAATTCTGGGAGCTGAAGTCCATGCATCTTAAAACATGCTGGCTGGGGGATTCTGGGAATCGAAGTCAGCCCATCCTAAAGCATGCTGGCTGGGGAATTCTGGGAGTTGAAGTCCACCCATCTTAAAGTATACTGGCTGGAGAATTCTGGGAGCTGAAGTCCATGCATATTAAAGCATCCTGGCTGGAGAATTCTGGGAATTGAGGTTCCATGCATCTTAAAGCATGCTGGCTGGGGGATTCTGGGATTCGAAGTCCACCCCTCTTAAAGCAGCTGGGGGAGTCTGAGAGTTGGAACTCCATACATCTCAAAGCATATTGGGGAATTCTGGGACCCGAATTCTTGCATACTTCTTCGTGGACTTCAAGTCCCAGAATTCTCCAACATTCCCCAACCTGTGGAACTCTGGGAGTCGAAGTCCGCCCGTCCTAAAGCGTGCTGGCTGGGGGAATTCTGGGAGTTGAAGTCCACCACTCTTCAAATTGCAGAGGTTGAGGAGTAAAAGCTCTGGCCTTCCGCCGAACACCGAGTGAAAAATCCCAAGGACGTTTGCTCATTTAGACTACCCAGGGTACTATCCCTCAATGTCACAATAACTGCCCAAGAACGGCCCTGTTCCCCACCTCCTTGTTTTTTTACACTTCCGAGTATAATACCAAAGGCCTTGAAATGAAAATAATCTCCTTTATCTGGGAAATTTAATACGCTCAGTTTTCTCCCCGTTACTGGCTTTGTAAGCCTGGTTAATGACTATTGATCCTTCTCTTTCTCCCTTCAGCCAAGAGGAAAGGTTAGATTTCGGTTGGGATTCTGTGCAGAGTCCTGAAAAACAGCTTCATTATGCATTGCACAGATCTACCATTTCTTTCTTTTCAGAGGCAAGATTAGATCTTGGCTTCTGCAGCCCATCCGATATGAGCCAAGAGGATTTAAAATCAGAATGTCCTGGCTTGAACAGCAAGGTTTTACTCAATCGTGAGGTGTTAACAAGGAACGTGGGCTTTCAGAGGGGTGGATTTTAACTCCCAGAATCCCCCAGCCAGCTTACTTTAAAGGGGTGGGCTTCAACTCCCGGAATCCCCCAGCCAAATGCTTTAAGAGGGGTGGATTTTTACTCCCGGAATCCCCCAGCCAAATACTTTAAGAGGGGTGGATTTTGACTTCCGGAATCCCCCAGCCAAATACTTTAAGAGGGGTGGATTTTTACTCCCAGAATCCCCCAGCCAAATACTTTAAGAGGGGTGGATTTTAACTCCCAGAATCCCCCAGCCAAATACTTTAAGAGGGGTGGATTTTAACTCCCAGAATCCCCCAGCCAAATACTTTAAGAGGGGTGGATTTTTACTCCCAGAATCCCCCAGCCAAATGCTTTAAGAGGGGTGGATTTTAACTCCCAGAATCCCCCAGCCAAATACTTTAAGAGGGGTGGACTTCAACTCCCAGAATCCCCCAGCCAAATGCTTTAAGAGGGGTGGATTTTTACTCCCGGAATCCCCCAGCCAAATACTTTAAGAGGGGTGGATTTTAACTCCCAGAATCCCCCAGCCAAATACTTTAAGAGGGGTGGATTTTGACTTCCGGAATCCCCCAGCCAAATGCTTTAAGAGGGGTGGATTTTTACTCCCAGAATCCCCCAGCCAAATGCTTTAAGAGGGGTGGATTTTTACTCCCAGAATCCCCCAGCCAAATGCTTTAAGAGGGGTGGATTTTAACTCCCAGAATCCCCCAGCCAAATACTTTAAGAGGGGTGGATTTTGACTTCCGGAATCCCCCAGCCAAATGCTTTAAGAGGGGTGGGTTTTTACTCCCAGAATCCCCCAGTCAAATGCTTTAAGAGGGGTGGATTTTAACTCCCAGAATCCCCCAGCCAAATACTTTAAGAGGGGTGGATTTTGACTTCCGGAATCCCCCAGCCAAATACTTTAAGAGGGGTGGATTTTTACTCCCAGAATCCCCCAACCAAATGCTTTAAGAGGGGTGGATTTTAACTCCCAGAATCCCCCAGCCAAATACTTTAAGAGGGGTGGACTTCAACTCCCAGAATCCCCCAGCCAAATGCTTTAAGAGGGGTGGATTTTTACTCCCAGAATCCCCCAGCCAAATGCTTTAAGAGGGGTGGATTTTTACTCCCGGAATCCCCCAGCCAAATGCTTTAAGAGGGGTGGATTTTAACTCCCAGAATCCCCCAGCCAAATACTTTAAGAGGGGTGGATTTTGACTTCCGGAATCCCCCAGCCAAATGCTTTAAGAGGGGTGGATTTTAACTCCCAGAATCCCCCAGCCAAATACTTTAAGAGGGGTGGATTTTGACTTCCGGAATCCCCCAGCCAAATGCTTTAAGAGGGGTGGATTTTTACTCCCAGAATCCCCCAGCCAAATGCTTTAAGAGGGGTGGATTTTTACTCCCAGAATCCCCCAGCCAAATGCTTTAAGAGGGGTGGATTTTGACTTCCGGAATCCCCCAGCCAAATGCTTTAAGAGGGGTGGATTTTTACTCCCAGAAATTCTTTAAGAGGGGTGGATTTTTACTCCCAGCCTGTTTAAAGATGGATAAATTCCAATTACCAGAATCCCCCCCCCCAGCTAGCCAGAAAATAAAAATAAAACAGAAGCAAAACCAAACTAGACAAGAACATTTTTTCAAAAAATCCCTCTCTCTTTTTCGCTATTTTTCCTTCCTTTCGGGAGAGCCCAAAGTCTCAAACCGTTTTCATGCTTAAGAGAATCCCAGAAAGGAGTTTTTAAAATGTGTTGTGAAAGCAACCAGGTGCTCGATCTGCGCATATCCCTCCCCCCCCCTGCCACGGCTTTCTCCATCTATTCACACCCACGAGCAATGCTGCGATGTGTGTGCGCGCGCACAGACACACACAAAATTTAACCAGGCAGGGAAGGTTTGCAGAGAAAAAGGAAGCTTTGCAGGAAGCCGTCCTGCACGTTGTGTTCCCTACACACACAAACTTTCCTTGACTTGGCTAATGTCAGGTGGTTGTGCCTGTTCCCTGGTTGTTAGGGAGTCCCGCCTACACCCCACGTGGCTGTCACCTCCCGGCTCTGTCACTCGCACGTCTTCACAAAAAGAACGCTGTGAAAAGAACCGGCAATGTGTGTATGTGTGTTTGTGTGTGTGTGGAAGCATCACGTAGGCTTCTTTTTCGGCACGCCAGCTTGAATGTCCCCGGATAAAGCCAGCCCAGCGGGAAGGGAGACACCCGTGTGTGTCTGTGTGTGTATTCACATTCAACCCACAACACAATTTCTTTTCTTCTTCTGGCCAGGAGCCTCGGAGAGTCATGAACCAATTAAGCGAACGAATGGTCTCCTGCAAACTCCACTCCCCTGTCGCTCCTCTTTTATTCCCTATTCATCGTCCACCTGCGACCTTACTCCCGTCGACGCCTGTTCTTTAGCTCTTCCCGTCATCTGGCAGCTCTGCGCATGCGCACCCTGGGAACAGGCTCCAGCTGTTCTTCTGCCTCACTGATGTCTGACTCTGAAGGCAGCTGATAACTGTCAGACGGCTTTGGCCCCCTCTCTGCCTCCAACATAGAGCCCTCCCCAGACTCCTTCCCAACCTCCTCGCTGTCCGAATCTGGTCTTTAAGCGAACTCCGCGGCTGTGGGGCAAGCCCAACTGTCCGCCAACACTCCCCCCCTCCCCTCCCGCGTGCGAACTCACCTCTCGCAAACCCGTACGGTCCAGGCGGCGATAATCCAGAGGGAGATGCTGAAGACTAGAAGCACCGTTCCGGGGCAAATAGTCATCAAAGTTTTCATGACGAAACGGGTGTTGAAGTTGATTTTGTTGAGGGCCCCGATGCTGCGGGACGAGGCGTCGGTGAAGAGCTTGCTGTGAAGGAGCATGACCCGGGCGATGAGATAGAGACGGAGGAACATGGGGATGGAGAGGATAATGTCCACGTCAGCCTCCGCGCGGGAAGGCGTGTACGAGAAAGCCAGCCGGGCGGTCCAAAAGAACTTGTACTCCCCCGGGATGGGGTGTACGGCGCAAACCACCATTTCCAAAGTGATGTAGAGGATGCGTTCGTACGTCATGGCGATCCGCCAGTCGTCGGCCCCGTTGTCGATCACGAAGAGCTAAGCGAGGGGAAAGACAAAACAAACACAGCGGATTCGGAGGCCGGGTTTCTAGTCCTTAAGAAACGCCTGCCGATTATCCCTGGGCAAGGCCTCAAGGTAGGGGACGTTCGGGAGTCACGGCGGTGGGATGGGTCTTTTCCCACACTTTAACGACGTCCCCGCCGCCGTGTGATCGAAATTCGGGCGATGGATTCATATTTATGACGGTGGCGTGACTTTCGGGCGAGGCGAGTCATTGAGGGAAGCCGATTCACTTAACTGCATTACTAATTTAACAACTCCCTTAACAATGGTGGCCAGAAAGGTCACTCAACGGGGCAAAATTGCCTTAGGAAATATCTCGCTTAGCAACAGGTACATCGGTCGTAAGTCAAGGACTACCCGTATAGGCCCTTCGACGCCCTCTTTTGTCAATCGTACCTTCCTTTCCCCTTTTGCTCCCTTTCAAACTTTCTTTCCACCCCATCAATAGCCGAGGGGAAATCAATGATCACTCCTTGGTGCCCTTTTCTTTTCGAGTTCAAACGGAGAAGAGCTATAAAGATTTCTGTCTGGCCAGAAAAACAAGAGCAGGAAACAGACTGTTCTTGGCTTAGAATTGGCAATTACTGGCATATTGATTGGCCTGGGTTGTTGTTGTTGTTATTTTTATTTTTGGCTGGCACGTAAGGAAGTGATATATATATATATATTAAGGGTCTGAGCATGTAGGATGATTTTGGAGAATAGGATTCTCTTTGAAATAGGAAATGAAAGAGGGAATAAGGAAGGGGAAGGAGGGAGGGAAGGAAGGAAAGAAGGAGAAAATTGAAAGAGAAGTAAATGAAGGGAATAAGGAAGGGGAAGTAGGAAGGGAGGGAAGGAAGGAAAGATTTTGGAGAATAGGATCCTCTTTGAAATAGGAAATGAAAGAGGGAATAAGGAAGGGGAAGTAGGGAGGGAGGGAAGGAAAAAGGGAGGAAGGAAGGAGAAAATTGAAAGAGAAGTAAATGAAGGAAGGGAATAAGGAAGGGGAAGTAGGGAGGGAGGGAAGGAAGGAAAGATTTTGGAGAATAGGATCTAAAATAACCGTATCCCCCCCCTCTCTCTAAATGAGTCAATAACAAAAGAAGGGGGGAAAAAACCCAGTTTTTTTCTGTGGAAAATTAACTGGTCCAGCTGCATTTTCCTCTTAAAAGTTGCTTTTCAACTCTTTTTTATCAACTTTCTCCACTCAACATGCAAGGCTGGGAACTCCAAGATGAGCCAGATGTTTCCCTTCTGGGCTAAAGAGACTTAACTAGGACTTCCAGTTGTGGCTTTGTTTCCCGTTTCAAGGAAAGAAGCATCTGGCCGGGACGAAGCCAGATGTCGCAAGATTTCGGAAAGATTCCTGGCTCTGGACATTTCCAGAGAAGGAGGGAAGGAAGCTACTTTTCCATCCCTGTGGTTTTCATCATAGATTCCCCACACTTTTGGGGTGTGTGTATCTTTACACACAAAACTGTTTTTTTCCTTTCTTTCTGGTGCACATCGAATGTATTGCAGAGCTTGGCCTGGCTGTCTTCCACCCCAAATCTGCCTCGAATTCCTGCAACATCTGGCTGGCTTGTCTGGGTCGCTTCCCCAGGTGTCAGCCAGAAGTTCAACAGGGCAACAGTGCGAAGATGAAGTCTTAAACCCAGACAAACCTCTCCTTTTTTGGCAGCCTTTCAAGTGAGCTTCAACCGTGTCTCTGCGGCCACAAGCAGGGAGGACAAGTGGGGGGCTGCCCCCCTCCCATGAAGAAGCAGACTCCTCCCAATATAAGTGGTACCACCATAATTGCCCGGGCAGCCTTAAGTCCAATGCCACCGATTGGAGTTTGCTGATATCAACAGGGAGGGAGGGAGGAATGAAGGAAGGAGAATAAATAGAAAGAGAAGGGAGCAAATAA
This sequence comes from Natrix natrix natrix, assembly GCA_029891615.1. NCBI lineage: Eukaryota > Metazoa > Chordata > Lepidosauria > Squamata > Natricidae > Natrix > Natrix natrix. The sequence continues at coordinate 824,993 of JAKRSK010012080.1, forward strand.
GGAAGTAGGGAGGGAGGGAGGGAGGGAAGAGAGAGATGGAGGAAATGAGAAGGAAGGGAATAAGGAAGGGGAGGGAGAGAGGGAGGGAAGGAAGGAAGAAATTGAAAGGGAAGGAAATGAGAAGGAAGGGAGGGAGGGGAGGGAAGAAAGGAAGGAGGAAATTGAAAGAGAAGTAAATGAAGGAAGGGAAAAAGGAAGGTAATAAGTAAGGGGAAGTAGGGAGGAAGGGAAGGAAAGGAAGAAGGGAGGGAGGGAGGGGAGGGAGGGAGGAATAAGAAAAAATAGAAAGGGAAAGAAATGGGAAGGAAGGGAAAAAGGAAGGGGAACATGGAGGGAGGGAAGGAAGGAGGAAGAAAGAAGAAAAATAGAAAGACAAGGAAATGAGGGGAAAGGGAATAAGGAAGGGGAAGTAGGGAGGGAGGAAAGGAGGGAAGAAGGAAATAAGGAAGGAAGGGGGAGGGAACAAAAAGAGGAGGAAATGAATGAAGGAAGGAAACAAGGGAAGGAGGAATTGAAGGAGATAGGGAAGGAAAGAAGGAAGAGAGAAAGGGAGGGAGGGAGAAGGGGAGGGAAATACATACATACATAAACAAATACATAAACACACACACACAAACAAATAAATACATAAATAAGTAAACAAGGTCTTGAGAGCTGCTGGCAGAATCCCCTCCCTTCTATTTCAGGAGGGAGAACCTTGAATTAAACCAGGATTGGCTTCCGATGCCCGAGAAGGAAAGTCCCACTCCGCACGGAGGCTCCTGTAACCATGGAGAGCCACAGCGGAGGGTTGCTGGTGGCGCCTCAGAGCCAATGGCTTTGGGGAGGGAGGGGGAGGTCATCCCGGTTGAGAAATCCTCCCCTCCTTGGAATCACATGGAGGGGCCTGGTGATAGGACCAAGTCAGAGAGAGGGAGGGAGGAAAGGAAAAGAAAGGGAAGGAAGAAGAGGGAGGGAGAGGAAAGGGAAACAGAGAGAGAGAGGGAGGGAGGAAAGGAAGGGGAAAGTTGAAGGAAAGGAAAGGGAAAGGAGAAGAAAAAGAAGGAAAGGAAAGGAGGAAGAGGAAACGGAAGGGAAGGATAAGAAGAAAAGGAAAGGAAGGAAGGAAGAGGAAATGGAAGGGAAGAGAAGGAGAAGGATAAGAAGGACAGAAAAGGAGGAAGAGGAAATGGAAGGAAAGAGCTAAATAATGAGAGAGGGAGGGTGGGAAGGAGGAAGGGTTTTATCCCCCTTTCTTTTTCATCCAGCTATCTATTTCTTTTCCTCCCTCCCGTCTGTTTATCTAATTATTTCCTTCCTTCCTTCCCTTCCCTAGCTTATTGAGCTATTCCCTTTCTTCCTGCCTTCCCTCTTTCTTTTCTTTTCTTCTCTCCTTCCCTCCCTCCCCTTCCTTCCCCTGTGTCTGTGTGTCTCCCTATCTATCCAAAGATCTATTTACCCATCCATCAACTCCCTCTCTCTAGCAACCCCTTATCTATCAGCTCTCTGTATCCATCCATCCATCTCTCTCTCTCTGTCTAATATCTCTCTAAATCTGGACAGCTTCTAGATGCGTGGAGCAGCTCCCAGAATCCCCCAGCCGTCAGGGGAGACACTGTTCTATACTTAGTCCTCATCTTATGACCAAGGCCGCCTGGGGAATTCTGCCGGTCAAAATCTACACATCTGACAGCTGTCAGGTTGAGGAACACTGCTCTAAACGTATTATCTATATAGATCAACATCTGCCTGACTGCCTATCCCTCCCTCCCTCCAGCTGGATAATTCTCTTTATTTTTAATATCTCAGGGTGTCTGTTGATTCATATAGTGTCGAAACGCAGCGAAAGCTGGATCAGAAAGCATTGCTTTGCCAAAATAATAATAATAATGATATTATTAATAATAACAATGATACATATCGGGGCACTTGGTACCATGTCCAATAATTTTGCAAAACACACCAATAAATTGCAGCTTCCTGCAATAACACCAGCAGAACTGCAAAAAAATTGCGTTACTAGGAATATCATATATTTGAAGAAGATATTTGGTTGATCCCTAGGACGCTGGCAGAAAACCGTATCAACCATTAGCCCCAGTCACTGGTATTTGTGATGCATTTTTGCATGTTCAGTTGACTTGAGTTTCATGTTTAATGAATAAAGTATAAATAATAATAATAATAGTATTTAATTAAATATTACTAAGTTCATAACTTAGTATAAGGTCATGGCCAATCCCTTCAACCCGAGCCCCGTCTCGATGACCCCTTAGAGACCCCAAGAGGAATATAAGGCTTTAAAAAAAATCTCTCCCAAGTTAAGAGGAACCTCCGTACCATCTCAAATTTAAAAAAAACGAAAAGGGACTTCAACCAGCCCGCCCGGAACCTTAAAAAGAACTTTTTAAAAAATGTCAACTCCTTCATATAATATCAAAATTGAGGTGGGATCTCTTTTTTGAAGTACCTGGACTTCCCGCGTGTGATAAGCAATTATGAGTCCCAGTAAAATGGCGGTGGAAAGGCTAATGAGGCATTTCAAGGCCAGGGAGAACATGGAGCCCTGCGAAGAAAAGAAATACAATAAATTAAGTTGTGAACCGTACAGTTCCGCGTACCGAGCGGGCACAAAATAAAATTGCACGTATTTTCTTCATTCCCTCAAAAATAAGATTGGGATGAATTGCCTCCCGGCGGTTTCATCCAGCCGCCCAACTTGCTCAAATAATGCAAATTGTCCTCAATTTATAACTAAAAACGGAGTCCAAAATTTGCTAGAATAAATTCCCAACCTGCTTCGTGTCTCCGATTTGATGCAGTCCTGGACTTACGACCACAATTAGGCACTATATAGAACAAACTCCGGAATACTCAACCTGCTTCCATGTCTCCCATACAGGCGTACGACCATGATCGTTGCTAAGTAAGACATTTGTTCAGGGAGTTGTCCTCCGTTTTACGACCTTTCTGAAATTGTTAAGTGAATCAGTTGTTAAGTTAAGCAACACGGCGGTGAAGCGAATCCGCCTTTCCCCGTTCGCTGTGCTTGAGGGAAGGTCGCAAAAGGGGATGGCGGGACCCCCATCGTAAATACGAATCAGTTGGCAAGCGCCTGGATTTTCGATTCGCTTAACAGCGAATCAAACGGAGCAAACGCTCACTCAGCAACTGTCTCGCTCAGCAACGGAAATACGGGGCTGAATTGCGGTCGTAAGCCGAGGACCCGGTGTGTTATTTTTCCGCTGGAACTATGGCCGCGGAAGCTTCCAGAAAGCCGCAACTCAAAGCGATGGGAGCCGTTAACTTTTAGCGGCACAAAATATTTTTTTAAAAAAACGAGATTTTTGAATCGGAATTAAGATTTTTTCCCTTAGGATTTCGAAGAATAAGTCTGAGGTAATTTTTTCTCTCCACACTGACCATTGATTTCTCTGTGGTGGAAAAAGAAAGAAGAAAAAAATATCCCTCCGGAGCGGTAGTTCCTATTTTTCCGGAAATATAAGATATAAATCTTTCTAATTTTAGCATCTGGTGCAGACAAAATCCATTTTTATGAAGTATATATCCCCAGGTTTTTTTTTTTTTTACATTTCTGATCCCAATCTAATGCTTTCTCTGTCCTTGATTTACTTAGTGACCAACAAACGTAGACCCGCCCGCAACTTAACAAGAGTTTATTGAGCGACCGTTTCAAGTTAAGGAAGGCCCTGAAGGAAGGACCGATTTTCACAGATGCAAACAACCTTTCCAAGCAGTTCCCGTAATCCAAATTCAGACGCCTGGCAACGGACTCGTAGTTATGACAGTCGTAGCGTCCCTGGGTCATGCAATCCGCTTTTCCGAAGAGCCGAATCGATAGGAGTTCGCTGGCAAGCATCCGAATTTTGATCATATGACCAGAAGGATCATAAGTCTCTTTTTCCAGCCCCATTGTAACTGTCAACCGTCACTAAATGAACTATTGTTAAGTCAATGTCTTTATTTGTCGGGAAGGTTTTTTTTGGCTCCAGCGGGGTGAAGAACAGATTTTGGGGGAGCAAAGTATCCTCTTAAAGCAGCGTGGCGGAATGATTTTGAATTCCGATCTACTCATTCACCCAAAAATGTCGGTTTTCCCCAGATTCTCCTCATCTCCCGTGTCTCCGAGATAGGGAACCTCAGAGGTCATTTAGTCCAGCCCCAAAGTAGGTGGTGGCTGAGGTGAGAAATGGGGTTTTTATATTTATTTTTGCATGGGCTGCATTGGCAAGAGGCCAACCTATCTTCTGTGCCTTGCAAATCACGATCAACGCCCCTCAAAGAGCCCCCTCAAGTGGAGCTAACTCAACAAACCATCATCGATGGAAAACCTTGGCTTGGAATGTCGGGCTGTTGGGTGGGTTAAGGAACAGGGTATCGTTTTCATGGGCCGTGTTGGCAAAAGGCCAACCCATCTTCTGTGCCTTGCATATCACGGTCAACGGCTCAGCGCAAAGTCCCCGAAAGAGCCCATCGCGGAGCCAACAAACCACGATTGACGGAAAACCTGGTTTAAAGGGCCTTTTTCCACCGGATGCCGGCCGAGCTTTCATCTCTTGGCTTCAAAAGCACCGGGGAAAAAGATTAAGATCCCTTCGAGGCAGGATGGCACGAAACCCACCAAGCCAACATGAGAATCCCTAGACGGGATGTCAACAAGCAAAACCTCTTGCTTCCGATTTGGGAATCTAGCATCAATTTTGGGGATCGATTTTGCTAAAAAGCAGCCTTGGGAAGAAAGCAGCTTCGGGCCGGGACTTTTCCAGATCAATTAGGCACCGAGCCAAAACTGGCTGCAGCCGATCTGGCCTGGTGCCATCGCTGCCCGCCCTGCAGGAAGGGAATTCTTTGCCCGCCCTGGGCGCAGCTGTTAAACTCCAATCTCTGCCACCCACGCGAGGGGATTCCTGCCAAACCAACTTGGTGTGCTTGTGTGTGTGTGTGTTTTTAACACAATAGAGGTTGACCGCAAGGGTAGGGAAAGGAGATGGAGAGGAGGGGCTGGGTATAATTCAAGATTATTAATAGCTTGGGTGTTTACTTTTTATTTTTATTTTTTTGTGTGGTTTCTAATCATAACACAGGGATTGGGAACTTCGAGACGGGTGGAGGTCAGCTCCCAGAATTCCCCAGCTAACAAGTTGGCTGGGGGATTCTGGGAATTGAAGTCCACCCCTCTTAAAGCAGGCTGGCTGGGGGATTCTGGGAGTAGAAGTCCATCCTTCTTAAAGCAGGCTGGCTGGGGGATTCTGGGAATTGAAGTTCACCCCTCTTAAAGCAGGTTGGCTGGGGGATTCTGGGAGTTGAAGCCCATCCATCTTAAAGCAGGCTGGCTGGGGGATTCTGGGAGTTGAAGCCCACCCCTCTTAAAGCAGGCTGGCTGGGGGATTCTGGGAGTTGAAGCCCACCCCTCTTAAAGCAGGCTGGCTGGGGGATTCTGGGAGTTGAAGCCCACCCCTCTTAAAGCATGCTGGCTGGGGGATTCTGGGAGTTGAAGCCCACCCCTCTTAAAGCATGCTGGCTGGGGGATTCTGGGAGTTGAAGCCCACCCCTCTTAAAGCAGGCTGGCTGGGGGATTCTGGGAGTTGAAGCCCACCCCTCTTAAAGCAGGCTGGCTGGGGGATTCTGGGAGTTGAAGCCCACCCCTCTTAAAGCATGCTGGCTGGGGGATTCTGGGAGTTGAAGCCCACCCCTCTTAAAGCATGCTGGCTGGGGGATTCTGGGAGTTGAAGCCCACCCCTCTTAAAGCAGGCTGGCTGGGGGATTCTGGGAATTGAAGTTCACCCCTCTTAAAGCAGGCTGGCTGGGGGATTCTGGGAATTGAAGTCCACCCCTCTTAAAGCAGGCTGGCTGGGGGATTCTGGGAGTTGAGGTCCACCCCTCTTAAAGCATGCTGGCTGGGGGATTCTGGGAGTGGAAGCCCACCCCTCTTAAATCATGCAAACTGGGGGATTCTGGGAGTTGAAGCTCACCCCTCTTAAATCATGCAAACTGGGGGATTCTGGGGGTTGAAGCCCACCCCTCTTAAAGCAGGCTGGCTGGGGGATTCTGGGAGTTGAAGCCCACCCCTCTTAAAGCATGCAGACTGGGGGATTCTGGGAGTTGAAGCCTTCAACTGCCAAGGTTCAGAAAGGCTGCCTAGAGATTAATTTAATAATTCGCCCTCAAGCCCAGAAAGATTTTCTCCTCCTTCCAGCTGCTTTAAAGGGGGAAAATTATCAAGGAGCGTCCTTGTCCATACAAAACCCCTTAGTGCCACCGGCTAACGGTGATCAACCAAAGACCGGTGGCACTGCCCTCGGCTGAACTGCGGCCGGGTGAATAAGCCATGATTGGGGGGGAGATGGCATTACCGAATGGAATGGGAGGATACCCGCAGCCGGGAGCCTCCGGCTTCCCCATCTTCCGTGCCAAGGCGGATGAATTATTTTTTTAACCGCTCAAGAGCTGAGCAGTCAAGAAATGCGATAAATAAATAAGTAGAAATTTATCAGCGGTGCCCAGACGTAACTGGTGGACGAGATTTGGCTGGAGGAAAAGCTGAGAAATCCGGGCAGAAAGGAGGCAGAGACTGGGCATGTCTCAGGTGCCAATTCCTTACGATGTGCCACAATATATATATTTTTTAAAAAAGATGTGGAGACTCTAGAAAGAGTGCAGAGAAGAGCAACCAAGACGATTAGGGGACTGGAGACTGAAACATATGAAGAACGGTTGCAGGAACTGGGTATGTCTACTTTAATGAAAAGAAGAACTAGGGGAGACAGGATAGCAGTCTTCCAATATCTCAGGGGTTGCCCCAAAGAAGAGGGAGTCAAGCTATTCTCCAAAACACCTGAGGGCAGAGGACAAGAAGTAATGGGTGGAAACTAATCAAGGAGAGAAGAATCTTACAATTAAGGAGAAATTTCCTGACAGTGAGAACAATTAATCAGTGGAACTCCTTGCCACCAGAAGTTGTGAAGGCTCCAACACTGGACGTTTTTAAGAAGATGTTGGGCATCCATTTGTCTGAAGCGGTGTAGGGTTTCCTGCCTAGGCAGAGGGGTTGGACTAGAAGACCTTCAAGGTCCCTTCCAATTCTGTTATTCTATTAATCTGGCTTTACCATCTCGTTGAAGGCAGATAGTATTCTGAAAAGTTACGTCCCGTCTCAAAAAAAATGGAAAGAGGCAGTTTCCTCGGTGACCCGAGTAACTTCTGCCTTCCTTGTAAAGAATTCGCTCTGTCTTCCTAGAACCTCAGAGGTCATCCAGACCAACCCACCGAGACCACAGCTGTCTTCGAATCTCTAAAGGGTTGACGCTAGACCAGAAATCATAGGGACTAGTCTCTCCCTTATCTCAGTTGGCAGGAGAAGAAAAAGCAAGTTAAAAGGAAGAAGATGTAGATTAGAGGCCCCTCCCTCAAGCAGCCAGCCCCCTTATCCAAGTGGGGTGAGTTTTGGGGAACCCCACCAAGTCTCCGTGACCCCCCTTCCCCCTCTCAACTTTGGAAAGAGGTATGGGGAAGAGGAGGAGGAGGAGAAGGGCCAAACCCACCAAGGTCCAAGTCCCTTCCCCAAGCAGCCAGGCCCCTTATCCAAGCGGGGTGAGTTTTGGGGAACCCCACCAAGTGTCTGCGACCCCCCCTCCCATTCCCCCTATCAACTTTGGAAAGAGATCTGGGGAAGAGGAGGGCCAAACCCACCGAGGTTCAAGTCCCCCAAGCAGCCAGCCCCCTTATCCAAGCGTGGCGGGCTCGGGGGTCGCTCTTGGGCGGGCCCACCGCCCCTCTCTCTCCCCCACCTCTCCCCCTCCCCCTACCTTGGAGTACAGCCCCCAGGAGAGCTCCGTCTCGATGACCATGACCACAATCCCAAACATGCCGAAGATGAGCGCGTAGTCGCTGAGCCGCTTGCGCTTCTCGAAAAGGGCGCGCCGGTGGCCGAGCCGGTAGCCGATGTTCTGGTTCTTGCGCTTGGGCGCCTTGGCCGAGGGGGCCGGGCCGGCGGCGGCGGCGGCCGAAGCCGAGCCGGTAGAGGAGGTGGAGGCGGGGGGCTTGTGGCCGGGACCCCCGCCCGTGTTGGCGGCGTGGTGGTTGTCTTCCCGGGAGATGACGATCTCCGGCGGGGGAGCCCCGGACGCCAAGAGGTGCAGCGCTGGAGGCGCCTCGCCCGGCTCGGCCCCGGGAACCGAACCGGTGGCGTCTAGCAGGTTCCGACGGGAAGCGCTGAGCCGGCTGAGGGGCTTCATGACGCCGCCGGTGTACTTGCAGGAGCTCATGGCGATCTCGGTGAAGGGGTTGCTGTCGCGCCGGTGTGCCAACGGGCTGGCTTGCCGGTGCTTGCCCGCCGCCGCCGCCGGGGCACCGCCGCTGGAGCTGGGCGAGTGGCCCGGAGCCGCCCAAGCGGGCTCGCCGCTGACGTTGGGCTGGCTGCCGTGGCGAGAAGCCGGGCGTAGGGCTGCCACCACGGGGGGAGCCCGCAAGGGACCCCCGCAGGAGGGTGGCACCGTTGGCATCGGTGCCAAGGGAGCCGGGGTAGGGGCCAGGCTGGCGGGCGCGGCCAGCTCGCCCCCTCCCGAGTCGAGGAAGGGCGCGGGGGGCTCCATCCTCGCCTTCCTCCTCTTCCTCCTCCTCCTCTTCCTCTGCCCAGCCTTTGCCCCTGCCCCGGCTCAGCGCGCTGCCCGCCCCAGCGCAGGGGCATCCAAGCCCGGCGGGCCCCCCTCCCCGCAGGCTTTCCCCAGCCTGGGCTGGGGCGGGTGGCAGCAGCGGCTCGCAGCCGAGCTGCCAGCGGGAGCGACTGGCAGAAAGGCTAGCACGCGCGAGCGAGCGCGCGAGGCTGGGCCAAGCCCCCCTTTGCCTTGGGAGGTGGAGGTGGGGGGAAGATGGGGAGCGCGCTCATTGGCTGGGCCGGGAGCGTTGGGGGGGGTGACATCACAGCCCCTCCCTCTTTTCCAACCCTCCCTGGGGGTGGGTGGGTGGGGTTGTAGGGGGAAGAGAGCGCCCCCTCCCCAAAGCTAGGAATGCGCCTGTGCACTCTCTGCCAGCATCGCGGGATTCGTAGGCTGCTTGCTTGCTTTGCTCTCTCGCTCTCTCTCTCTGCGACCCCACCCAAGAGGTGGGGGCGTCTGCTTCATTCATTCAGCTGGGGGAAGGCCCCACCTCCCGCCACCGCCCTGCCCCACCCTACCCCCTGGAAGGGCTGAAGCGACAGGTGGTCGGAACAACAGGTGATGCTGTTTTGCAGGGTTTGGAGAAAGGGGAATGAAGACGCTTTGACAGAGTTGGGAGTGGCCTTGGAGGTCATCTAGTCCAACCCCCCTGCTTCAGGCAGAAGAACCATTTCAGCCATTTCAGACAAAAGGGCTGCCCAGTGCTTCTTTAAAAAAAAAACACCTCCAAGAAGGAAGGAAGGGAAAAAGAATAGTAGAATAAGAGTTGGGAGGGACCTTGGAGGTCATCTAGTCCAACCCCCTGCTCACACAGGAGACCTGCAGTAGGGATTCGAACCGCCAACCTTTCTGATCAACAAGCTCAGTGCCTCGGCTCCTGAGCCCACCTAGGCTGCTTTTCCCAGCTGGATGGCCAATTCCGGATGTCCCCTGAAGCCGGGGAACAGGAGGGGAGCCTTTCCCCCACCCCAAACCACTCAACATCTGTAAGGCAGCTGCCCTAACATCTGGAAGGGCTGGCCTCAACCCAGCCCTTTTTTTTAAACCCTCAACAGCTGCTGCGGGACTCCAAGTCCCATCCACCTTCAGCTGGGAGGATTCCCTGATTTTGAGCCAGATGAGGTTCTGGATTGGGGGGGGGGGAGCAGGGAAACCCCGTTTTAGTAATAATTTTAAAAAATCACTTTGCTTCCAGGTGCATGGCGCTACCCATTTAATAGGTAACTCTGGGGTCCGATGTGGGTAATTTTAGGGACTACAAAATCCCTAAAAAGTCCCAGCATCCATAGAGGCTGAGTGAATCCCCCCCCCAAAAAAGGAGTGAGTTTCGGAATGGAGTTCCTTTTAAGAGGGCAGGGCGGGGCTGGCTGGCATTTTTATCGCTTTGCCTGAGGTTGGGAAGGGGGGGTGGGCACATGGAAACAAACCAGGGAAGACTTCAGGCCGTGTGACGGCTCTCCTTAACGTCCGTCAAAGCCTTCAAAGAAAAAGAAAAAAGTAAGTGCTTTTCCTAGCACGGATGATGTTATCTAGTTGGGTGATAAGACGTCTGCCAGAAAATTGCAAAGCTTTAGAGAGCACCGAGGAGACGCACCCACACACCTTCCTCCTCCCTTCCTCCTCCTCCTCTATTCTGCAAGCACTCTTACTCCCCCTCCTTTCTGCCCCTTCTCCTCCCCTACTCCTCCAACTCACTGCCTTTCCAGGACTGATGATATAAGTATACTCTTTATTGTCATTGTACTTAAATACCACGAAATTGCTGTTACCTAGTCGGGTAATAAGATGTCTGCAAAAATCAACCAAGCTTAGAAAGCATTCAGACTCACAAACAGACCTTTCCTCTCTTCCTCCTCCTCCTCCTCCTCCTCTACTTTGCAAACCTCATTGCCTTGTAGCACTGATGATGTTACCAAGTTGGGTAATGAGACGTCTGCAAGAAAACAACCAATCTTAGGAAGCACAAAGGACTTTCCCCCATCTTTTTCCTCCTCCTCGCATGCAAAGCCCTTTCCCCCCCCAGCGCTGTTGCGACTTCAGTCGCTAAACGGACCGTCGTAACTTGAGGACTGCCTGCCTTTGTAACTCGGCTGCCTTCAAAGAAATCCTTGTGATCGGCAAAGGCTGAAATTGGAAAAAAAAAGAGGGGGGGGGTGTCCAGAAGATAGAGAGCCCCCCTCCTCTTAATTAATTGCTCATCCTTTTTTAGCTAGCAAATACATTCACACAACCTTGGGGGGAATCCTGGCTTACAAACCTTCCTTTAGCCGCTTGCATGAGATTCCCCCGATTGGACCCCAGAGGGGGCAATAAAACAGAGAGGCGGGGGCTTTAACCAATCAATGGGCTTTATTGGAACATTTTCCCCCCCACCTCCTCCCTACCCGATAGGACGAGAGAGAGAGAGAAAAGGCGGGTGTTTTCGTTAACATCAGCAATTAATGCAGGTATACGCAGCAACAGAGGCAGGGAATTGGGGAGGGTCTTTGCAAACAGCTGGGAGGGTATTTCCCATTCAGGAAAAAAAAGGGGGGGGGCATCCAAGCTGAAAACAGCCCCCTCCCCAAGTTTCTCCACCCCTGCTTCCCCCCCCCCCCAAAATGCAGCACTCTTGCAAAACTGTTCACCACTTGCAAATTCAGTCTGTCCACTTCCTGACTCCCCCCCCCCCCCAGCCGATCTGCTTAGTGGCCAACTTATTTTAAGCCCCCAGAGCTCCTGCGCCACACTTCCATCAAAAACCTGGCACCGGAGGGGGTGGAGGGAATTCAGCAGGGATTAAAAACTCGGGAGGGGGGGGGGCGCTGCAAAATGCAAATTTTTCAAAAGCTTCGTTCAATTTTTGGGGGGTGTGGGGTCTCCCTTCACGTTTGCCTGGAATGAAATCCCCCCCCCCCCCCATGGCAGAGGAGCATTTTGCCGGAGGAGAAGTTGGCGTTCTTGCAATGGGTAAGGGGGGAATTGGAGGAAGAACGAAAGAACGAAGCAAAGAGGAAGAGGAGGAGGAAGTTGGAGTGACGGACGAGAATAAGGCACAACAAGGTAGCTTCTACATCTGTTCGCGGCAAGCATGCAACCACAGATGACCGTAGCATTGGGAGTATTTTCAATCTCCAGTGGGAATATCTGGAGTGGGAGAAATGGGATTTTCCACCTGACTGTCCTGGGTGTTCCCACCCCACCCATGGGATTCTTCCCCCCCCCCCAGGCATCAAATCAGCAGGGGGGGGGGGGGGGGGAGAAACTTGCATGAAAATTCAACCTCCAAGCGAGCTAAATAGAAAATCAGGATATTTGGAATGTGGCAAAAAGCTAAACTGGGATTGTCCTGCCCCCTGGTGGCGTGAAGCGGTACTGTTCTCATCTCAAAGGAGGTTTGGGGGGGGGGAATGGAAACCCCATTATCCCTTCCACTAATTTGGGGGGGGGGGGGGGGGGAGGAAGGGAAGAATTGAGACCTATCGAAAGTTGGGGATTTAATCTTCCTCCTGAGATGCCCGCGGGATGGTAGGGAGAGAAAGATGATAGATAGATAGATAGATAGATAGATAGATAGATAGATAGATAGATAGATAGATAGATAGATAGATAGATAGATAGATAGATAGATAGATGAGAGATAGAAAATAGATATAAATAGATAACATAGATAATAGAAGAGAGAGATAGAAGATAGATAGATGAGATAGATAGAGATAGAGAATAGATAGATAGATAGATAGATAGATAGATAGATAGTAGATAGATAGAGAGAGGGGGGGTGAGGGGGAGAAATAGATAATGTAGAAGAGTGATAGAAAATATAGATAAGGTAGATAATAGAAGGGAGAGAGAGGATGGATAGTAGATAGATAGAGAGGGGGGAAGGAGGGAGGGAGAGAAATAGAGATAGATGAGATAGTAAATAGAAGAGAGATAGAAAATAGAGATAGATAGATAACGTAAATGATAGAAGAGAGAAAGATGAGACAGGTAGATATAGATAGATAGATAGATAGATAGATAGATAGATAGATAGATAGATAGATGATAGATAGATAGGAGATAGATGGAGAGAGAGAGAGAGAGAAAGGGAGGGATGGGTGGAAAACCGGCACCGGATTATGGCACTTTCTGGAATGGACTCTTTATTCCAGGTAAGAAGCCGTATAGCAAAGTTTAACGTGACCGGTCCTTGCCTGGGGGTGGGGTTGGGGGGTGTCTCCTTGTTTGGGAAGGGCCTCCTGCTCCAACGTCTTCACTCCTCTTTGGTCCTTCAGCCAAGAGCCCCCCAGCCTAAGCCCCCTCCCCAAAAGAGCTACGGAGGGGGCGAGGGGAAAGAGAGCGAGAGAGAAGGAGAAATCCAGAGGGTCCTAAAGTTTGGTCTGGATAAACTGGAGCAGTTTCTCCAGCTGTGCGTCCAGGGACAGCTGGTCACCGTCGTTGGTGACCACCCAGTCGTAAGGGGTGCCTTGGTCCAAGCCGCACTCGGATTCAGCATCATCAATTCCTGGCGAAGCGGAGAAAAAAGACGGGAGAAAGAAAAGAGATTGAACGTCAGACCTTCGTGTCGAACTGAAAAACGGAGGCTTTTGCAAACCTGTGTCCGCACGCATACACACACAGACATTGGAAGAGGCCGCCCTCGACTTCCTTAAGGACTAGAAACTTAGCGCCCCCAAATTAAAGATTTTGGGACTCGAGGACTGATAACGCTTTCCCTGATTAAGTAAATATCCCGGAAACTTTGATCTCTTTTACGTACAAATCCTACACTGAAAAATTCTGCACCAGAGACAGATTCCTTGGGTATTACTTGGCCAAATAAAATACTCTATTTTTATTCTATTTTCTATTCTATTCCTATTTCCTTTCCTATTTTCTATTCTGTTCCTATTTTCCATTCCTCCTATTCTACTCTATTCTATTCTATTCTTATTTTCCATTCCTCCTATTCTATTCTATTCTATTCCTATTTTCCATTTCTCTATTCTGTTCTTTTATTATGTTCTATTCTATTCCTATTTTCCATTCCTATATTCCTATTCTATTCTATTCCAATTTTCCGTTTCTCTATTCTATTCTATTCTATTCCGTTCTATTCTATTTCTATTTTCCATTCCTATATTCCTATTCTATTCTATTCCTATTTTCCATTCCTCTATTCTATTCCTATTTTCCATTCATCTATTCTATTCTATTCCAATTCTATTCTGTTCATCTATTTCTATTTTCCATTCCTCTCTTCTATTCCTATTTTCCATTCCTCTCTTCTATTCCTATTTTCCATTCCTCTCTTCTATTCCTATTTTCCATTCCTCTCTTCTATTCTATTCCTATTTTCCATTCCTCTCTTCTATTCTACTCCTATTTTCCATTTCTCTATTCTATTCTATTCCATTCCAATTTCTATTTCATTCCAATTTCTATTCTATTCTATTATGTTCCTGTCCCTATTTTCCATTCCTCTATTCTATTCCATTCCATTCCATTCCATTCCATTCTAATTTCTATCCTATCCTTTCCCATCTATATTCTACATATAGAATAGAAAATATACTCTATTCTACGTTCTGATTTTGTTCTGGACTAGCTCCATAGAAGGAGAGCAGCTTTATCCACCTTTCAGCAGATACACCCAAACGCATTCGGACAATCTAATTTTTACCTGCCACGAAGACCCAGTTCCGCCTTCTCCGAGTCTCCTCTGTGGCAATCACCCTCACAATTTGAACTATATCCCCGTACACGTCACGGAACCACTCCACATCCGAGGACCGCCGGGTGTCGCTCACGATCTGCGTTGCCAAAGATCGGGAGAGAACGAACATTAAAAACAGAAATTAATGAACTCTCGGGGGCTTGAGTTCAAATTCTGCTGTTGTTAAACCGATTAGCTCCATCCGATTAGCCCAGGACAGCAAGGACCAAGGTGGGTGTTGGTCCAGAAGGCAACTACGAGCAGTCCCCGACTTACGACGATCCGCTGAGCGACTGGTCGAAGTTGGCCACGTGATCAAAATTCAAGGCCGCTGGCTCGTATTTACGACGGTCGCGGCGTCCCTCTGGTGTGTGTGTGTGTGTCATCTGACCCCCGTCTTTTGTGACCTTCCGACAAACCAAGTCGACGGGGAAGGTGACCGCGGGACTAGCTTAATCACGTCGCCGTGATTCGCTTAACAACAATCGCAGGAAAGGTTGGGACTAAACTCGCTTAAAAACAGCCTTGCTTCGTAACTTTGGCCTCAGCTGTGGTCGTAAGTCGGGGGTCTACCTGTATATTCAGCCTGGCCTTACCCAGATGGGTTGCGTCACGCTTTCCACCACAATGCGACAAAAGAAACCGGGATCGCTCTGGCGCCTTTCTTCGCCCCAACGGATCATGTCTTCGCGATACAGTTCCTTGTAATCGGTGGCGTCTAAAAGCCGCTGGAAATCCAAGCCGTGCTCCTGTGTGCCAAAAAAGAAAAAAAATTCCTCTGAAATTCTCCAAATGCAACTGCCTAATATCCCAAAATATCGCAAGTATCCCAAAAGCAGAGACATCACCCTGCCAATCAAAGGCTCTGGTTTTCCCAGTTGCAATGGATGGTTGGACCACAAGGAAGGCTCAAAGAATGGAGGCCTTTGAATGATGGTGCTGGAGAAGAAGACTCCTGCATTGAGTCCCTTGGACTGCAAGGCCATCCAACTGGTCAGTCCTAGAGGAGATCCACCCCGGCTGCTCTTTAGAAGGCCAGATCCTGAAGAGGAGACTCAAAGACTTTGGTCACCTGATGAGAAGGAAGAAGGACTCCCTGCAGAAGACCCTCATGCTGGGAACAACGATGGAGGGCAAAAGAAGAAGGGGACTTCTATCTATCTGCCTGCCCAAATTTTAAATGTAATAATTTAAAATGTCACAAGGGCCTGAATTTTAATTTTCATAATTTAAAATGTAATAAGATCCTGAATTTTAAAATTTAATAATTTAAAATGTCACAAGGGCCTGAATTTTAAATTGCATAATTTAAAATGTAATAAGAGCCTAAAATTTAAATTTAATAATTTAAAATGTAACGGGGCCTAAAAATTAATAAGGGCCTAAATACCTATTTGATAAGGGTGTCGGCCTCAAATAAATCCAGAATCTACCCCCAAACCCCCAGACACTATATCTATATCATCTATATCTATATCTATATCATCTCTATCTCTATCATATCTATCTATCATCTATCTATCTATCTATCTATCTATCTATCTATCTATCTATCTATCTATCTATCTATCATCTATCTATCTATCTATCTATCTATCTATCTATCTATCATCTATCTATCTATCATCTATCTATCTATCTATCTATCTATCTAATTATCTATCTATCATCTATCTAATTATCTATCTATCTATATTTAATTGTCTGTCTGTCTGTCTGTCTGTCTGTCTGTCTGTCTGTCTGTCTGTCTATCTATCTATCTATCTATCTATCTATCTATCATCTATCTATCTATCTATCTATCATCTATCTATCTATCTATCTATCATCTATCTATCTATCTATCTATCTATCATCTATCTATCTATCTATCTATCTATCTATCTATCATCTATCTATCTATCTATCTATCTATCTATCTATCATCTATCTATCTATCTATCTATCTATCTATCTATCTATCATCTATCTATCTATCATCTATCTATCTATCTAATTATCTATCTATCATCTATCTAATTATCTATCTATCTATATTTAATTGTCTGTCTGTCTGTCTGTCTGTCTGTCTGTCTGTCTGTCTATCTATCTATCTATCTATCTATCATCTATCTATCTATCTATCTATCATCTATCTATCTATCTATCTATCTATCTATCTATCTATCATCTATCTATCTATCTATCTATCTATCTATCTATCTATCTATCTATCTATCTATCGGCACAATAAATCAGTTTAAAATCAAAATCACCTTTGCATACTGCTCTTTCAGAGGGCCGGATAAGCGGAGAATGGTGCAAACGTCCAACCCCAACCTGCAAAAAAAAAAAAGACAAGAAAAAGGAGGTCAGCAGTCAAAAGAACCAGAAGAGAGCCTCCCTAGCCAGCAGCAGTCTACCCCCCCTTCCCCAATGCCCCCAAAACAGGCCAAGCAATCTTCAAACTCTGGAAAGAGGCTGCAAGTTGGGAGCTATTGAGCCAGTTCCCATTTCTGCCCTGTTTAGCTTGGAAAGAGTGGGGTAGAGCCTCCAGACATTGGCAGGAGCAGTTTACCCCCCAAATTATATCCCACCGGCCCATCATGCAAACGCCCCGCCCCCTTCCTCCCTAAATGCAATCCCCCCCCCATATTTTCTTTCTTTTCTTTTCTTTTTTTGCACATGCACCCCTTTCTTTTTTTTAAATTCATTTTCGTTTTACCGGCTTTGGATTTCTTCGGCCACAAAATCTTTGCCCGATTTCCGCTTCCCGCTGAAAAGCAGCACCAGCTTCGGACACGGCGCCATGGCGCGAAAAGCAACTTTTCCCCGGGGCCCACCCCCGCCCGGGTGGCAGGATGGTCTCGCCCGGGCCCTCAACGTTCCATCCGCAGCGCTTCCGCCTCCCCCCGCGCCAATGGGAAACGATCCCCGGCTCCGACGCGCGCAGGGAGGGCGCGACCATTTGGGGAGGGAGGGGGAAAAGGAAATGGAATGGAAGAGGCCCAACAACGTAGAAAGAATGAAATTAGCCTGAATCCAGGAAGAAGGCGGGGCTTCCTCTTAGCCACGCCCACGAAGGTTTGGAGACACGCCCACGTGCATTGGAAATAAAATATTTTTTTTCGTTTTTCTTTAATTCTTTTTTCCTTCCTTCCTAATCTTTCTCTTCCCTCCCTTTCTTCTTCCTCCCTTCCCTTCCTTTTTCTTTTGCTCCTTGCTTCCTTTTTTCCTTTTCCTCTTCCTAATTTCCTACTTTTTCATTCCTTCCTTTTCTCTTTTGCTCCTTCCTCCCTCCCTCCCTTCTTCTCCTTCCCAATTTCCTCCCTCCCTTCTTTTTCTTTTTCATTCCTTTTCTTCCTTTCTCCTTCTACCTTTTCTTTATTTTTCCTTCCTTTTCTTTTGCTCCTTCCTCCCTCCCTCCTTCTCCTTCCCAATTTCCTCCCTCCCTTCCTTTTCTTTTTCATTCCCTTTTCTTCCTTTCTCCTTCTACCTTTTCTTTCTTTTTTCCCTTTCTTCCTCCCTCCCTCCATTCCACTGGCATTTCTAAGCTGTGAATTCCATTGAAAAGCTCTTTCCCGGCTGTTGGACTGAAAAGGAAGCGCTGGACTACACCGCCCATCACGCACAGCCAGGGAGGACGGGGATTAGTAGCTAATATGATAAGAGATGGGGGAAAGGCGCGGGAGGTAGAAAAATACTTTCTGCAGCTTCCAAGACCTCATCCGACAGCGGGATCCCTTGTAGGTTTTCGGGACGATTTGCAAAGGATCAAAGGATCCTGGATCTACTCAGGGTCCTACAGTGCTTGGATCGAGTTGTCCGGTGGGGCTTCAAGGCTGTAAGCACTCGGGTTCCGATGCCAGTTTCACCTCTGGAAGCCGCAAAACGACACCCGTCCTGCCTCGGAGACAGAATTGGCTACTTCCTCCACCCACAAGATCCTTTATGATGTGATTTACATGGTTTTCTTTTCAGAGCAGAATTCCAAAGAAGCAAAGCAGAGGTAGGACACTCCTACTTTTTCACACAACGGCCCTGCAAAGTAGGCCAGGCTCAGAGACAGAGGCCGATAAACTCAAAGACGCCCTCCCCGTAATCTCATCCGGCCCCGCAGAGCGATCCCATTACCCTTTCGTTTCCCAGAGAAGTCCAAGAGACTTTTTTGTGTTCTAAATCTGTCCTTTTATTAACTATTGGACACACAATGCGATATAACAGACGAGATTCAACTAAAATTAGGGTGCGTGGAAGTCAAGCGGAGGAAAAGTGGGCAGCTCCCTGGCATCTATGCCCCCAAGGTTAGGGTGGGAAAGATTGGGAGGGGGGGGAGATTTCTTTGAACCCCTTAAAACGAAACCTACAGGAACTTTATTGTGTGGCTAACCCACAAACAAGACAACTGTGATGTTGTGTGATGCAAGCTGGATCATTTCTCCACAGGGCATTCACACTAAGTTAGTTTGAAGATAAAATTTCTGGGTGGGGTTTTTTTTTTTTTTGGGGGGGGGGGGGAAAGGACAGGAAGAAGGGACAAGGGCAGAAAAATGCATGTGGGGAAAGGCAGAGAGGAACATTTTCCTTTTCGGCAGTCCCTTACTTAAGACACTAACCCAAAACACGGAGAGCTCGGATACATCAGCTAAGAACTCCCTGGACGTCATTCCGGGACGTATAAGATGGGGATATAAAGCTTGAAGAGGGGAGAGGAATGAATGCTCCCCCCCAAAAAAAAACTTGGGAAGGAAAAGAGGTTCCCTTTGATTTCCACCAACGTCCACGCGACTCTTGCCACGCCGATCAAAAGATGGGATATCTCTTAGGATGGCTCCGTTCTTTTGCGCCGTCTCCCTGAGTCCATCTGCAAGAAAAGGACGGGTTTATCACTCCGCAAGGCAGACGTAACACCTGTAAGAGCAGGGAAGCTGATAGGGCCAAAACGGTGTGTGTGTGTGGGGGGGGTGCAGTTCTCCCCCACTGGCCGTTTTTGACCCAGGAAGTCTGCAGCGTGGCCTGCTAGGCCCAAAACGGGACAGGGAGGTGTAGCCCCCCGCTGGCCCATTTTTGATACTAGGAGGCTGCAGGGAGTCCTGCTAGGCCCAAAACGGGACAGGGAGGTGTAGTCCGCCGCTGGCCCATTTTTGATACCAGGAGGCTGCAGGGAGGACTGCTAGGCCCAAAACGGGACAGGGAGGTGTAGTCCCCCGCTGGCCCATTTTTCATATCGGGAGGCTGCAGGGAGGACTGCTAGGGCCAAAACGGGACAGGGAGGTGTAGCCCCCTGCTGGCCCATTTTTGATACCAGGCGGCTGCAGGGAGGACTGCTAGGCCTAAAACGGGACAGGGAGGTGTAGTCTGCCGCTGGCCCATTTTTCATATCGGGAGGCTGCAGGGAGGCCTGCTAGGCCTAAAACGGGACAGGGAGGTGTAGTCCGCCGCTGGCCCATTTTTCATATCGGGAGGCTGCAGGGAGGCCTGCTAGGCCTAAAACGGGACAGGGAGGTGTAGTCTGCCGCTGGCTATTTTTGATACTAGGAGGCTGCAGGAGTCCTGCAGGGTCCAAAACGGGACAGGGAGGTGTACTCCCCCGCTGGCCCATTTTTCATATCAGGAGGTTGCAGGGAGGCCTGCAAGCCCCAAACGGGACAGGGAGGTGTACTCCCCCGCTGGCCCATTTTTCCTATCAGGAGGCCCAAAACGGGACAGGGAGGTGTACTCCCCCGCTGGCTATTTTTGATACTAGGAGGCTGCAGGGAGGACTGCTAGGCCCCAAACGGGACAGGGAGGTGTAGTCCCCCGCTGGCCCATTTTTCCTATCAGGAGGCCCAAAACGGGACAGGGAGGTGTAGCTCCCCGCTGGCCCATTTTTGATACCAGGAGACTGCAGGGAGGACTGCTAGGCCCAAAACGGGACAGGGAGATATAGTCCCCCGCTGGCCCATTTTTCATATCAGGAGGTTGCAGGGAGGACTGCAAGCCTCAAACGGGACAGGGAGGTGTAGTCCCCACTGGCCCATTTTTGATACTAGGAGGCTGCAGGAGTCCTGCAAGGCCCAAAACGGGACAGGGAGGTGTACTCCCCCGTTGGCTAATTTTTCCTATCAGGAGGCCCAAAACGGGACAGGGAGGTGTAGCCCCCCCGCTGGCCCATTTTTCGTATCAGGAGGCTGCAGGGGGACCTGCAAGGCCCAAAACGGGACAGGGAGGTGTAGCCCCCCGCTGGCCCATTTTTCGTATCAGGAGGCTGCAGGGAGGACTGCTAGGCCCAAAACGGGACAGGGAGGTGTACTCCCCTGCTGGCTAATTTTTCCTATCAGGAGGCCCAAAACGGGACAGGGAGGTGTAGCCCCCCCACTGGCCCATTTTTCGTATCAGGAGGCTGCAGGGGGACCTGCAAGGCCCAAAACGGGACAGGGAGGTGTACTCCCCTGCTGGCTAATTTTTCCTATCAGGAGGCCCAAAACGGGACAGGGAGATATAGTCCCCCGCTGGCCCATTTTTCGTATCAGGAGGCTGCAGGGAGTCCTGCAAGGCCCCAAATGGGGCTCCTGTACATTGGATGTTTCCAAGTTATATTCTCCTTGCATGGATAGGAGATGCCCGTCTGCCCAATGCCCGGCTTCTCACATGATTTACCTGGAGCGGGTACTCCCTTTGCGGTTCATTAAGGCCTTGGTGGCTACGTTCTCTGCTCGGAGAAGTACGTGGTGGCCGGAGATGGTGGTCTACATCCATCGGAGGGCTCCGTGGCCTGCTTGGATCTCTTCCCGGTTGGTTCGTCATTCCTCTTCTGTCCCCTGACCTTCTGCCATCTTGGTCTCTATCTGGGCTCTCCAGCTGAGAAATCCAGCGTCCGTACCGATGGCGAGACTCTTTAGTTCCTGGAACAGGCATCCCCTGGTTGCGGTCGGTGGCATCTGCCACTGGAGGACTTCTGACGGGACTCGCTCTTTGGTAGCTGAATTGCTCCTGCGGGATTTCTGGGTAGGCAGAAGGAACCATTGTAGGGTCCTGGTATCCAGATGTGCCCCGGGAACAATGGAGACGCACGACACCATCTTTCCTAACAATTGTGAGACGAGGACGAGAGGCACCGTTCGGATCCGCTTCGCCAGAGCGCTGATGCTGTCCTGGCCGTGCTGGGACAGGCAAACTATGCATGATGTCGTCTCTATAGATGCTGCTAGATGGAGCATCCTGTCGGTAGGAGGCAAGTGGCTCTTGTCGTTCTTGACTGTGAATCTCTGATTCCCTGAAGGACCCTGAAGGACCCGAATCGTGTTGAGTAGATCCTCTCTGGTGGGGAGGTGAGAGGACGATTCGATCCACATGTCGGCCAGATATTGTTGGACGGGAGTAGGGATAGTCCTGAGATGAGCCGAGAGCGTAGCTAGAATCTTCGCGAGGGCTCTGGACTGGGAATGCTGCTTCCCGTTGCATATCCATAGAAATCGTTGGTGAGTCGGCAGTATAGGGACGTGTAGGTATGTTTCGTTGAGATCTATTTACGTCAGGATGTCGCCCACCTGGATACTCTTTAGTATGGGTTGGATTTTGAATCTCTTGTACACCAGACGTTTGTTGAGTCGTATTAGGTGGATAATCGCTCTCCACCTCCTCGAAGCCTTTGGGACTCCAATCCATAGTTGCTGCTGGTCCTCTGAAGTTTAGGATCTGGGCGAGTTTATGCAGACCTCTAGATGAGCCAAGGAAGGGCCGACTTCCATTGCCCCGATATGGTCGTTTGGATTGGAACTGCTGCCCGCTCCTGTCTCCATATCCGGGCCTATTGGGTTGGCAAACAGGTCGCTGGACGTATGCCCTCTGCGGTTGTGAGGACTTTTGTGCATTTTTCTTTCCCCTGACGGAAGGCTTCTGACCCTTGGACGAGGATTGCTTATTGGGGTTTTTGAACGTAGCGGGTAGGACTTTCTTTTTGTCTTTAGTCTCCACGAGTAACTGCTCTAAGGCCGGTCCGAATAGCTTGTCTCCTTTGAAGGGGGAAGAGGCCAACTTCCACTTCGACTTATTGCTTGACTTCCAGCCACGGAGCCACAGCAGCCGTCGGGCTGTCAGGGATAAGCCGATGGCCCTGGACATGAACTTGGCCGAGTTCAGGGTGGCATCTGCAGAGAATTCTGCCGCCGCTATCAGGTTGCTGATGTCCTCGTGCGTCTGGAGGTCGGTGGCTGGGATTCGGGCTTGCATCTGTTTGAGCCAGAGCAAAGAAACTCTATTGAAGAAGGACGCAGCCGTCGCTGACTTAACCGCCCAGGCAGACGATTGATGGGCTCTGGAGAGCGACAGCTCTGCTTTCTTGTCTTCTGGCATCAAAGCATCCGCGTAATTGCATAGAATGGAGTTGGGGGCCGCCAAAGGCCCATCGACTGTTGGCGTTTCCAATGCCGCTGTGAGGTTCGGTTCCATATTGTAGAGCTCTATGGCATATCCGCTAGGGGTTTGAAACGTCCCTGGTTGGCTCCATTGTCGCTGGATGATTTCCAGGAAAATCTTCGGGCAGGGGACCTCCTCCTTCTCCGTGGCGGACTCTGAGAACAACAAATTATTGGGGTGAGGTAAGGCCGGATCTAAGCCGGCTGGATCTCCTCCTATCCCAGCGGCGGCCTTGGCTTTCTGGAGAAGCGTCTTAAACAAGGCAGGGCTGAAGAGACCTATGTAGGGAGGGCGGTCTGGAGTCCCTCCTTTGTCCTCAGACAGTGGCAAGTCTTTCCTGAGGGATTCTGGGATGCTCATGGAAGCAAGAGGAGTCTGTCCCTGGCATAAGGCATTGTTGGAGGCTGCAGAGGAAGCCGGGAGGTGTTGTTGGATGCCTGCGGCAATGCCCTTAGCAATGGCCTCTGAGATGATCTGTCTCATCTGTGCGGTCATTTCCGGCTCCTGGGCCTTCTTTGGACAGAGTCCGGCCGCTGCAGGAGGGACGGCAGCCTCTGGGGTGGCAAGCTTTGCCCTCTTAGCAGCCGGCTCCTCCGAAGGACTTTCCAGCGGGAGCAGCGTCGAAGCAGGAGGAAGGGACGAAGGCTGAGCGGGCTCCATCACTGGCAGCTGCGGCTGAGAAACCTCCTCTCTGGCGCCATCTGGTGGACAAGACGGGCTAGGCGTCTCACCTGCCTCCGTTAGAGGTTGCAATGGCTGGGGAGCGCTGGAAGCGGCAGCTCCTTCCACAAGAGGGCGCTCCTGCTCCTTTTCCCCTGCGGCGCCTACTGTATCTAAAGCCTTGGGGGGAATTTGGGCGGCCTTCTTCACGGCCTTTGGGGCCTTCTTTGGACAGAGTCCGGCTGTTGCAGGAGGGACGGCAGCCTCTGGGGTGGCAGGCTTGGCCGTCTTAGCAGCCGGCTCCTCCGAAGGACTTTCCGGCAGGAGTGGAGTGGAAGCAGGAGGAAGGGGCGAAGCCTGAGCGGGCTCCATGACTGGCAGCTGCGGCTTAGAAAGCTTCTCTCCGGCGCTATCTGATGGACAAGACGGGCTAGGCGTCTCACCTGCCTCCGTTAGAGGTTGCAACGGCTGGGGAGCGCTGGAAGCGGCAGCTCGGTCCACAAGGGGGCGCTCCTGCTCCTTTTCCCCTGCGGCGCCTACTGTGTCTGAAGCCTTGGGGGGAAATTGGGCGGTCTTCTTCGCGGCCTTCTTTGGACAGAGTCCGGCCGCTGTAGGAGGGACGGCAGCCTCTGGGGTGGCAGGCTTTGCCCTCTTAGCAGCCGGCTCCTCCAAAGGACTTTCCGGCGGGAGCGGAGTCGAAGCAGGAGGAAGGGACGAAGGCTCAGCGGGCTCCATGACTGGCAGCTGAGGCTGAGAAACCTCCTCTCTGGCGCCATCTGGTGGACAAGACGGGATAGGCGTCTCACCTGCCTCCGTTAGAGGTTGCAACGGCTGGGGAGCGCTGGAAGCGGCAGCTCCGTCCACAAGGGGGCGCTCCTGCTCCTTTTCCCCTGCGGCGCCTACTGTGTCTGAAGCCTTGGGGGGAATTGGGGCGGCCTTCTTGGCGGCCTTCGGGGCCTTCTTAGCGGGCGGCGCCTTGGCCCGGGTCCTGGGCGAGGCTCTGGCCGGGGCCGGCTTGGGCGTGGAGCGGGATCCAGTGGCCACGCGGGGCCCGGGGGCGGCCACATCCAGCTTTTCCCCACTCACCGGCTCCTCGGGAGGCTCCATGGCCGGGAGGGGCTGTCCTGGAGAAGGAGGGGGGGGTCTCTCTAGGCGTCTCCTCAGGGGATCCGAGTCCGAAGGAGGGAAAGGAGAGTCCTCCGAGCTGAAGCCGTAGATTCCTTGGTCCTTCCTTTCCCTCCGAAATGGTCGCGCCCTCTCTGCGCGCACCAGCTTCCGGTCCCTTTCCAATTGGTGCGCGGGGAAGCGGAAGCGCTCTGCTGGTGGGACGTTGGGGGGGGGGGATTCGGACGAGACCATCTGAACGGCCGGGCGGGGGTGTTGGTGGTGTTGGTAGTGGCCGCGGGGGAAAGTTGCAGGAAGCTCGCGTAGCGTCCGACGCGGGTTCTGCTTTTCGGCGGGAATCGGGCCAAATGCAAAATCATTAAAATAAATAAATAAACGAATAATAATAAAAATGAATTTTAAAAAAGGAAGGGGTCCATGTGCAAAAAAGAAAAAGAGAAGGAAATGTGGGTGTGGGGGCCAATTGCATTTAGGGAGGGAGGGGGGCGGGTCGTTTGCATGATGGACGGGGGGGGGTCTGCGTACCAAGCCCCCCTCGCCCCCCCAGTTGCCTCTGCCAGGCTGGCACTGATTGGGCAATGCCCCCTCCCCCGTCCAGGACTTGGAAATGCCCCCCCCCCGCCTTTGCACGCGTGTTTCCAAGGCTGCAGAAAGCATGAATGAAGCAGGGTGCATGATGGACGTGGGGAGGGGGGTGGGTGGCGGTGAGGACCCTTAGCCAACGGAACTGCCTGCCTGGAGAAGTTGCGCCTGCTCCTAACAGTGGAAGCTTTTAAGAAGGGATTGGAGAGAGACCTTGCTCTGAAAGGGTCACAGCGTCTGATCCAGGGGGCTGAACTAGATGACCTCCAATGGTCCTATTATTCTTTTACTCTGCTATTCCGTTTTTTCTTCCTTCCTTCGTTTGCCCCCTCATTCCCTCTTTCTATTCCTTCCTTCCTTTCTCCATCTCTCTGTCCCTCCATTCGATCCTGCGAGTGTGCCGAGAGAGAGAGAGAGAGAGAGAGAGAGAGAGAGAGAGGAGGCGGGGAGACGGTTAACTCCGCCTCCCTGCACAGACAGCCAATCGAGGCTGGGCAGCGTCTCCTTCCTCCAGGCTCCTCCTCTCCCCTCTTCCTCCTTCAGACGCCTAGAGAGACCCCCTCTCCTTCTCCAGGACAGCCCCTCCCGGCCATGGAGCCTCCCGAGGAGCCGGTGAGTGGGGAAAAGCTGGATGTGGCCGCCCCCGCGCCCCGCGTGGCCACTGGATCTCCCTCCACGCCCAAGCCGGCCCCGGCCAGAGCCTCGCCCAGGACCCGGGCCAAGGCGCCGCCCGCTAAGAAGGCCCCGAAGGCCGCCAAGAAGGCCGCCCCAATTCCCCCCAAGGCTTCAGACACAGTAGGCGCCGCAGGGGAAAAGGAGCAGGAGCGCCCCCTTGTGGACGGAGCTGCCGCTTCCAGCGCTCCCCAGCCGTTGCAACCTCTAACGGAGGCAGGTGAGACGCCTATCCCGTCTTGTCCACCAGATGGCGCCAGAGAGGAGGTTTCTCAGCCGCAGCTGCCAGTGGTGGAGCCCGCTGAGCCTTCGTCCCTTCCTCCTGCTTCGACTCCGCTCCAGCGGGAAAGTCCTTCGAAGGAGCCAGCTGCTAAGATGGCAAAGCCTACCGCCCCAGAGGCTGCTGTCCCTCCTGCAGCGGCCGGACTCCGTCCAAAGAAGGTCCCAAAGGCCACGAAGAAGGCCGCCCAAATTCCCCCGAAGACTTCGCCCCTTCCTCCTGCTTCCACTCCGCTCCTGCCAGAAAGTCCTTCGGAGGAGCCGGCTGCTAAGAGGGCCAAGCCTGCCACCCCAGAGGCCGCCGTCCCTCCTGCAGAGACCCAAGAGCCGGAAATGTCCCCGGAGATGAGACGGATCATCGCAGAGGCCATCGCTCAGGGCATTGCCGCAGGCATGCAACAACACCGCCCAGCGGCCTCCGCCAACGCCTTATGCCAGGGTTCGACTTCTTCCCTGAGCATCCCAGAATCCCTCTCGATCGTTGAGGGATCTAAAGAATTGCCACCGTCTGAAGACAATGAAGGGACTCCAGACGCCCATGGCTTCGTAGGTCTCTTCAGCCCTGCCTTGTTTAAGACGCTTCTCCAGAAAGCCAAGGCCACCGCTGGGATAGAAGCAGATCCAGCCGCCTCAGATCCAGCCTTATCTGACCCCAATAATTTGTTGTTCTCCGAACCCGTCACGGATAAGGAGGAGATCCCCTGCCCGAAGCTTTTCCAGGATATCATCGAGCAACAATGGGCCGTGCCAGGGGCGCGTCAACTCCCAGACGAGATTGACAAACGGCTCTACAATGTGGGCCCGAAGCTCTCGGCGGCATTAAAAATACCAACAGTCGACGGGCCCGTGGCGGCGTTAGCCTCCTACCCCAGTCGGTACAATGAGACAGCCAATAATTTGAAAGCAGAAGATAGGAATACAGAACTGATGCTCCGCAGAGCCCATCAGTCGGCTGCCTGGACGGTGAACTCAGCGATGGCTGCTTCCTTCTTCAATAGAATTTCTTTGCTCTGGCTCAAAGAGATGCAAGCCAGAATCCCAGCCACCGACCGCCAGTCTCACCAGGACATCAACAACCTGATAGCGGCGGCAGAATTCTCTGCAGATGCCACCCTGAACTCGGCCAAGTTCGCGTCCAGGGCCATCGGCTCCTCCGTGACAACCAGACGGCTGCTGTGGCTCCGTCCCTGGCAGTCAGACATGAGGCTGAAGTGGAAGTTGGCCTCTTCCCCCTTCAAAGGTGACAAGCTATTCGGAGAGGCCTTAGAGCCTATACTCATAGAGACCAGAGACAAAAAGAAGGTCCTGCCCTCTATGTCCAAACGCTCTGTTCAGAGATCCTTGCCCAACTTTCGGAAGCCTTCCTTCAAGGGAGCGGGCACCACAGGCGACAACTCACAACTGCAGGGAGCATTCTTCCAGCGCCCAGATAGGTCCGGATATGGAGACAGGAGCAGGCAGCAGTTCCAATCCAAACGGCCCATTCGGGGCAACAGAAGTCAGTCCTCCGATCGCTCCTCCAGAGGTCTTCAGAGCCAAGCCTCCAGAGGACCAGCAGCAACTAGGGATTGGAGTCCCAAAGGCTTCGAGGAGGTGGAGAGCGATTGTCCACCTAATACGACTCAACAAGCGTCTGGTGTACAAGAGATTCAAAATCCAACCCATACTAAAGAGTATCCAGGTGGGCGACATCCTGACGTAAATAGATCTCAACGAAACATACCTACACGTTCCTATATTGCCGACTCGCCAACGATTTCTATGGATATGCAACGGGAAGCAGCATTCCCAGTCCAGAGCCCTCGCGAAGATTCTAGCTACGCTCTCGGCTCATCTCAGGACTATCCCTATTCCCGTCCAACAATATCTGGCCGACGTGTGGATCGAATCGTCCTCTCACCTCCTCGCCAGAGAGGATCTACTCAACACGA
Organism: Natrix natrix natrix; assembly: GCA_029891615.1. Taxonomy (NCBI): domain Eukaryota; kingdom Metazoa; phylum Chordata; class Lepidosauria; order Squamata; family Natricidae; genus Natrix; species Natrix natrix. Next base: position 852,952 of record JAKRSK010012080.1, read on the forward strand.
TCCGGGTCCTTCAGGGTCCTTCAGGGAATCAGAGATTCACAGTCAAGAACGACAAGAGCCACTTGCCTCCTACCGACAGGATGTTTCACCTAGCGGCATCTATAGAGACAACAGCATGCATAGTTTTCCGGTCCCGGGACAGCATCAGCGATCTGGCGAACCAGATCCGATCGGGCCAAACGGTGCCTCTCGTCCTCCTCTCACAGTTGTTAGGCAAGATGGTGTCCTGCATCCCCATCGTTCCCGGGGCACGTCTGGATACCAGGACCCTACAATGGTTCCTCCTGCCTACTCAGAAATCCCGCAGGAGCAATTCAGCAACCGGAGACCGAGTCCTGTCAGAAGTCCTCCAGTGGCGGATGTCACTGACCGCAACCAGGGGATGCCCATTCAAGGAAACGAACCTTTTCGCGATCGCTACGGACGCCCGTATGTTTGGTTGGAGAAGCCACATAGAGACCCAGGTGGCAGGTCGTCAGTGGACAGAAGAGGAATGACGAACCAACGACAACCGGCAAGAGATCCAAGCAGGTCACGGAGCCCTCCGATGGATGCAGACCACCATCTCCGGCCACCACGTACTCCGAGCAGAGAACGTAGCTACCAAGGCCCATATGAACCGTCAAGGGAGCACTCACTCCAGGTACCTCATGCGAGAAGCTGGGCATTTGGGGCACTGGTAAGAAGGGCATCTCCTATCCGTGCGAGCAGAACTTAAGTGCTCCCCCCGACCCGTTTTGGTCCAAGCAGGCATCCATGAGCCTCCTGCCAAAAAATAGGTCACTAGGGAGGGGAGCCATACCCCACTTGCCCCGTTTTATGCCCAACAGGCCTCCCTGCCCAACAGGCCTCCCTGCCGCCACCTGGTACCAAAAAGGCCGTGGAGGGGAGGTGCACCCCCCCCCCCCATGCTCCGTTGTGGGCCTTACTGCCCTCCCTGAATCCTCATGGGACCAAAACCGGACCATGGGGGTGGGTGGGTGTTGCTTCACCCCGAATGCCCCATTTTGGGCTTAGCACCGTTCCCTGCTTTTAAAGGTGTTATGTCTGCCTTGTATGCAGCTTTATTCCTCTTTAGCCTCCATTTCCCTTGTTTTGTGACTTTAGGATTTACTTCCATTTGCTCCTGAGAGGCACTTCCTGTTCCTGTTGTTTGCATGTAGTTAAATTTGTAATGGCTTGTGCTTGTTTAGTGGTTTTAAGTGCATTTTGAAACACCTGCAGCCTCCTGGGGCCAAAAACAGGCCAGTGGGTTTCCCCGTGAAAAAGGGAGACTTTAAGTTCTAGTCCTAGGTATTTATTTCTAGGGAGGAAAATGTCCGGACCAAATGTAATTTCTAACGTTGGATTTTCCCCCTTACCAGAGGGAGCCCCTTGTGGAGGACTGCGAAGCCATTACCATGGCTACTCCACTGCGCTGTACAGTGGAAGCCATTTTAAGGCACAACAGGCTGTATCTTAACAGAACACAGACCCCGAGGGGTGTTAGGATGTTGCGTTGCAGGGGGGAGGTTTGTAAACTCACTCATGATCTCCTAAAATCTCACGCGATCCCCGGGGATTCTTGTGAAGTGGTAACCTGTTCCCTTTCTTGCAGATGTACTCGGGGAGACGGCGCCAAAGAGCGGAGCCATCCTAAGAACCGGGAGTACGGTTAGCCCATCTTTCGACCCGCGTGGCGAGGGTCGCGTGGACATTGGTGGAAATCTCAAGGGAAGAGCCTTCTTCTTTCCTTGCCAAGTTTTTTTTTGGGGGGGGGGGAATTCCTCCACCACCACCCCCTTCAAACTTTATATCCTCATCTTATACATCCAGTGAGTTCTTAGCTGATGTATCTGAGCTCTCCTTTCCTCGTTCTGTGTTTTGGGTTTGAAATGCCACTAATGTCGTAAATTCGAGGACTGCCGAAAAGAAAAATATCCTTCTCTGCCCTTCCACATTTCTCTGGCCTCGTTTCTTTCCCCCCCCCCCAAAAAAAAACCCCGAAAACCCACAAATTTATCCTCAAAGTAACTTAATTCTTGAGGTCTCCTTTCTTGCTTCCAACATCAAGCCGATCAGAGCAGGCAAGAGGATAATCAGCACCTCACCAAATTGAGTGGGGGAGAAGGCATGCTGAGAAATGATGTAGCTTGCTTCACACAACACCACAATTGTCTTTGTGAGTTAGCCACACAATAAAGTTCTTGCACGTTTTGTTTTAATGGGTTCAAAGACTCCCCCCTCCCAATCCTTCCCACCCCAACCCCTGGGGTTTAGATGCCAGGGAGTTGCCCACTTTTTCCCCGCATGACTTCCACGCTCACTAATTTCCTCGAAACTCATCTGTTATATCGCATTGTGTGTCCAACAGCCAATAAAAGGATGCCTTTAGAACCAAAAAAAAGTCTCTTGGACTTCTTGGAAAACGAAAGGGTAATGGGATCGCTCTGCAGGGGCCGGATGAGATTACGGGGAGAGCGTCTTTGAGTTTATCAGCCTCTGTCTCTGAGCCTGGACTACTTTGCAGGGCTGTTGTGTGAAAAAGTAGGAGTGTCCGAGCTCCGCTTCGCTTTTTTGGAACTCTGCTCTGAAAAGAAGAGCATGTAAATCACATCATAAAGGATTTTGTGGGTGGAGGAAGTTGCCAATTCTGTTTCCGAGGCGGGACGGGTGTCGTTTTGCGGCTACCAGGGGTGAAACTGGCATCGGATCCTGATGGCTTACAGCCTTGAAGCCCCACCTGACAACTAGATCCAAGCACCTGGCAGGTGCAGCAGGATCCTGAGTAGATCCAGGATCCTTTGATCCTTTGCAAATCGTCCTGAAAACCTACTAGGGATCCCACTGTCGGATGAGGTCTTGCAATCTGCAGAAAGAAGACGGGGCGTATTTTTCTACCTCGCCCGCCTTTTCCCTGTCTCCAGCGTGTATTAATCCCCGTCCTCCCTGGCTGTGGGTGATGGGTGGTGTAGTCCAGCGCTGCCTTTTCAGTCCAAGAGCCGGGAAAGAGCTTTTCAATGGAAGACACAGCTTAGAAATGCCAGTGGAAGGAAGGAATGAAAAGGGAGGGAGAATAAAAAGAAGGAAGGGAAAAGAATGGAAGGAGGGTGGAAGAAAAGGAGCAAAAGAAAAAGGGGGGGGAAAGGAGAAAGAAAAGAAGGAATGAAAAAGAAAGGGAAGGATGGAGAAACGAAGAGAAAGAAAAAGAAAATACTTTATTGCTATCAGGCAGGTAATCCACGTGGGCGTGTCTCCAAGCCTTCGTGGGCGAGGCTAAAAAGAAGCCCCGCCTCCTTCCGTGCTCTAGACTAATTTCACTCTTGGTACGCTGTTGGGACTGTTCGATTCTTGGGACCTTCCTTCGTTCACCCCTTCCCCTCCCAAATGGTCGCGTCCTCTCTGCGCGCGCAGAGAGGAGCCAGGGCCGTTTCCAATTGACGCGAGGGAGGCGGGAGAGCGCGTATGGGACATGGGGCTCGGGCGAGACCATCCGACCCAAAAGGGCGGGGGTGGGCGCCGGGAAAGTTGCTTTTCGCGCCATGGCGTCGTTTCCCAAGCTGGTGCTGCTATTTCAGCAGGAAGCGGAAATCGGCGAAAGATTTCGGGGCCGAAGAAATATATAATTAAGAGGTGAATTGCATTGAGGGAGGAAGAGGCGGGCCTTCTGCATGATCGGCAGGGTGAGTGGCCTATTCCATCCTCCGAGTGTGCCGAGAGGGAAGGCGGGGAAAGGGTTAACTCGGCTTCTCTTCAGACAGGCAGCCAATCGAGTCTCCGCATCGCCTCCTTCCCTCATTTCCCTCCTTCGGACTCGGATCCCCTGAGGAGAACCAGAGAGACCCCCTCTCCTTCTCCAGGACAGCCCCTCCCGGCCATGGAGCCTCCCGAGGAGCCGGTGAGTGGGGAAAAGCTGGATGTGGCCGCCCCCGGGCCCCGCGTGGCCACTGGATCCCCCTCCACGCCCAAGCCGGCCCCGGCCAGAGCCTCGCCCAGGACCCGGGCCAAGGCGCCGCCCGCTAAGAAGGCCCCGAAGGTCGCCAAGAAGGCCGCCCCAATTCCCCCCAAGGCTTCAGACACAGTAGGCGCCGCAGGGGAAAAGGAGCAGGAGCGCCCCCTTGTGGACGGAGCTGCCGCTTCCAGCGCTCCCCAGCCGTTGCAACCTCTAACGGAGGCAGGTGAGACGCCTATCCCGTCTTGTCCACCAGATGGCGCCAGAGAGGAGGTTTCTCAGCCGCAGCTGCCAGTGGTGGAGCCCGCTCAGCCTTCGTCCCTTCCTCCTGCTTCGACTCCGCTCCCGCCAGAAAGTCCTTCGAAGGAGCCGGCTGCTAAGAGGGCAAAGCTTGCCACCCCAGAGGCTGCCGTCCCTCCTGCAACGGCCGGACTCTGTCCAAAGAAGGCGCAGGAGCCGGAAATGACCCCACAGATGAGACGGATCATCGCAGAGGCCATCGCTAAGGGCATTGCTGCAGGCATCCAACAACAATCCCCGGCTTCCTCTGCAGCCTCCGACAATGCCTTATGCCAGGGACAGGCTCCCACTTCTTCCATGAGCATTCCAGAATTGCTCGGCAAAGAGTTGCCACTGTCTGGAGACAAAGGAGGGACTCCAGACCCCCATGGCTTCATAGGTCTCTTCAGCCCTGCCTTGTTTAAGACGCTTCTCCAGAAAGCCAAGGCCACCGCTCGGATAGGAGGAGATCCAGCTGGCTTAGATCCGGCCTTACCTGACCCTAATAATTTGTTGTTCTCAGAGCCCGCCACAGAGAAGGAGGAGATCCCCTGCCCGAAGTTTTTCCTGGATGTCGTCCGGCGACAATGGGCCCAACCAGGGACGTATCAACCCCCTGGCGGATTTGACAAACAGCTCTACAATGTGGCTCCGAACCTCACAGCGGCATTGGAAACGCCAACAGTCGATGGGCCTTTGGCGGCCTTAGCCCCCGACTCCATTCTATACAATGACGTGGATGCTTTGAAACCAGAAGACAAGAAAATGGAACTGACGCTTTGCAAAGCCCATAAATCGTCTGCCTGGGCGGTTCGGTCAGCAATGGCTGCTTCCTTCTTCAATAGAACGTCCTTGCTCTGGCTCAAACAGATGCAAGCCAGAATCCCAGCCACTGACCTCCAGACGCATGAGGACATCAACAACCTGATAGCGGCGGCAGAATTCTCTGCAGATGCCACCCTGAATTCAGCCAAGTTTGCGTCCAGGGCCATCGGCTCCTCTGTGACAGCCAGACGGCTGCTGTGGCTCCGTTACTGGCAGTCAGACAATAAGTCGAAGTGGAAGTTGGCCTGTGCCCACTTCAAAGGTGAAAAGCTATTCGGAGAGGCCTTAGAGCCTTTACTCGTGGAGACTAAAGACAAAAAGAAAGTCCTACCCTCTACGTTCAAAAACCCCAATAAGCGATCCTCACCCTACTTTCAGAAGCCTTCTTTTAGGGCAGCAGACACCACAGACGACTGCCCACAACCGCAAAGAGCATACTTCCAGCGACCTGATCGCCAATCCGATAGCCCCAGATATAGAGGCAGGGGCAGGCAGCAGTTCCAATCCAAATGGCCATTAAGAGGCAACGGACGTCGGCCCTTCCGTGGCTCGTCTAGAAGTCTGCAGAGCCAACCCTCCAGAGGACCAGAAGCAACTGTGGATTGTAGTCCCCAAAGTTTCCATGAGTTGGAGACCGATACTCCACCTAAAAAGACTCACCAAGCATCTGGTGTACAAGAGATTCAAAATCCAGTCCATACTAAAGAGTATCCAGGTGGGCGACATCCTGACGTAAATAGATCTCACGGAAACATACCTACACGTCCCTATATTGCGGACTCACCAACGATTTCTATGGATATGCAACACGAAGCACCATTACCAGTACAGAGCCCTCACGAAGATACTAGTGATGCTCTTGGCTCACCTCAGGATTATCCCTATTCCCGTCCAACGCTATCTGGCCGACATGTGGATCGAATCCGCCTCTCACCTCCACGCCAGAGAGGATCTACTCATCACGATCCGGGTCCTTCAGGGTCCTTCAGAGGATCAAGGATTCAAAGTCAAGAACGACAAGAGCCACTTGCCTCCTACCGACAGGATACTCCACCTAGCAGCATCTATAGACAGGGCATCATGCATAGTTTGCCTGTCCCAGGACCGCCAGGACAGCATCAGCGCTCTGGCGAACCGGATCCGATTGGACCAAACGGTGCCTCTCGCCCTCGTCTCACAATTGTTAGGCAAGATGGTGTCCTGCGTCTCCCTTGTTCACGGGGCACGTCTGCATACCAGGACCTTCCAATGGTTCCTCCTGCCTACCCAGAAATACGGCAGGAGCAATTCAACTACCAGAAATCGATTCCCATCAGAGGTCCTCCAGGGGTGGATGTCACCGACCGCAAACAGGGGATGCCTATTCCAGGAACCGAACAGTCTCACCATCGGCATGGACGCTGGATTTCTCAGCTGGAGAGCCCAGATAGAGACCCAGATGGCAGAAGGCCAGTGGACACAAGAGGAATGTCAAACCAATGTCAACCAGGAAGAGATCCAAGCAGGCCATGGAGCCCTCCGATGGATCCAGACCACCATCTCCGGCCACCACATACTTATCCTAGCAGAGAACGTAGCCACCAAGGTCCATATGAACCGCCAAGGGAGCACTCACTCGAGGTACCTCATGCGAGGAGCTGGGAATTTGGGGCACTGGGCAGACGGGCACCTCCTATCCTTGCGAGCTGAACATAACATCTAATGTACTGGAGGCTACATTAGGCCTAGCAGGCTTCCCAGTAGCCTCCTTGGGGTCAAAAACAGGCCGATGGGTTTCCCTGTGAAAAAGTGAGACTTTAAGTTTTTAGTCCTCATGGTATCCAAACACACATACACACACACAGACAGACAGACACACACAGCCATTTTTATATACATTATATAGATTAGGAACTCCCCCTCTTCCCTAGTGTTATAAAAACAGTATAATTATCACAAACACACCTAAAATCTCATTTGATCACTAACATTTGTCTCCTACCGACAGGATACCGACTACCGGAGTCCCTTCAGAAGTCCCCCAGGGGCGGATTTCACCGACTGCAACCAGGGGAAGAACATTCAAGGAAGCGAACCGTCTCGCCATCGTTCCGGAGGCCGGTTTTCTCGGATGGAGAGTCCAGATAGAGACCCAGATGGCAGAAGGCCAGTGGACAGAAGAGGAATGATGCAAGGACGTCAACCGGTAAGAGCTCAAAGCAGGCCACGGAGCCCTCGAAGGGATCCAGACCACCATCGCCAGCCACCCCGTACTGATCCTAGCAGACAACTTAGCCACCAAGGCCCAGATAAACTGCCAAGGGAGCACCCACGCTGGGTACCTCATGCAAGAATCTGGAAACCTGGGGGACTGGGCAGAAGGGCATCTCTTATCCATGGGAAAAGGACCATGACTCACCCCCTCCCCGTTTTGGGCCTAGCAGGCATCCCTGCAGCCTCTTGCAAACAAAAAACGGACAGGGGAGAGGGGAGCTACACCCACCATGCCCTGTTATGGGCCTAACAGGACTCCCTATTGTAACAGATGCTATGTCTGCCTTGTGGGGTTATAACCTGGTCCCTTTCTTGCAGATCTACGCAGGGAGACGGCGCCAAAGAACGGAGCCATCCTAAGAGCCGGCTGTACGGTTAGCCCATCTTTTGATCGGCGTGGCAAGAGTCGCGTGGACATTGGTGGAAATCTCAAGGGAAGAGGCTTCTTCATTTCCTTCTAAGTTTTTTCTGGAGGCGCCATTCCTCAGCCCCCCTTCGAACTTTACATCCCCATCTTTTACGTCCGGGAGTAACATCCAGTGAGTTGTTAGCTGCTGCATCTGAGCTCTCTTTTCCTCGTTCCGTGTTTTGGGTTTGAAATTCTGCTAGTCCTCGACTTACGACCACAATGTCTGTCGTATAGCGAGTTCTTGGCGGAGTGAGCTTCCCCTCCCCCCCGCAGTTCATTTTACCTACCTTCCTCGCCACTGTCATTTAAGCAAACTGCACCAGTTATTAAGTTCGTAAGAGGGACGTTAAGCCAATCTGGCTTTCCATACACCCCTCCCACACCTGACATTGCTTGTTGCGAATCGGTTCAGAGGCTTCTGAAATTTTGATCGCCTGACCGCCTTGATGCTACAAAAGTCGTTAAGTGTCAAAAACGGTACTCAAATGGCCGTTGCAACTTTGGTCACTAAAAGAAGTGTCATCCACCCCCAATCCTTCCCACCCTAACCTTGGGAGCTTAGATGCGAGGGAGCTGCCCACTTTTACTCCGCATGACTTCCGCGCTCACTAATTTCCCCCGAATCTTGTCCATTATATCGCATTGTATATCCAACAGCCAATAAAAGGACAGATTTGCAACAAAAAAAAGTTTCTTGAACCACTCTGGAAAACGAAAGTGTAGTGGGATCGCTCTGCAGGGGCTGGATGAGATTACGGGGAGAGCGTCGAGTTTTTTGGCCTCAGTCTCAGAGAATGGCCTGCTTTGCAGGGCCATTGTGTGAAAAAGTAGGAGTGTCCCAGCTCCGTTTCGCTTCTTTGGAATTCTGCTCTGAAAAGAAAACCATGTAAAGCACATAATAAAGGATCTTGTGGGTGGAGGAAGTAGCCAATTCTGTCTCCGAGGCAGGACGCGTGTCGTTTTGCGGCTTCCAGAGGTGAAACTGGCATTGGAACCCGATAGCCTACAGCCTTGAAGCCCCACAAGACAACTCGATCCAAGCACCTGGCAGGTGCAGCAGGATCCTGAGTAGATCCAGGGTTTTTTGATCCTTTGCAAATCGTCCTGAAAACCTACAAGGGATCCCACTGTCGCATGAGGTCTCGGAAGCTGCAGAAAGAAGACGGGCGTATTTTTCCACCTCCCGTGCCTTTTCCCCATCTCTTACCATATTAGCTACTAATCCCTGTCCTCCCTGGCTGTGCGTGATGGGCGGTGTAGTCCAGCGCTTCCTTTTCAGGCCCATAGCTGGGAAAGAGCTTTTCAATGAAGCTTAAAAATGCCAGTGGAAGGGAGGGAGGAAACGGAAGGAGCAAAAGAAAGGAATGGAAAAGAAAAAAAGGAAGGAAGGAGAAGAAAAGGGGAAGGAGCCAGGGAGAGGGCATTAGGAAGTGAGAGAGGAAGGAGCAAAAGAAAAAGGAAGGAAAGGGAAGGAAAAAAGAAAAGGATGAAAGAAAAAAGAAGAAAGGATGGGAGAAAAGAAAAAGGAAGGAAAGATAGAAAAGGAAGGGAAAATAAAGGAATGGGAGGAAGGAAAAAGAAAAGGAAGCAGAAGGAAAGCAAGAAAGGAAGAAATATTTTGCTTTCAGGCAGGTAGTGCACATCGGGTGTCTAAGAAGTCCCGCCTGCCGGGATTCAGGCTAATTTCACTCTTCAACGCTGCTGGGGCTCTTCGATTCGTGGGGCTTTCCTTCCCCCCCTCCCCTCCGAAATGGTCGCACCCTCTCTGCTTCCTTACCGTTTCCAATTGGTGCGAGGGAGGCGAAAGCGATGCGGATGGGAGGTTAGGGCCCGGGCGAGACCATCCGACCGGCCAGTGGGGGGGGACGATGCAGTGGGGAAAGTTGCTTTTCCCGCCATGGCGCCGTGACCGAAGTTGGTGCTGATTTTCAACGTAAATCGCGCCAAGATTTGGTGGCCGAACAAATCTAAAGCCAGGGAAAATAATAATAAATAAAAATGATTTTTTTAAAAATGAAGGGGGGCATGTACAAAAAAATAAATAAATATGAGGAGAATTGCAGCCATGTAGGAAGAGGGCGGGACTTTTGCATGATGGGCAGGTTGGGTGGCCTATTCCATCCTCCGAGTGTGCCGAGAGAGAGAGAGAGAGAGAGAGAGAGAGAGAAGGCGGGAAAAGGGTTAACGCTGCCTCCCTACTTCTCCTCAGACAGGCAAACAATCGGGTTTCGGCAGCTTCTCTTTCCCTCAGGGAGTCACTTCAGACTCCGATCCCCTGAGGAGACCCAGAGAGATCCCCTCCCGGCCATGGAGTCTCCCGAGGAGCCGGTGAGAGAGGAAAAGCTGGATGTGGCCGCCCCCGGGCCCCGCGTGGCCACTGGATCCCCCTCCACGCCCACGCCGGCCACGCCCAAGACCCGAGCCAAGGTGCCTCTCTCCAAGAAGGCCGCGAAGAAGGCTGCCCCAATTCCCCCCAAGGCTTCAGACACAGTAGGCGCCGCAGGGGAAAAGGAGCAGGAGCGCCCCCTTGTGGACGTTGCTGCCGCTTCCAGCGCTCCCCAACCGTTGCAACCTCTAAGGGAGGCAGGTGAGACGCCTCGCCCGTCTTGTCCACCAGATGGAGCCAGAGAGGAGGTTTCTCAGCCGCAGCTGCCAGTGATGGAGCCCGCTCAGCCTTCGTCCCTTCCTCCTGCTTCGACTCCGCTCCCGCCGGAAAGTCCTTCGGAGGAGCCGGCTGCTAAGAGGGCAAGGCCTGCCACCCCAGAGGCTGCCGTCCCTCCTGAAGAGACCCAGGAGCTGGAAATGTCCCCGGAGATGAGACGGATCATCTCAGAGGCCATCGCTCAGGGCATTGCCGCAGGCATCCAACACTGCCCAACGCCCTCTCCAGACTCCGCCAACGCCTTATGCCAGGGTCAGGCTCCTACTACTTCCATGAACATCACAGAATCCCTTGGCAAAGACTTGCCACTGTTTGGGAACAAAGGAGGGATTCCAAATGCCCATGGCTTTGTATGGCTCTTCAGCCATACCTTGTTTAAGACTCTTCTCCAGAAAGCCAAGGCCACCGTTGGGATAGGAGCAGATCCATCCGCTTCTGATCCAGCCTTATCTGACCCCAATAATTTCTTGTTCTCAGAGCCCGCCACAGAGAAGGAGATCCCCTGCCCGAAATTTTTTCTAGATGTTGTCCAGCGACAATGGGCCATACTAGGGGCAGGTCCAAAACTGACCATCAATGAGAAACAGTTCTACAATGTGGCCCCGATCCTCACAGCGGCATTAGAACCACCAACAATCGACGAACCCGTGGCGTCCTATGCCTCCTCCACCATTCTCTCCAACAACATAAACGATGCTTTGAATCCAGAAGAGAAGAGAACAGAAATGGCACTAGTCTTGGCCCATAAGTCGGCTGCCTGGGCGGTTAAGTCAGCGATGGCTGCTTCCTTCTTCAATAGAACATCCTTGCTCTGGCTCAAACAGATGCAAGCCAGAATCCCAGCCACCGACCTCCAGACGCACGAAGACATCAACAACCTGATAGCGGCGGCAGAATTCTCTGCAGATGCCACCCTGAATTCGGCCAGGTTTGCTTCCAGGGCCATCGGCTGCTCCCTGACAGCCAGACGGCTGCTGTGGCTCCGTCCCTGGCAGTCAGACAATAAGTCGAAGTGGAAGTTGGCCTGTGCCCACTTCAAAGGTGACAAGCTATTCGGAGAGGCCTTAGAGCCTTTACTCGTGGAGACTAAAGACAAAAAGAAGGTCCTACCCTCTATGTCCAAACGCGCTGGTCAAAGATCCTTGCCCTGCATTCGGAAACGGACAGCGAACACCGCACAGCCACAGAAGGCATATTTCCAGCAACATGATGGCCAATCCAGTAGGCCTGGATGTAGAGGCAAGAGGAAGAAGCAGGCCCAACCCAAACAGCAATTTCGAGGCAACGGAAGTTGGTCCGTCCCTCGCTCCTCCAAAAGTCTTCAGAGCCAAGCCTTCAGAGGACCAGCAGTGACTGTGGATTGTAGTCCCAAAGGCTTCGAGGAAGTGGAGAGTGATTCTCCACCTAAAAAGACTCTACAAGCATTTTGTATACAAGAGATTCAAAATCCAGTCCACACTGGAGAGCATCTGGGTGGGCCACTTCTTGACGTAAATAGATCTCACGGAATCATATCTACACATCCCTATGTTGCTGACTCACCAATGATTTCTATGGATATGCAACGCGAACCAGCATTGCCAGTACAGAGCCCTCACGAAGATACTAGCTATGCTCTTGTCTCACCTCGGGACTATCCCTATTCCCGTTCAATACTATCTGGCCGACATGTGGATCAAATTGTCCTCTCTTCTCCGTGCCATGGAGGGCCTACTCATCACGATCCGGTTCCTTCAGGGTCCTTCAGGGAATCAGAGATTCACAGTCAACAACTACAAGAACCACTTGTCTCCTACCGACAGGATGCTCCACCTAGCAGCATCTATAGACATGATACCATGTATAATCTCCCTGTCCCAGAACCGCTAGGACAGCATCAGGGCTCTAGCAAACCGAATTCGATCCTGCCGAATATTGCCTCTCGACCTCGTTTCACAATTGTTAGGAAAGATGGTGTCCTGCGTCTCCATTGTTCCCGGGGCACGTCTGGATACCAGGACCCTACAATGGCTCCTCCTGCCTACCCAGAAATCCAGCAGGAGCAATTCAACTACCGGAGACCGAGTCTCATCAGAAATCCTCCAGTGGTGGATGCCACCGACAGCAACCAGCAGATTCAAGGAAACAAACCATTTCGCGATTCCTACGGATGTCAGTATGCTCGGCTGGAGAGCCCAGATAGAGACTCAGATGGCAGAAGGCCAGTGAACACAAGAGGAATGACTAACCAACGTCAACAGGCAAGAGATCCAAGCAGGCCACGTAGCCCTCCGACGGGGCCAGACCACCATCTCCGGCCACCACGTACTTCTCCGAGCAGAGAACGTAGCCACCAAGGCCCATATGAACCGCCAAGGGAGCAACCACTCGAGGTACTTCATGTGAGAATCCAGGCACTTGGGGCACTGGGCAGAAGGGCATCTCCTATCCGTGCGAGCTGAACATAACTTGGAAACATCCAATGTACAGGAGCCCCATTTAGGGCCTATCAGGCCTCTCTGCAGCCTCCTGGGACCAAAAACATATTTTTCCCTTGAAAAAGGGAGAGTTTTAAGTTTCTAATCCTCATAGCATCTGAGCAAGGTGGAATACCTAAATTTTCACTGAAGGGCGTGGGGTGGGGACTTGATTCTGCTTTCTACAAAAATGGGGTGCATTTATTTCCCTACTAGCCGATAATCCAGCGTTGCCCGGGTATTTATTTATAGGGGGGAAATAACTGGACCAAATGTAATTTCTAATGTTGGATTTTCCCCCTTACCAGAAGGGCCCCCCTTGTGGAGTACTGTGAAGCCGTTACCATGGCAACTCAACTGTGCTGTACAGTAGAAGCCATTTTATGGCAGTACAGTAGAAGCCATTTAAAGGCACAGCAGGCTCCAGCTTAACAGAACACACACCCCTAAGGGTTTTAGGGGTATCTTTTTCTCACAGTATTTGTCTCCAGAGTAAGTCATCTGTGTACCAAGTTTGGCTGAAATTGCTTGAGGTGTTCCAGAGTTATGCTGCAACACACTCATATACACACACACATACAGCCATTTTTATATACAGTATATAGATTAGGAGAACTCCCCCTCTTCCCCAATGTTATAAAAACAGTTTAATTCTCACAAATGCGCCTAAAACCCCATGTGATCATGGATTCATAGTCAACAACAACAAGAGCCATTTGTCTCCTACCTATAGGATATCGACTACCGGAGACAGGATCCCATCAGAAGTCCTCCAGCAGTGGATGTCACCAAGCACAACCAGGGGATGGGCATTCAAGAAACCGAACTGTCTCACCATCGCTCCAGAAGCCGGTTTTCTCGGCTGGAGAGCCCAGATAGAGACCCATATGCCAGAAGGCCAGTGGACAGAAGCAGAACTACGGACTGTCAACCGGTAGGAGCTCAAAGCAGGCCACGGAGCCCTCGAAAGGATCCAGACCATCATCGCCAGTCATCACATACTGATTCTAGCAGAAAACGTAGGCATTAGGACCCATATGGACCACCAAGGGAACACCCACTCCAGGTAACTCATGCGAAAAGATGGGTAATTGGGGCACTGGGCAGAAGGGCAACTGCTATCCGTGACAACAGAATTTAACTCACCCACTCCCCGTTTCGGGCCTAGCAGGCATCCATGAGCTTCCTGCGACCAAAAATGTTCTGTGGGGGTGCTTCATCCCCAATGCCCCATTTTGGGCCTAGAAAGCCTCCCTGCTGTTACAGGTGCTTTGTCTGTTTTGTGGGGTGATAACCCGGTCCCTTTTGTGCAGATCCACTCGGGGAGAAGGCGCCAAAGAGAGGAGCCATCCTAAGACCCGGTCGTAAGGTTTGCCTGTCTTTTGACCAGCATGGCGAGGGTCGTGTGGATATTGGTGGAAATCTCAAGGGAAGAGCTTTCTTCATTCCTCCCCCCTCTTCAAAATTTATATCTCCATCTTATACGTCCAGGAGTGACGTCCAGTGACTTCTTAGCTGATGTGTCCCAGCTCTCTTTTTCTTGATCCGTGTTTGGGCTTTCAAATGACCCTAGTGTCGAAAGTCGAGGACTGCTGAAAAGAAAAAAATATTCCCCTCTGCCCTTCCACACGCACATTTCTCTGGCCTCGTCCCTTCTTCCTGTCTTTCCACTACCCCCCCAAAAAAAACCCACCCAGAAATTTATCTTTGAACTAACAATTATTGCGGTCTCCTTTCTTGCTTCAAACATTAAGCTGATCAGGGCAGGCGAAAGGCTAATCAGTACCTCACCAAATCAGAGGTGTGGGGTGGGGGACCTGTGGAGAAATGATTCAGCTTGCTTTATACAGTGCCACAATTGTCTTTGTGGGTTAGCCACACAATAAAGTTCCTGTAGGTTTCGTTTTAATGGGTTCAAAGAAACTCCTCCCCCTTCGCAATCCTTACCACCCCAACCAAGGGGGCATAGATGCCGGGGAGCTACCCACTTTATCTCTGCATCACTTCCATGCACACTAATTTTACCCGAATGTCGTCTGTTATATCGCATTGTGTGTCCAATAGCCAATAAAAGGACGGATTTAGAACACAAAAAAGTCTCTTGAACTTCTCTGGAAAACGAAAGGGTAATGGGATCGCTCTGCAGAAGCCGGATGAGATTACGGGGAGAGCGTCTTTGAGTTTATCAGCCTCTGTCTCTGAGCCTGGACTACTTTGCAGGGCCGTTGTGTGAAAAAGTAGGAGTGTCCGAGCTACGTTTCGCTGCTTTGGAATTCTGCTCTGAAAAGAAGAACATGTAAACCACATAATAAAGGATCTTGTGGGTGGAGGAAGTTGCCAATTCTGTCTCCGAGGCAGGATGGGTGTCGTTTTGGGGATACCAGGGGTGAAACTGGCATCGGACCCCGATGGCTTACAGCCTTGAAGCCCCACTGGAAAACAAGTGCAGCAGGATCCTGAGTAGATCCAGGATCCTTTGCAAATCGTCCTGAAAACCTACAAGGGATCCCACTGTCGGACTACGGCTCTACCTTCTACATCCTTTCCCTGTCTCCGGCGTGTGAGCTAGTAATCCCCGTCCTCCCTAGCTGTGGGTGATGGGTGGTGTAGTCCAGCGCTGCCTTTTCAGTCCAACAGCCGGGAAAGAGCTTTTCAATGGAAGACACAGCTTAGAAATGCCAGTGGAATGGAGGGAGGGAGCAAGGAAGGGAAAAAAAGGGAGGGGAAGGAGGAAGGAGCAATAGAGGAAGGAAGGAATGAAAGAAAAAGGAAGGAGAAAAGGAGAGGGCATTGGGAAAGAAGGAAGGAGCAAAAGAAAAGGAAGGACAATGAAAAAAGGAAGGAGCAAAAGAAGGGAATGAAAAAGAAAAGGAAGGAGAAGAAACGATGGGAAGGAGCAAGGGAGAGACCACTAGGAAGGAAGAGAGGAAGGAGCAAAAGAAACACGAAGGAAAAAAAAGGATGGAAGTAAGGAGAATAAAAGGGAGAAAGGAAGGATGGAGGAAAAGAAAGGAAGGAAGGAGAAGCAAAGAAGGAAGGAAAAAGAAAAGGAAGCAGAATGAAAGGACGAAAGAAAAAAATATTCTGCTCAGGCACGTAAAGCACGTAGGCGCGGCTAGGGAGAAACCCGCCTCCTTCCGTGATTCAGGTTAAGTTTACTCTAACTACGCTGCTAGGACGACTCCATTCGTGAGTCCTCCCCGCACCCCCCTCCAAAATGGTCGCGCCCACTCTGCGCGCGGCAGACTTTCCAATTGGAGCGACGGCGGTGGAAGCGCTACGGATGTGACGTTAGCGCCGGCGAGACCATCCTGGCGGCCGGATGTGGGGTGAGAATGCAGGGAAAGGGTTAACTCTGCCTCCCTCCTCCTCCTCCACAGACAGGTAGCCAATCGACTCTCCTTTCCCTCCTTCAAACTCGGAGACCTAGAGAGACCCCCCCCTCCTTCTCCAGGACAGCCCCTCCCGGCCATGGAGCCTCCCGAGGAGCCGGTGAGTGGGGAAAAGCTGGATGTGGCCGCCCCCGGGCCCCGCATGGCCACCGGATCCCCCTCCACGGCCAAGCCGGCCCCGGCCAGAGCCTCGCCCAGGACCCGGGCCAAGGCGCCGCCCGCTAAGAAGGCCCCGAAGGCCGCCAAGAAGGCCGCCCCAATTCCCCCCAAGGCTTCAGACACAGTAGGCGCCGCAGGGGAAAAGGAGCAGGAGCGCCCCCTTGTGGACGGAGCTGCCGCTTCCAGCGCTCCCCAGCCGTTGCAACCTCTAACGGAGGCAGGTGAGACGCCTATCCCGTCTTGTCCACCAGATGGCGCCAGAGAGGAGGTTTCTCAGCCGCAGCTGCCAGTGGTGGAGCCCGCTCAGCCTTCGTCCCTTCCTCCTGCTTCGACTCCGCTCCAGCGGGAAAGTCCTTCGAAGGAGCCAGCTGCTAAGATGGCAAAGCCTACCGCCCCAGAGGCTGCTGTCCCTCCTGCAGCGGCCGGACTCCGTCCAAAGAAGGTCCCAAAGGCCATGAAGAAGGCCGCCCAAATTCCCCCGAAGACTTCGCCCCTTCCTCCTGCTTCCACTCCGCTCCTGCCAGAAAGTCCTTCGGAGGAGCCGGCTGCTAAGAGGGCCAAGCCTGCCACCCCAGAGGCTGCCGTCCCTCCTGCAAGAGCCGGACTCTGTCCAAAGAAGGCCCCAAAGGCCGCAAAGAAGGCTGCCCAAATTCCCCCCAAGGCTTCAGACACAGTAGATGCCGCAGGGGAAAAGGAGCAGGAGAGCCCCCTTGTGGATGTAGCTGCCGCTTCCAGCGCTCCCCAGCCGTTGCAACCTCTAACGAGGGCAGGTGAGACGCCTAGCCCATCATGTCCACCAGATGGCGCCAGAGAGGAGGTTTCTCAGCCGCAGCTGCCAGTGACGGAGCCCGCTCAGCCTTCGTCCCTTCCTCCTGCTTCCACTCCGCTCCAGCCAGAAAGTCGTTCGGAGGAGCCGGCTGCTAAGAGTGCAAAGCCTGCCACCCCAGAGGCTGCCGTCCCTCCTTCAGCAGCCGGACTCTGTCCAAAGAAGGGCCAGGAGTCAGGCATGCAAAAAAAACAGCCGGTGGCCTCTGCAGCCTCCAACAACGCCTTACGCCAGGGGCAGGCTACTGCAGCCGATGCTCCAACGCTCCCTTCCCATGCCTCTTCCATGGACATTTTGAAATCCCTCTCGGTCGTTGAGGGACCTAAAGACTTGCCACTCTCTGGGGACAAAGGAGGGACTCGAGACCCCCATAGCTGCAGAGGTCTCTTCAGCCCTCTCTTGTTTAAGACGCTTCTCCAGAAAGCCAAGGCCACTGCTGGGATAGAAGCGGATCCAGCCGCCTCTGATCCGGCCTTATCTCACCCCAATATTTTATTGTTCTCAGAGCGTCCCCATATTAAGGAGGAGATCCCCTGCCCGAAATTTTTCCTGGATGTCGTGCAGCGACAATGGGAAAAACCAAGCGGTTTTACAAACCCGGGCATAAATGAGAGACGATACTATAATGTGGACCAGGACCTCATGGATACATTAAAAATTCCAACAGTCGATGGGCCTGTGGCGGCGTTAGTCTCCTCCACCGCTCTCCCCTCCTTAATGGTGGATCATTTGACTCCAGAAGAAAAGAGAATGGAAACGTTGCTCCGCAAAGTCAATACGTCAGCTGCCTGGGCGGTTAGGTCAGCGGTGGCTGCGTCCTTCTTCAATAGAACGTCCTTGCTCTGGCTCAAACAGATGCAAGCCAGAATCCCAGCCACCGACTGCCAGACTCACGAGGACATCAACCACCTGATAGCAGCGGCAGAATTCTCTGCAGATGCCACCCTGAATTCAGCCATGTATGCTTCCAGGGCCATCGGCTCCTCCGTGTCAGCCCGACGGCTGCTGTGGCTCCGTTATTGGCAGACAGACAATAGGTCCAAGTGGAAGTTGGCCTGTTCTCCCTTCAAAGGAGACAAGCTATTCGGAGAGGCCTTAGAGCCTTTACTCATTGAGACCAGAGACAAAAAGAAGGTCCTACCTGCTACGTTCAAAAAACCCAATAAGCAATCCTCGTCCAAGATTCAGAAGCCTTCCTTTAGAGGAGGGGAAAACACACAGAACTCCTCGCAACCACATAAGGCATACTTCCAGCGACCTGATCGCCAATCCGATAGGGCCGGATATAGAGACAGGAGCAGGCAGCAATTCCAATCCGAACAGCCATTTCGAGGCAGTGGAAGTCGGCCCTTCCATGGCTCTTCTAGAGATCTACATAGCCAACCCTCCCAGATCCAACCCTCCAGAGGACAAGCAGCGACTGGGGATTGTAGTCCCAAAGGATTCGAAGAGGTGAAGAGCGATTCACGAGTTAAAAATACTCAACAAGCATCTGGTATACAAGAGATTCAACATCCAGTCCATACTGGACAGAATTCAGGAGGGCGAATTCCTGACGTCAATAGATCTTACAGAAGCATGCCGACACGTTCCTATATTGTTGACTCACCAACAATTTCTATGGATAAGCTACGCGATATGCCAGTCCAGCGCCCTAACGCAAATACTAGCTACGCTCTCGGCTCACTTCAGGACTATCCCCATTCCCGTCCAACGCTATCTGGCCAGCCTGTTGATCGAATCCTCTCACCTCCGGGCCACAGAGGACCTCCACATCACGATCCGGGTCCTTCGGGGTCCTTCAGGGAATCAGGGATTCACAGTCAACCACGACAAGAACCCCTTGTCTCCTACCAAAAGGATGCTCCACCTAGCAGCATCTATAGGCACGACATCATGCATAGTCTCCCTGTCCCAGGACTGCCAGCACAGAATCAGCGCTCTGGTGAAGCAGATCTTATTGGACCGAACAGTGCTTCTCGACCTCGTCTCACAATTGTTAGGAAAGATGGTGTCCTGCGTCTCCATCTTTCCCGGCCCACGTCTGCAGTCCAAGGCCTAGAGGGCACAAGGCCAGTGGTCATAAGAGGACTTACAAATCAACTTCAACTGGCAAGAGCTCAAAACATGCCACGTAATACTCCGATGGATCCAGACCATCATCTCCGGATACCATATAGTGATCCTAGCAGACAACAGAGCCACCAAGGCCCATATGAACCACCATGGGAGCAACCACTCCAGGTATCTCATGCGAGAAGCCGGGCACTTGGGGCACCAGGCAAAAGGGCATCTTCTATCTGTGCGAGCAGAATATAACTTGGGAACACCCAACGTACAGGCGCTCATCTTGGGCCTACAGCCTCCCCATACTAAAAATGGGCTTTGGGAGGGGGAGGAGGGCTGCAGCTTCCCACCCTGTTTTACGCCTAGCAGGCCTTCTGCAGCCCCATGGAACCAAACACAGGCCACAAAGGGGGAGGCACTCACTCCTCATCTCTAGTTTTGGGCCTAACAGGCCTCCTTACAGTCTCAAGGTACCCAAAAGGGGTTGTGGGGGGGAGGGGGGAAGAGACACACACCCCATGTCACAATTTGAGACTAACAGACCTCTCTGAAGCCTCCTGCGACCAAAAACGGGGTGCGGAAGGTGGGCAACTCCATGCCCCTATGCCCAGTTTTGGATAGATCCGGCCTCTATGCAGCTTCCTGGGACTAAAAAGGGGCCTGGGTATGTATTTATAGGGGAAAATATCTGGACCAAATGTAATGTCTAATGTTGGATTTTCCCCCTTTCCATAGGGAGCCCCCTTCTGGAGTACTGGGAAGCCGTTACCATGGCAACTACAGTGTGCTGTACAGTGGAATCCATTTTACAGCAGTACAGTAGAAGTCATTTAAAGGCACAACAGGCTGCATCTTAACAGAACACCGCCCTCCCCCAGGGGTGTTAAGGGTGTCTTACCCCCACAATATTTGTTTCAGTATATACACTAGGAGAGCTTCCCCTCTTCCCCAATGTCATAAAAACAATATAATTCTCACAAATGCGCCTAAAATCTCACATAGTCACAGATTCCCAGTCAACAACAACAAGAGCCATTTGTCTCCTACCGACAGGATATTGACTACCGGACACAGGATCCCATCGGAAGTCCTCCAGTGGTGGACGTCACCCAGTACAACCAGGGGAAGCACATTGAAGAAACCGAACCGTCTCGCCATCGCTCCGGCAGCCGGTTTTCTCGGCTGGAGAGCCCAGATAGAGACCCAGATGGCAGAAGGACAGTGGACAGAAGAGGAACGACGCAAGGACGTCAACCGGTAAGAGCTCAAAGCAGGCCACGGAGCCCGCAAATGGATCCAGACCACCATCTCTGGCCACCACGTACTGATCCTAGCAGACCACGGAGCCACCAAGGCCCAGATGAACTGCCACGGGTTCACCCACTCCAGGTACCTCATGTGAGAAGCTGGGCAATTAAGGCACTGGGAAGAAGGGCATCTTCTATCCGTGCAAGCAGAATATAACCTGGGAACCTCCGATGTACAGGAGTTCCATTTTGGGCCTAGCAGGCCAACCTGCAGCCTCTTGCGACCACAACGGGCTGCGGGAGGGCACTGCACCTTCCTGCCCTTTTTTTTTGATCCTAAGAGGACTCCCTGCAACTGCATGGGACCAATAATGGGTTGCGGGATGTTTGTGCCTCCCTCCCCCCCCTTGCCATTTTGTGCCAGCCGGCCTCCCGGCAGTCTCCTGAGACCAAAAAGGGCCGTGAGGGGGTTACTCCACCCCTAATGCCCCATTTTGGGCCTAGCACGCCTCTCTGCTGTTTTTTGGAGTCAAAAAAGAGAGTGTGTCTTATATACAGAATACAGCATTTTTGGCCTCCCTTGGTAAAAATGGACTTGCAGAAAATTCAGGAGGCTTGTAGAGTTTTCCTGGGGATGGCAAAAATGAGCGAAAAACAGGCCATTTTTGCCCCCCCCCCCCAGCCCTCAGACTCTTCAACACACACACCCCAAGCTTCTACGTGCCCCCCCTTTTTTTGCGAAAAACAGCCAATGTTTTGCTTTGTTATGGGGTGGGCTGCCACTTTAAGAGCCTCCCAAAGCTCTGCATGCCCCGCCTTCTTTTGTGCAAAAAAACCCGAGGCCTGCAGATTGCAAAAGCTTTTTTTTTTTAAATTTACCTCTTCAAAATCATGGCGTGTCTTATATTTGGAGTATAAGATGCACCTTTCCCCTCCCTAAAAGAGCATGGAATGTTGGTTCACCTTATACACCAAATACATCCATTTTTGGCCTCCCGAAGCCCCAACGTGCATCCCATTTTAGGGAAAAATGGTCCGTTTTTCACCAAAATGGGGGTGTTTTTGCCTTCCCCCAGCCCTGCTGAAGCCTGCAGACTGCTCCTGGGAGCCGGGGAAGACAAAAACTTTTTTTTCTTATTTATCTCTTTGAAATCTTGGTGTGTCTTACACACCAATGTCTCTAATGGTCTGAAAAATACGGTATTCTCACTGGCTTGTTTAGCGTTTTAAGTGCATTTTGAGTAAAACTAGTTGAAACACCTGCAGGCTCTGGGGCCAAAAACAGGCCAGTGGGTTTCCCTGTGAAAATGGGAGACTTTTTAAGTTTCTAGTCCTCATGGCAGCTGAGCAAGCTCGAATACGTAAATCCTCATTCGCTATCTCCTAAAATCTCACGGGATCGCGGATTCTCAGTGGACAACAACAAGAGCCATTTGTCTCCTACCGACAGGATATCGACTACCGGAGAACGAATCCCATCCAAAATCCTCCAGTGGCGGATGTCACTGACCGCAACCAGGGGAAGCACGTTCGAGAAACCGAACCGTCTCGCTATCGCTCCGGAGGCCGGTTTTCTCGGCTGGAGAGCCCAGATAGAGACCGAGATGGCAGAAGGTCAGCGGACAGAAGAGGAACGACGAGAGAACGTCAGTCGGCAAGAGATCGAAGCAGGTCACGGAGCCCTCGAAGGGATAGAGATCGTCGGTCACCACGTAGTGATTCTAGCAGAAAACGTAGGCACTAGGACCCAGATGGACCACCAAAAGGGAGCACCCACTCCAGGTAACTCATGCGAGAAGCCGTGCAGCCTGCAGCTTCCTGCAACTAAAAACAGGCCACGGGTGGGGGGCACTGCACGCTCCCCCCCCCATGCCCTGTTTTGGGCCTAGCACTGCTCCCTGCTGATACAAGTGTTATGTCTGCCTCGTATGCAGCTTTATTCCTCTTTAGTCTCCATCTCCATTGTTTTCTTGACTTTAGGATTTTCCTCCATTTGAGGCACTTCCTTTTGTTTCTATGTATTTACATTCTCGATGGCTTGTTTAACGTCTGAAGTGCATTTTGATTAAAGTTACTTGAAAAACCTGCAGCCTCCTGGGACCAAAAATGGGCCGTGGGAGGGGGGGGGCGCCACCCCTCACGCACCCCTTGCACACCACCCCTGCAGGGTTTTGCTCCAAAACTGACAAAAAGGGTTGTAAAGTCAGGCGTGACTCACTTAATAACCATATTAAGAAGTTCCGCTTCTGATTGCGGTAGTAAGTTGGGGACTATCTTGTATCTTTTTCCATAGTTTTGGTTCTGGAATATGATGACTTTTTGTCTCTACGTAGTTCCCGGGGCGGATTTCAAACCAAACCTGCTAAAATTAAAACTTTTTTGACTGCAAAAGTTTTCTGATTGCAAAAATAACCATTATTTACTGCAAAAATCTTTTCCCCTGCAAAAATAAGATCTTCATGCTTGCAAAAATAAAACATCTCTGACCGCAAAAATAAGAATTTTCTTAACTTCAAAAACAAGATATTTTTTTACTGCTAAAATAAGAATTTTTTTACTGCTAAAATAAGAATATTTTTGACTGTAAAAATAGGAATATTTTTGACTGTAAAAATAAAACCTTTTGGATTGTAACATCTTGAGCAAAATCTCTTTTTTTTACTGCTCGCTTCGCAGGCGCAGAAAGAAGAATTATAAATTTTGCTGCAGAAATCGCAAGACAAGACGTTGGCTGTCGATTCCTGTAGCAGAATTGCCCCTTTTGCAACCTTCTGGCACAAGCCAAGTCCATGGGGAAGCCAGGCTCACTTAACGACCGTGTCATTGGCTTAAAACTGTTGCGGTGATTCCCTTAACAATAGATACGACTGGCTTAATTGTGAAGCCCGTCAACATAACAATGGGTTTCCCCTTGAAAAAGGGAGACTTTAAGTTTCTAGTCCTCTAGCAGCTGAGCAAGCTCAAATAACTACATTCTGATTGGGGGACGAGGACGACTTAATTCTGTTTCCTGCAAAAGCCGGAGGCATTTATTTCCCCACTAGACTATAATCCGACATTGTCCAGGTATTTATAGGGGGGAAATTTCCGGATCAAATGTAATTTCTAATGTTGGATTTTCCCCCTTACCAGAGGGAGCCTCCTTGTGGAGTACTGGGAAGCCGTTACCATGGCAACCTCCACTGCACTGCACAGTAGAAGCCATTTAAAGGCACAACAGGCTATATCTTAACAGCACACGGACACACAACCATTTTTACATGCAGTATATAGATTAGGAGAACCCCACTTCCCAATGTCATAAAAAAAGTTGATTAAATATTAAATTTGCACAATTTAATGCTGGAAAAATTTGGATCGTCTGAGAACAGGTGAATCAGGGTCCGGAAATGTTGTATTGCAGGTTTTTTTTTTTTTTGTAAACTCGCTCCTCGCGATCTCCTAAAGTCTCACCTGATCCCTGAGGATCCCTGTGGAGTGGTAATCTGGTCCCTTTCTTGCAGATCCACCCAAGGAGACGGCGCTAAAGAGCGGAGCCATCCTAAGAACCGTGCATACTGTTAGCCCATCTTTCGACCTGCATGGCGAGGGTCACGTGCACATTGGTGGAAATCTCAAGGGAAGAGGTTTCTTCATTTCCTTGCCAAGTTTTTTCTGGGGGGCCATTCTTCTCCCCCCTCCCTTCAAACTTTATATCCCCATCTTATATGTCTGGGAATGACGTCCAGTGAGTTCTTAGCTGATGTATCCCAGCTCTCCTTTCCTCGTTCTGCGTTTTGGGTTTGAAATGACACTAGAGTCGTATGTCGAGGACTGCTGAAAAGAAAAATATTCCTCTCTGCCCTTCCACACGCACATTTCTCTGGCCTCGTCCCTTCTTCCTTTCTTCCTCCCACCCAGAAATTTATCTTTGAACTAACAATTCTTGAGGTCTCCTTTCTTGCTTCCAACGTTAAGCCGAAAGGCTAATCAGTACCTCACCAAATCAGAGGTGTGGGGTGTGTAACCTGCGGAGAAATGATTCAGCTTGCTTTATACAGTGCCACAATTGTCTTCTTTGTGGGTTAGCCACACAATAAAGTTCCTGTAGGTTTTGCTTTAATGGGTTCAAAGACCCCCCTCCCAATCCTTACCACCCCAACCAAGGGGGCTTATATGTCCGGGAGCTGCCCACTTTTTCTCCGCAGGACTTCTGCTCTCACTAATTTCCCCCGAATCTCATCTGTTATATTGCATTTTGTGTCCAAAAGCCAATAAAAGGATGGATGTAGAACCCAAAAAAGTCTCTTGACCTTCTCTGGAAAAATGAAAGGGTAGTGGGAAAAAAAGACCATGTAGTAAATGGCATACTAAAGGATCTTGTGGGTGGAGGAAGTAGCCAATTCGGGAGGAAGGAAGGAAAAGAAAAGGGAAGGAGGGAGAGAGAGAGGGAGGAAGGAGCGAAAAAGGAAAAGAAAAGGGAGGAATGAAAAAGAAAAGGAAGGGAGGCAGGAGCAAAATAAAAGGAGAAGAAAATGAAGGAACGAATGAAAAACAAAAAGAAGGATGGAATGAAGAAGAAATGGGAGGAAGTAGCTCAGTCAGGGTGGGGGATTGCTAGGCAGCCCACCCGTCCCGTCCATCATACAAACGGCCCGCCCTTATATATTATTTTGCACATGCACCCCTTATTTTTTAAAATAGATTATTATTTTTATTTTACTGGCTTTCGATTTCTTCGGCCACTAAACTTTTGCCCGATTTCCACTTCCCGCTGAAAAGCAGCACCAGCTTCGGACACGGCGCCATGGGGGGAACCATCAACTTTCCCCGCGGCCACCCCCGTCCGACCGGTCGGATGGTCTCGCCCGGGCTCCATCCGCAGCACTTCCGCCTCCATCGCACCAATAGGAACCGGCCAGGGTTCCGCCGCGCGCAGAGAGGGCACGACCATTTCGGAGGGGAGGGGAGAAGGAAGAAAAGACCCACGAATCGAAGCGCAGCAGCAGCGTAGAAAGAGGGAAATTAGTCAGAATCCCGGAAGGAGGCGGGGCTTCTTAGCACGAAGGTTTGTGGACACGACCACGTATATAACTGGCCTGAGATTGCAATAAAATATTTCTTTCTACTTCTTTTTTTATATTCCTTCCTTTTGCTCCTTCCTTTTCTTTTCTTCTTCCTTCCTTCCTTTTCTTTTCCTCCCTCCCTCCATTCCACTGGCATTTCTAAGCAGTGTCTTCCATTGAAAAGCTTTTTCCCAGCTGTGGGCCTGAAAAACGAAGCGCTGGACTACACCGCCCATCACGCACAGCCAGGGAGGATGGGGATTAGTAGCTAATATGATAAGAGATGGGGAAAAGGCACGGGAGGTGGAAAAATACGCCCGTCTTCTTTCTGCAGCTTCCGAGACCTCATCCGATAGTGGGATCCCTTGTAGGTTTTCAGGACGATTTGCAAAGGATCAAAAAACCCTGGATCTACTCAGGATCCTGCTGCACCTGCCAGGTGCTTGGATCGAGTTGTCGTGTGGGGCTTCAAGGCTGTAAGCCATCGGGATCCGATGCCAGTTTCACCTCTGGAAGCCGCAAAATGACACGCGTCCTGCCTCGGAGACAGAATTGGCTACTTCCTCCACCCACAAGATCCTTTATGATGTGCTTTACATGGTTTTCTTTTCAAAGAAGAGAAGCAGAAGTAGGACACTCCTACTTTGCTGCAAAACGGCCCTGCAAAGCAGGCCAGGCTCAGAGACAGAGGCCAATAAACTCAAAGCAGCTCTCCCCGAAATCTCATCCGGTTCCTGCAGAGCGATCCCACTACCCTTTAGTTTTCCAGAGCGGTTCAAGAGTCTTTTTTTTTGGTTCTAGATCCCTCCTTTTATTGGCTGTTGGATACAAAATGCAATATAACAGACAAGATTCAGGTAAAATCAGTGTGCGTGGAAGTCATGTGGAGAAAAAGTGGGAAGGTCCCTGGCATCTAAAACCCCTGGGGTTGGGGTGGGAAGGATTAGGGTGTGTCTTTGAATCCAACAAAAAAAAAGTGTATAGCTAACAGAAACAAGACAATTGCAGCATTGTGTGAAGCAAGCTGGACCACTTCTCCGCAGGTCTCCCTCCCCCCCATCTTCATTTGGAGAGGTGCTGATTAGCCTCTCACCTGCCCTTAATTAGCCTCTCACCGCCCCGAGTCCCTTTCGGGAGAGGGGGCGGTCTAGAAATCTAAATAAAGTAAAGTAAGTAAGTAAGTTGGAAGCAAGAAAGGGAACCTCAAGAATTAAGTTAGTTCCAAAATAAATTTCCGGGTGGGGGTTTTTTTTGGGGGAGGGGGAAGAAAGAAACGAGGCCAGAGAAATGTGGAAGGGCAGAGAGGGATATTTTTCTTTTCGGCAGTCCTCGACTTACGACACTAGCGGCATTTCAAAGTCAAAACACGGATTAAGGAAAGGAGAGGGAGATACATCAGCTAAGAACTCACTGGATGTCACTCCTGGATGTATAAAATGGGGATATAAAGTTTGAAAGGGGGGGGGGCATTGGGCCCTCATAAAAAAGTTGGCAAGGAAACAAAGCTGTTCCCTTGAGATTTCCGCCGGTTTCCATGCGATCCTCGCCATGCTGGTCAAAAGACGGGCTAACCATACACGTGGTTCTTAGGATGGCTCCGCTCTTTGGCGCCGTCTCCCCAAGTACATCTGCAAGAAAGGGACCGGGTTATCACTCCACACGGCAGACATAAGACCTGTAACAGTAGGGAGGCTTGCTGGCCCAAAACAAACCTGTGGGAGGACAATTCCCCATCTGCCCCCCCCATTTTGGTCTCAGGATGCTTAAGGGAGAATTGCTGGGCCCAAAACAGAGAATGGGAGTGTGTGCAATTCCCTCCCGCGGCCCATTTTGGGCATAAAGAGGCTGCAGGGATGGCTGCTGGGCCCAAAACAGAGCCATGGTGTGCAGCTCCTCTCCCCACCACCTCTTTTTGGCCCAAGGAGGGAGGCTGCATGGGAGCCTGTTAGTCCCAAAATGGGGCATGGAGGGGTACGGCTCCCCTCCCTCATGGTACGTTTTCTGGTCGCAGGAGGCTGCAGGAAGTCCTGCTAGGCCCAAAACGGGGAGAGGGCGAGTTATGTCCTGCTTGCACGGATAGAAGATGCCCTTCTGCCCAGTGCTCCAATTGCCTGGCTTCTCATATGAGGTACCTCAAGTGGGTGCTCCCTTGGCGGGTCATATGGGCCTTGGTGGCTACGTCGTCTGCTAGGATCAGTACGTGATGGCTGGAGATGGTGGTCTGGCCCCGTCGGAGGGCTACGTGGCCCGCTTGGATCTCTTGCCTGTTGACGTTCTTTCATCATTCCTCTTCTGTCCACAGGCCTTCTGCCTTCTGGGTCTCTATCTGGGCTCTCCAGCCGAGAAAACCGGCGTCCATAGCGATCGCATGACGGTTCGTTTCCTTGAATGTGCTGATTGTGGTCGGTGGCATCCACCACTGGAGGACTTCTGATGGGGCCCTGTCTCCGGTAATTGAATTGCTCCTGCCGGATTTCTGAGTAGGCAGGAGGAGCCATTGTAAGATCCTGGTATCCAGATGTGCCCCGGGAACAATGGAGACGCACAACACCATCTTTCCTAACAATTGTGAGACGAGGCCGAGAGGCACTGTTCGGTCCGATAAGATCTGCTTCACCAGAGCGCTGATGCTGTCCTGGCGGTCCTGGGATAGGCAAACTATGCATGTCGTCTCTATAGATGCTGCTAGTTGGAGCATCCTGTCGGTAGGAGGCAAGTGGCTCTTGTCGTTGTTGACTATGAATCCCTGATTCTCTGAAGGACCCTGAAGGACCTTGATCGTGATGACTAGATCCTCTCTGGCGAGGAGGTGACAGGACGATTCGATCCACATGTCGGCCAGATAGCGTTGGACGCGAATAGGGATAGTCCTGAGGAGAGCTGAGAGTGTCACGAGTATCTTTGTGAGGGCTCTGTACTTGTTCGCGTAGCATATCCATAGAAATCATTGGTGAGTCGGCAGTAAAGGGACGTGTAGTTGTGCTTCTGTGAGATCTATTGACCTCAGGAAGTCGCCCACCTGCATGCTGTCCAGTATGGACTGGATTCTGAATCTCTTGTATCTCAGATGCTTGTTGAGTCATATTAGGTGGAGAATCACTCTCCACCTCATCAAAGCCTTTGGGACTACAATCCCCAGTCGCTGCTGATCCTCTGGAGGCTTGGCTCTGAAGACTTCTGGAGGAGTGAGGGAAGGACCGACTTCCATTGCCTCCAAATGGTCGTTTGGATTGGAACTGCTGCCTGCTCCTGCCTCTATATCCGGCCCTATCGGATTGGCGACCAGGTCGCTGGAAGTATGCCCTCTGCGGTTTTGACAAGTTGTCTGCAGTGTCCGCTGCACTGAAGGAAGGCTTCTGAAAATAGGACGAGGATTGCCGGTCAGTGTTTTTGAACATAGAGGGTAGGACTTTCTTTTTATCTTTGGTCTCCACGAGTAAAGGCTCTAAGGCCTCTCCGAATAGCTTGTCTCCTTTGAAGGGGGAAGAGGCCAACTTCCACTTGCATCTCACGTTTGACTGCCAGTAACGGAGCCACAGAAGTCGTCGGGCTGTCACAGATGAGGCGATGGCCCTGGAAGCAAACTTGACCGAATTCAGGGTGGCATCTGCAGAGAATTCTGCCGCCGCTATCAGGTTATTGATGTCCTCATGTGTCTGGAGGTCGGTGGCTGGGATTCTGGCTTGCATCTGTTTGAGCCAGAGCAAAGACGTTCTATTGAAGAAGGAAGCAGCCATCGCTGACCTAACTGCCCAGGAAGCTGACTGATGGGCTTTGCGGAGTGTTATTTCTGTTCTCTTGTCTTCTGCATTCAAAGCATCGTCTGTGTTGTTGGACAGAACGGGGATGGGGGCTAAGGCCACCACAGGCCCATCGACTGTTGGCATTTCTAATGCCGCCAAGAGGTTCGGGGCCACATTGTAGAACACTTTGTCATTCACGGTTAGAACTTGGCTACCCCCTGGTAGGGCCCATTGTCGCTGGACGACATCCAGGAAAAATTTGGGGCAGGGGATCTCATCCTTATCTGTGGTAGGCTCTGAAAACAACAAATTATTGGGGTCAGATAAGGCCGGATCTGAGGCGGCTGGATCTGCTCCTATCCGAGCAGTGGCTTTCGCTTTCTGGAGAAGAGTCTTAAACAAGGCAGGGTTGAAGAGACCTATGAAGCCATGGGCGTCTGGAGTCCCTCCTTCAGACAGTGGGAATTCTTTAGGCCCCTCAATGACCGAGAGGGATTCTGTGATGTTCATGGAAGAAGTAGGAGCCTGACCCTGGCATAAGGCGTTGGCAGAGTCTAGAGAGGGCGCCGGGCGGTGTTGTTGCATGCCTGCGGCAATGCCCTGAGCAATGGCCTCTGAGATGATCCGTCTCATCTGCGGGGTCATTTCTGGCTCTTGGGTCTCTGCAGGAGGGACAGTAGCCTTTGGGGCAGCAGGCTTTGCCCTCTTAGCAGCCGGCTCCCCCGAAGGACTTTCCGGCGGGAGCAGAGTCGAAGCAGGAGGAAGAGATGAAGGCTCAGCAGGCTCCATCACTGGCAGCTGCGGCTGAGAAAGTCCTTCTCTGGCGCCATCTGGTGGAGAAGAGGGGATAGGCGTCTCACCTGCCTCCGTTAGAGGTTGCAACGGCTGGGCAGCGCTGGAAGCGGCAGCTCCGTCCACCAGGGGGCGCTCCTGCTCCTTTTCCCCTGCGGCGCCTACTGTATCTAAAGCCTTTTTGAGCCTTTGGGCGGCCTTCGGGGCCTTCTTAGCGGGCGGCGCCTTAGGCCGGGCCCTGGGCGAGGCTCTGGCCGGGGCCGGCTTGGGCGTAGAGGGGGATCCCTTGCCCACGCCAGGCTTGGGGGCGGATAGATCCACCTTTTCCCCACTCACCGGCTTCTTGGGAGACTCCATAGCCGGGAGGCGCTCCCTGGGACAGACCGAGGCGGTTGCTTGGAAGGCCGCCGAGAGAGTTTGCACCGGAGTGTCGGGCAGGGAGTCCCGCGCCTTCCGCAGGCCCAAGGGGAGCGCTTCCAAAGAGACCGGGGCTCGGAGGGGGAGGCAGCCGGAGAAAGACCGGGGACCTCGCCTGTCCTGGATAAGCCGAGGGTATCTCTGGTTCTCCTCAGGGGGACCGAAGTGACACCCTGAGGGAAAGAGACGCTGCGCAGAGCCGATTGGCTGCCTGCCTGAGGAGAAGAAATACGGAGGCTGCGTTAACCCTTTTCCCGCCTACTCGCTCTCGGCACACTCGAAGATTGGAATAGGCCACCCAACCTGCCCATCATGCAAAAGTCCCGCCCTCTCCCTCCATGGCTGCAATTCACCTGTTAATTATCTTTTGTGCACATGCTCTTCTTCCTTTTTAAAAAATTCATTTAAGAAAAAAAATGTTTTTATGGGCTTTGGATTTCTCCGGCCACCAAATCTTTGCCCGATTTCTGCTGAAAATCAGCACCAGCTTCGGCCATGGCGCTCACCCCCGCCCGGGCCCCAATGGCGCGCTCCCCCCTCCCTCGCACCAATTGGAAGCGGCCATAGCTCCGCCGCGCGCCGTGAGGGCGCGACCATTTCGGAGGAGAGGGGGGAAAACTAAAGGAGGACCAACGAATAGAAGCGCACCAGCAGCGTAGGAATATTGAAATGAGCCTGAATCACAGGAGGCGAGGCTTCCTCTTAGCCACGCCCATGACGTTTTGGAGACACGCCCACGTGCATTACCTGCCTGATGTCAATAAAATATTTTTCATTCCTTTTCTTTTTTTCTCCTTCCTTTTTTCTTCCTCCCTTTTCTTTTGATTCCTTCCTTCCACTGGCATTTCTAAGCTGTGTCTTCCATTGAAAAGCTCTTTCCCGGCTGTTGGACTGAAAAGGAAGCGCTGGACTACACCGCCCATCACGCACAGCCAGGGAGGACAGGGATTAGTAGCTAATATGATAGAGATGGGGAAAAGGCACGGGAGGTGGAAAAATACGCCCGTCTTCTTTCTGCAGCTTCCGAGACCTCATGCGACAGTGGGATCCCTTGTAGGTTTTCAGGACGATTTGCAAAGGATCAAAAAACCCTGGATCTACTCAGGATCCTGCTGCACCTGCCAGGTGCTTGGATCGAGTTGTCTTGTGGGGCTTCAAGGCTGTAAGCCATCGGGATCCGATGCCAGTTTCACCTCTGGAAGCCGCAAAATGACACCCATCCTGCCTCGGAGACAGAATTGGCTACTTCCTCCACCCACAAGATCCTTTATGATGTGCTTTACATGGTCTTCTTTTCAGAGCAGAATTCCAAAGAAGCGAAGTGGAGCTCGGATAACTCCTACTTTTTCACACAATGGCCCTGCAAAGTAGGCCAGGCTCTGACACAGTGGCGGATATACTCAAAGAAGCTCTCCCCGTAATCTCATCCGGCCCCTACAGAGCGATCCCACTACCCTTTCATTTTCCAGAGCGGTTCAAGAGACTTTTTTTTGGTTCTAAATCCATCCTTTATTGGCTGTTGGGACACACGTTGCGATATAACAGACAAGATTCGGGGGAAATTGGTGAGCGTGGAAGTCAAGCGGAGAAAAAGTGGGAAGCTCCCTGGCATCTAGGCCGCCGGGGTTGGGATGGGAAGGATTGGGGTGTCTGTGTCTTTGAACCCATTAAAACAACCTGACTGTGCTGTTAAGCTTAACGTCCGTGTCACGAACTTAATAACGGCAGCGATTTGCTTAAACAGTGGCGAGGAAGGGGGGGGAACCACACCCCTAACATCTCGCTGTAATACAGAAATTGTGGTAATACAAAACGGCATTTCAAATCCAAAACACGGATCGAGCAACGGAGCTCTCGGAGACATCTGCTAATAACTCACTGGACGTCACTCCCGGACGTATTAGATGGAGATATAAAATTCGAATGGGGGGGGGAGGAATGCCCCCTCCCAGAAAAAACTTGGCAAGGAAATGAAGAAGACTCTTCCCTTCTGATTTCCACCAATGTCCATGCGACCATCGCCATGCCAGTCGAAAGACGGGCTAACCATATGCCTGGTTCTTAGGTTGGCTCCCCTCTTTGGCGCCGTCTCCCCGAGTGGATCTGCAAGAAAGGGACCGGGTTATCACTCCACAGGGATCCCTGGGGATCACGTGAGATTTTAAGATTTTAGAAACTTCCACCTACAAGGCAATTTTTCCGGACCCTGACACACCTGTTCTCAGACGATCCAAATTCTTCCAGAATTAAATTGTGCAAATTTAATATTTAATTTAGGCGCGTTTGTGAGAATTATACTGTTTTTATGACATTGGGGAAGAGGGGGAGTTCTCCTATACGCTGCATATAAAAATGGCTCTGTGTGTATTTGTGTGTGTATTTTCCAGCATAACTCTGGAGCGTCTTGAGCAATTTCAACCCAACTTGGTACACAAATGACTTACTCTCTGGAAACATACTGTGGGGGGTAAGACATCCCTACCCCCCCCCCCCGGGGTGTGTCTGTTCTGTTGCACCTTGAAAGATACAGCCTGTTGTGCCTTGAAATGGTTTCCACTGTATTGCCGTAAAATGGCTTCACAGTACTCCACAATGGGGCTCTCTCTGATAAGGGGGAAAATCCAATGTTAGAAATTATGTTTGGTTTAGACATACGCCTCACTTTTGCAAAAAGCAGAATCAAGTCCCCCCCCCGCCCCCCGCCCTTGAGTGAGAATTTAGGTGAGTTTGCTCAGCTGCCATGAGGACTAGAAACTTAAAGTCTCCCTTTTTCAAGGGGAAACCCATTGTTATGTTGATGGGCTTCGCCTCACACACTACAGTGGAGTTTGTACTGAATTACGACCACAATTGAGCCCGTCATTTCTATTGTTAAGGGAGTCACCGCAACAGTTTTAAGCCAATGACACGGTCGTTAAGTGAGCCTGGCTTCCCCATGGACTTGGCTTGTGCCAGAAGGTCGCAAAAGGGGCAATTCTGCTGCAGGAATCGACAGCCAACGTCTTGTCTTACGATTTCTGCAGCAAAATTTATAATTCTTCTTTCTGCGCCTGCGAAGCGAGCAGTAAAAAGAGATTTTGCTCAAGATGTTACAATGCAAAAGGTTTTATTTTTACAGTCAAAAATATTCCTATTTTTACAGTCAAAAAAATTCTTATTTTAGCAGTAAAAAAAATCTTGTTTTTGAAGTTAAGAAAATTCGTATATTTGCGGTCAGAAAAGTTTTATTTTTGCAAGCATGAAGATCTTATTTTTGCAGGGAAAAAGATTTTTGCAGGAAATAATGGTTACTTTTACAATCAGAAAACTTTTGCAGTCCAAAAGGTTTTAGTTTTGCAGTTCCAAAAGTTCTTATTTTTGTAATGTAAAAGTTCTTAATTTTCGCACTTACAAAGATCGCATTTTTGCAATCCAAAAAATTCTTATCTTTGTGGTCAAAAAGACCTTATATTTCTAATCAAAAACATCTTTATTTTTAGCAGGTTTGGTTTAAAATCCGCCCTGGGCACTACGTAGAGACAAAAAATCATCATATTCCAGAACCAAAACTATGGAAAAAGATACAAGATAGTCCCCAACTTACTACCACAATCAGAACCGGAACTTCTTAATGTGGTTATTAAGTGAGTCACGCCTGACTTTACAACCCTTTTTGTCAGTTTTGGAGCAAAACCCTGCAGGGGTGGTGTGCAAGGGGTGCGTGAGGGGTGGCGCCCCCCCTCCCACGGCCCATTTTTGGTCCCAGGAGGCTGCAGGTTTTTCAAGTAGCTTTAATCAAAATGCACTTCAAACGTTAAACAAGCCATCGAGAATGTAAATACATAGAAACAAAAGGAAGTGCCTCAAATGGAGGAAAATCCTAAAGTCAAGAAAACAATGGAGATGGAGACTAAAGAGGAATAAAGCTGCATACGAGGCAGACATAACACTTGTAACAGCAGGGAGCAGTGCTAGGCCCAAAACAGGGCATGGGGGGGGAGCGTGCAGTGCCCCCCACCCGTGGCCTGTTTTTAGTTGCAGGAAGCTGCAGGCTGCACGGCTTCTCGCATGAGTTACCTGGAGTGGGTGCTCCCTTTTGGTGGTCCATCTGGGTCCTAGTGCCTACGTTTTCTGCTAGAATCACTACGTGGTGACCGACGATCTCTATCCCTTCGAGGGCTCCGTGACCTGCTTCGATCTCTTGCCGACTGACGTTCTCTCGTCGTTCCTCTTCTGTCCGCTGACCTTCTGCCATCTCGGTCTCTATCTGGGCTCTCCAGCCGAGAAAACCGGCCTCCGGAGCGATAGCGAGATGGTTCGGTTTCTCGAACGTGCTTCCCCTGGTTGCGGTCAGTGACATCCGCCACTGGAGGATTTTGGATGGGATTCGTTCTCCGGTAGTCGGTATCCTGTCGGTAGGAGACAAATGGCTCTTGTTGTTGTTCACTGAGAATCCGCGATCCCGTGAGATTTTATGAGATTGTGAGGAGCGAATTTAGAAAGCTAAATTCGGTGTCCGGACCCAGACACACCTGTTCTCAGACAATCCAAATTCTTCCAGTATTCAATTGTGCAAATTTAATATTTAATCAAGCCGTGTTTGTGAGAATTAAACTGTTTTTATGACAGTGGGGAAGACGGGAGTTCTGCTAATCTATATACTGTATATAAAAGTGGCTGTGTGTGTGTGTATGCATCTGTGTGTGTTCCAGCATAACTCTGGAACGCCTTGAGCAATTTTAACCAAACGGTACACAGATGACTTACTCTCTGGAAACAAATACTGCGGGGTAAGACACTCCTAACACCCCTCGGGCTGTGTGTTCTGTTAAGATATAGCCTGTTGTGCCTTTAAATGGCTTCTACTGTACTGCTGTAAAATGATTTCCACTGTACAGCGTAGTGGAGTTGCCATGGTAACAGATTCAAGTACTCCACTAGGGGGCTACCTTTGGTAAGGGGGAAAATCCAACATTAGGAATTACATTTGGTCCGGACATTTTTCCCTTATAAACAAATACCCGGGCAACCCCGGGTTATTGCCTAGTGGGGAAATAAATGCGCCCCGCTTTTATAGAAAGCAGAATCAAGTCCGTCCGTCGCCTTGAGTGAGAATGTAGGTATTGGAGCTTGCTCAGCTGCCATGAGGGCTAGAAACCTAAAGTGTCCCTTTTAGCACGGGGAAATCCATCAGCCTCTTTCTGGTC
Organism: Natrix natrix natrix; assembly: GCA_029891615.1. Taxonomy (NCBI): domain Eukaryota; kingdom Metazoa; phylum Chordata; class Lepidosauria; order Squamata; family Natricidae; genus Natrix; species Natrix natrix. Next base: position 888,641 of record JAKRSK010012080.1, read on the forward strand.
CCAGGAGGCTGCAGGTGTTTTAAGTAGTTTTACTCAAAATGCACTTAAAACGCTAAACAAGCCATCCAGAATTTAACCACATGTAAACAACAGGAACAGGAAGCGCCTCTTAGGAGGCTAAAGATGAAAACAATGGAGATGGAGGCTAAAGAGGAATAAAGCTGCATACAAGGCAGATATAACACCTGTAAAAGCAGCTAGGCCAAAAAATGGGGCATTCGGGGTGAGGCAACCCCACCACATCACCCCATGGTGCTTGGTCCCAGAAGGCTGCAGGGAGTCCTGCTAGGTGCAAATTGGGACGTGAGAGTGCAACACCCACCCACGGCCCGGCCTGATTTTGGTCCCAGCAGGCTGCAGGGAGACCTGCTAGGCCCAAAATAGAATGGGGGGTAGCGGAGACTCTGCCGCAGCCCGTTTCTGGTTGCACGGAGGCGTGTTGGCCCAAAATGGCACTGGCTGGGGTGCAGACCCCCTCCACGGAGAACCTTTATTTGTCCCCGGAGGGTTGCTAGGCCTAAAATGGGGCATAGGGGGTGCAGCTCCCGCCCCCCTTCCCCCCGTGAGGCTCCACCCACGTTTTGGTCGCAGGAGTGTGCAGATTGGCCTTCTAGGCCCAAAATGGAACTCCTGTACATCGGAGGTTCCCAGGTTATATTCTGCTTGCACGGATAGAAGATGCCCTTCTTCCCAGTGCCTTAATTGCCCAGCTTCTCACATGAGGTACCTGGAGTGGGTGAACCCGTGGCAGTTCATCTGGGCCTTGGTGGCTCCGTGGTCTGCTAGGATCAGTACGTGGTGGCCAGAGATGGTGGTCTGGATCCATTTGCGGGCTCCGTGGCCTGCTTTGAGCTCTTACCGGTTGACGTCCTTGCGTTGTTCCTCTTCTGTCCACTGTCCTTCTGCCATCTGGGTCTCTATCTGGGCTCTCCAGCCGAGAAAACCGGCTGCCGGAGCGATGGCGAGACGGTTCGGTTTCTTCAATGTACTTCCCCTGGTTGTACTGGGTGACGTCCACCACTGGAGGACTTCCGATGGGATCCTGTGTCCGGTAGTCAATATCCTGTCGGTAGGAGACAAATGGCTCTTGTTGTTGTTGACTGGGAATCTGTGACTATGTGAGATTTTAGGCGCATTTGTGAGAATTATATTGTTTTTATGACATTGGGGAAGAGGGGAAGCTCTCCTAGTGTATATACTGAAACAAATATTGTGGGGGTAAGACACCCTTAACACCCCTCGGGGAGGGCGGTGTTCTGTTAAGATGCAGCCTGTTGTGCCTTTAAATGCCTTCCACTGTACTGCAGTAAAATGGCTTTTAGGATATCGTGAGGAGCAAGTTTAGAAAACTTTTTATACTGTATATAAAAATAGCTCTGTGTGTGTGTTCCAGCATGACTCTGGAACGCCTTAACCAATTTCAACCAAACTTGGTGCAAAGATGACTTACTCTCTGGAGACAAATACTGTGAGAAAAAGATACCCCTAACACCCCTAGGGGTGTGTGTTCTGTTAAGCTGGACCCCGCTGTGCCTTTAAATGGCTTCTACTGTACTATATATTTCCCCCATATAAATAAATATCCGGGCAACGCCGGGTGATCGGCTAGTGGGAAAATAAACGCACTCTGCTTTTGTAGACAGAATCACCAATGCCCCCCACCCCCTTGAGGGAGAATGTAGGTATTCGAGCTTGCTCAGCTGTCATGAGGACTAGAAACTTAAAGTCTCCCTTTTACAGGGAGAAACCCATCATCCTGTTTTTGGCCATAGGAGGCTGCAGGCGTTTCAAGTAGTTTTACTCAAAATATACTTAAAAAGCCTGCTGGCCCAAAACGGGGGCGGGGGTGGGGGTTCAGGCCCCCTCCCTGCAGCCTTTTTTTGGCCCCTGGAGGCTGCAGGTAGTGATGCAAGGCCCAAAACAGGACAGGGAAGTGCAGCCCCCCCCCCCCGGCCCGTTTCTGGTCCCATGAGGCTGCAAGGATGCATGTGTGCCCCAAAATAGGGCAAGATGGCACAGTCCTCCCCCCCCTCCTACGTGGCCCATTTTTGTCCCAGACCTCCTAGATGCAAAATGAGCACCTGTACTCAAGTTATATTTTGCTCGCACTGATAGAAGATGCCCTTTTGCCTGGTGCCCCAAGTGCCCGGCTTCTCACATGAGGTACCTGGAATGGTGGCTTCCTTGGCGGTTCATATGAGTCTTGGTGGCTCTGTTGCCTGCTAGGATCAGTATATGGTGGCCGGAGATGAGGGTCTGGATCCGTCAGAGTATTACGTGGCATGGTTTGAGCTCTTGCCAGTTGAAGTTGATTTGTAAGTCCTCTTATGACCACTGGCCTTGTGCCCTCTGGGCCTTGGACTGCAGACGTGGGCCGGGAAAGATGGAGACGCAGGACACCATCTTTCCTAACAATTGTGAGACGAGGTCGAGAAGCACTGTTCGGTCCAATAAGATCTGCTTCACCAGAGCGCTGATGCTGTGCTGGCAGTCCTGGGACAGGGAGACTATGCATGATGTCGTGCCTATAGATGCTGCTAGGTGGAGCATCCTTTTGGTAGGAGACAAGGGGTTCTTGTCGTGGTTGACTGTGAATCCCTGATTCCCTGAAGGACCCCGAAGGACCCGGATCGTGATGTGGAGGTCCTCTGTGGCCCGGAGGTGAGAGGATTCGATCAACAGGTTGGCCAGATAGCGTTGGACGGGAATAGGGATAGTCCTGAGGTGAGCCGAGAGCGTAGCTAGTATTTTCGTTAGGGCGCTGGACTGGCATATCGCGTAGCTTATCCATAGAAATTGTTGGTGAGTCAACAATATAGGAACGTGTCGGCATGCTTCTGTAAGATCTATTGACGTCAGGAATTCGCCCTCCTGAATTCTGTCCAGTATGGACTGGATGTTGAATCTCTTGTATACCAGATGCTTGTTGAGTATTTTTAACTCGTGAATCGCTCTTCACCTCTTCGAATCCTTTGAGACTACAATCCCCAGTCGCTGCTTGTCCTCTGGAGGGTTGGATCTGGGAGGGTTGGCTATGTAGATCTCTAGAAAAGCCAGGGAAGGGTCGACCTCCGTTGTCTCGAAATGGTCGTTTGGATTGGAACTGCTGCCTGCTCCTGTCTCCATATCCGGCCTTATCGGATTGGCGATCAGATCGCTGGAAGTATGACCTCTTCGGTTGTGAGGAGTTCTGTGCATTTTTCCTTCCTCTGAAGGAAGGCTTCTGAGTGTTGGACATGGATTTCTGACCAGCGTGTTTGGACATAGAGGATAGGACTTTCTTTTTGTCTTTTGTCTCCACGAGTAAAGGCTCTAAGGCCTCTCCGAATAGCTTGTCTCCTTTGAAAGGGGAAGAGGCCAACTTCCACTTCGACTTATTGTCTGTCTGCCAGTAACGGAGCCACAGCAGCCGTCTGGCTGTCACGGAGAGGCCGATGGCCATGGAAGAGAACTTGGCCGAGTTCAGGGTGGCATCTGCAGAGAATTCTGCCGCCGCTATCAGGTTGTTGATGTCCTCGTGAGTCTGGAGGTCGGTGGTTGGGATTCTGGCTTGTATCTCTTTGAGCCAGAGCAAGGAAGTTCTATTGAAGAAGGACGCAGCCACCGCTGACCTAACCGCCCAGGTACCCATCAGATGGGCTTTGCGGAGCGTTAGTTCCATTCTCCTGTCTTCTGGTTTCAAGGCATCTTCCAGACCACTGGTCAGAATTTTGGAGGAGGCTAAGAACGCCAATGGCTCGTCGATCATTGGAACCTTTAATGCAGTCGAGAGGTTGGGGGTCAAATTGTAGAGCCGTCTGTCATTTGCACCTGGGATTGGAGAATTGCTTGGTTTTTCCCATTGTCGCTGGACGACATCCAGAAACAATTTCGGGCAGGGGATCTCCTCTTTCTCTGGGACGGGCTCTGAGAACACCAAATTATTGAGGTCAGATACGGCTGGATCTGAGGGGGCTGGATCCACTACTATCTGAGCGGTGGCCTTGGCTTTCCGGAGAAGCGGCTTAAACAAGAGAGGGCAGAAGAGACCGCTGAAGGTAGGGGTCTCTGAAGTCCCTCCTTTGTCCCCAGACAGTGGCAGATCTTTAGTTCCCTCAACAACCGAGAGGGATTTCAGGATGTCCATGGAAGAGGCAGGGGAACGGAGCGTTGGAGCACTGGCTGCAGTAGCCTGCCCCTGGCGTAAGGCGTTGTCGGATGCTGTAGAGGCCGCCGGCTGTTTTGTTTGCATGCCTGGCTCCTGGGCCTTCTTTGGGCAGAGTCCGGCCGCTGCAGGAGGGACAGCAGCCTCTGGGGCGGCAGGCTTTGCCCTCTTAGAAGCCGGCTCCTCCGAAGGACTTTCCGGCGGGAGCGGAGTCGAAGCAGGAGGAAGGGACGAAGGCTCAGCGGGCTCCATCACTGACAGCTGCGGCTGAGAAACCTCCTCTCTGGCACCATCTGGTGGACAAGACGGGATAGGCGTCTCACCTGCCTCCGTTAGAGGTTGCAATGGTTGGGGAGCGCTGGAAGCGGCAGCTCCATCTACAAGGGGGCGCTCCTGCTCCTTTTCCCCTGCGGCGCCTACTGTGTCTGAAGCCTTGGGGGGAATTGGGGCGGCCTTCTTCATGGCCTTTGGGACCTTCTTTGGACAGAGTCCGGCTCTTGCAGGAGGGACGGCAGCCTTTGGGGTGGCAGGCTTTGCCCTCTTAGCAGCCGGCTCCTTCGAAGGACTTTCTGGCGGGAGCAGAGTCGAAGCAGGAGGAAGGGACGAAGGCTCAGCGGGCTCCACCACTGGCAGCTGCGGTTGAGAAACCTCCTCTCTGGCGCCATCTGGTGGACAAGAGGGGATAGGCGTCTCACCTGCCTCCGTTAGAGGTTGCAACGGCTGGGGAGCGCTGGAAGCGGCAGCTCCGTCCACAAGGGGGCGCTCCTGCTCCTTTTCCCCTGCGGCCTCTACTGTGTCTGAAGCCTTGGGGGGAATTGGGGCGGCCTTCTTGGCGGCCTTCGGGGCCTTCTTAGCGGGCGGCGCCTTGGCCCGGGTCTTGGGCGAGGCTCTGGTCGGGGCCGGCTTGGGCGTGGAGGGGGATCCAGTGGCCACGATAGGCTTGGGAGTGGCCACATCCAGCCCTCCGCCACTCACCGGCTCCTTGGTAGGCTCCATGGCCGGGAGGGGCTGGCCTGGGAGAGGCCGAGGCGGCTGCTTGGAGGGCCGACTGGAGAGTTTGCACCGGAGTGCCGGGCAGAGACTCTCGCGCCCACCGCAGGCCCAAGGGGAGCACTTCCAAAGAGACCTGGGCTCGGTGGAAGAGGCAGCCGGCGAAAGACCGGGGAGCTCGCCTGTCCTGGAGAAGCCGAGGGTATCTCTGGTTCTCCTCAGCGAGTCTGAAGGGGGGGGAAACTGAGGGAAGGAGTTTCGATTGGCTGCCTGTCTAAGGAAGAGGAGGGAATGGGAGGTCAGAGGTCATGTACTCCGCATTGCCCAATCAGTGCCAGCCTTGTAGAGAGACGCGGAGTGGGGGGGGCTTGGTAGGCAGCCCACCCATCTCGTCCATCATTCAGAAGGCCCGCCCCTTTCCTCCCCCATTTTCCCCCCCACATGAACCCCTTTCTTTTTTAAAAAATCATTTTTATTTTATTTTTATTTGACGGGGTTTGCATTTCTTCGGCCACGAAATCTTTGCCCCATTTTCGCCTCCCGCTAAGAAAGCAGCAGCAGCAGCTTCGGACACGGCGGAAGGAGCAACTCTCCGCGCGGCCACCCCCCGCCCGGGCGGCAGGATGGTCTCGCCCGGGCCCCAACGTCCCATCCGCGCGCTCCCGCCTCCCTCGCACCAATTGGAAACGGATCTTGTTCCGCGCGCGCGCAGAGAGGGCGCGACTATTTCGGAGGGGAGGGGGGGGAAAGGCAGGAAAAAGGGACCCAGGAATCGAAGCGCCCCAGCAGCGTAGGAAAAACATTCTCCTGATTCACCGGAGGCGGGGCTTCTTTTAGCCACGCCCACATAGGTTGGGAGACACGCCCATGTACATTGCTTGGCTGAGATATTAAGTTTTTCTTTTTCTGCTTCATTCTTTTTCCTTCCCTTTCTTTTTCATTCCTTTTTTCTTTTGCTCCTTCCTTCCTTTTCTTCTCCTTCCATTCTTTTAATTCCTTCCTTTTTTCTCTTCCTTTCTCCTTCTTCTTTCCTTCCTTCTTTTTCCCTTCCTTTTTTCTTTCTCCTTCCCTTCCATCCTTCCTTTCTTTTTCCTTTTTCTTTTCCTCCTCCCTCCCTTTTCTTCTCCTTCCTTCGTTTTCTTTTCTCCTTACTATTTTTTCCCTTCCTTTTTTCTCCTTCCCTTCCATCCTTAGTTTCCTTTCTTTTCCCTTTTCCTCCTTCCTCCCTTTTCTTTTTCTTTTCGCCTTAACTATTTTTTTCCTTCCTTCCGTCCTTTTCTTCTTCTCCTTCCTTCGAGGCCGATAAACTCAAAGACGCTCTCCCCGTAATCTCATCTGGCCCCTGCAAACCGATCCCACTACCCTTTCGTTTTCCAGAGAAGTTCAAGAGACTTTTTGGGGATTCTAAATCCGTCCTTTTATTGGCTGTTGGACACACAATGCGATATAACAGACGGGATTCGGGGGAAATTAGTGTGCGTGGAAGTCATGCGGAGAAAATGTGGGCAACTCCCTGGCATCTAAGCCCACGGGGTTGGGGATGGAAGGATTGGGGTCTGTGTGTCTTTGAACCCATTATAACAAAACAAGTGCAGGAACTTCATTGTGTGGCTAACCCACAAACAAGACAATTGTGACGTTGTGTGATGCAAGCTGGATCATTTCTCCGCATCCCACACCTCTGATTTGGTGAGGTGCTGATTAGCCTCTCGCCTGCGCCTGATCAGCTTAACGTTGGAAGCAAGAAAGGGGAACTCAAAAATTAAGTTAGTTTGAAGATAAATTTATGGGGGGTGGGGTTTTTTTGGGGGGGGGTGGGAGGAAGAAAGGAAAAAGGGAGGAGGCCAGAGAAATGTGCGTGTGGAAGGGCAGAGGGGAATATTTTTCTTTTCGGCAGTCCTCAACTTACCACGCTTCTTTTAGTGACAATGGACGTTTGAGGACAGTTTTTCACACACAGTTTTTCACACTTACAACCTTCCTAGCATCTAGGAGGTGACGCGATCAAAATTTCAGATGCTTGCAACTTAGGACAGTCGATGTGTGACCCCCCGTTTTGTGACCGTTCTGACAAGCGACATCAATGCGTGTTGGGATCTTAATAACTGCAGCGATTTGCTTAAACGACAGTGGCGAGGAAGGTAGGCAAAATGGAGGGAGGGTGGGCGGCGGTAAAGCTCACTCCGCCAACATCTTGCTGTACGACAGAAATGGTGGTCGTAAGTCGAGGACTAGCGGCATTTCAAACCCAAAATACAGACCGAAGAAAGGGGAGCTCAGATACATCGGCTAAAAACTCACTGGACGTCACTCCTGGACGTATAAGATGGGGATATAAAGTTCGAAGGGCGGGGAGGGAGGAATGCCCCCCCCCCAAAAAACATGAAGAAACTCTTCCCTTGACATGTCCACCAATGTCCACGCGACCCTCGCCACGCTGGTCAAAAAGCGGGCTAACCATACGCCCGATTCTTAGGATGGCTCCGTTCTTTGGCGCTGTCTCCCCGAGTGGATCTGCAAGAAAGGGACCTGGTTATCACTCCACAGGGATCCCCGGGGATCATGTGAGATTTTAGGAGATCGTATGGAGCGAGTTTACATACCTCCCCCCTGCACAACGCAACATTTCCGGACCTTGACACACCTGTTCTCAGATGATTCAAATTCTTCCAGCGTTAAATTGTGCAAATTTAATATTTAATCTAGGTGCGTTTGTGAGGATTATAACTGTTATTATGACATTGGGGAAGAGGGGGAGTTCTCCCAACGGAAATAAATGCGCCTCACTTTTGTAGAAAGCAGAATCGATTCCCCCTCTCCGTCGAGTGAGAATTTAGGTAGAATTTAGTCCAACTTCCCCAGGGACTTGGCTTCCGCCAGAAGGTCGCAAAAGACGCTCATGCGACCCTGGGGGCCTTGCGAACGTCGTAAATAGGAGTTAGCTGCCATGCGTCCGAATTCTGATCACGTTGACCACATGGGGATTACTGCAATGGTCATTAAGTGTGAATAACGGTCGTAAGTCACTTTTCCCAGTGTACTAAATAAATTGTTGGAAGTTGAGGACTATTGAGGTACCTATACTGCTTTTAAGAGAGGGGGGAAAGGGGGTCTCCTAATGGGGAAATGAACGCACCGTCTCCAAATTAATTTCCCCTTGAGCGACTCCGCCTTTACACATTCGAGTTTGCTCGGCCGCCATGAGGACTAGAAGCTTAAAAGTCTTCCAAGCAAGCTTCCTTCTTCGCGGGAAAGCCATTAGCCATTTCCTAAAATACGACAGTGTCTCCCCCAGCCTTTTCCCGCCCGCGACGCTTCCTGTTTCCCCCCCCCTTTGCTCCTCCTCCTCTTCCTCACCTGCGTCCGGGGGCCGCCCCCAGCTGCTTCAGCATGGCGTCCTCAAAATCGTCCACCCCGTCTTCGCTCACTCCCAAGTGGCGCGCCAGTTCTTCCAGGGCATCTTCGGTTTTATCCAAAAAGTCCGCAAAGCCGATCCGATCGTGGACGAAGAGCCCGTCGCCACCGAAAAACCCTCCCAGCACAGGGACCAACTCGCTGGCGTATCTTCCCCAGCCCAATCCGGAGAGATAATTTTGCACCAGTTTGAGGAAGGGGCCTTTCTGGACGGGGGCCAAACCGTCACGGCGGGCGCATTCGGCGACCCCAGAACAACCTTGCGGGGCGGGGAACGAATGCTTGGCGAGCATCTCCCACAATTCCTGGGGCTCCATCGGTTTCCTGGATTTGCGGGACCCCCGCTGGTGGTCTCCTCCTTTCGGGGTCTTGGTTTGGTGCTTCTTGGGGGGATGCGGCCCTTTCCCGTTGGCTACTTTTGGGTCCTCCCCCCCGTCCTGCTGCCGAAACTTCTCCTCCCCTTGGTGTTTCTTCTGCCACGGTTTGGCTCTGCCCTGCCTTGCTTTGGCGCTCTCTTTCCACGGCGCCCGGGGTTCTTTCTCAACCTCACTGAGGTCTACCTCCTTGCCCAGCCTCTGCTCCAGGTTTTTCAATTCCTCCAGGGGGGTTTTTTGCATCAGCTTTCCCAAATCCTGACGGACCGAACCCAGCAAGGAACGCAGACGGTGGAGTTCCTTCTCCTGAAAATCAGGGCGACGAGAGACCGGATCTTCTCCGGCATGCTGGCGGGATTTGGCATCGGCTGGGGTGTCCAGCCTACGGACCTTTTCCCGAAGAAGCTGGAGTTCGGCTCGGGCAGCCGAGAGGGTGGCAGTCTCCCTCTTCAAGGCTTCGGCCAAACGTTGGTTTTCCGTAGCCAAATTCTGCTGCAGGGAATCGACAGCTAATGTCTTGTCTTGGGATTTCTGCAGCAGAATTTCTAGTTCTTCCTTCTGGGCCTGTGAAACAAGCAGTGAAAAAAAAAAGAGATTTTGCTCAAGATGTTACAATCCAAAAGGTCTTGTTTTTGTAGTCCACAAGGTTTTATTTTTGCAGTCCAAAAAAACCACCTTATTTTTGCAGTCGAAAGTGTTTTGTTTTTCCAGTCGAAAAAGTTTCATTTTTGCAGTCAAAAAAGGTTTATTTTCCGCATTTTTAAAACAAGTTTTGTTTTTGCAAGCATGAAGATCTTATTTTTGCAGGCAAAATGTCTTATTTTTGCAGTTAAAAACGGTTACTTTTGCAACCAGAAAACCTTTGCAGTCAAAAAGGTTTTATTTTTGCAGTCCAAGCATTTTTATTTTTGCAATCCAAAAGTTCTTAATTACAAAGTTTGCATTTTTGCAGGCAAAGAGTTTTCAATTTTCCTGGTCAAAAAAGTTATATTTTTGCAGTCAAAAAGGTTTCGTTTTTTCCAAGCGTCAAGATCTTATTTTTGCCGGCAAAAAAGGTCTCAAGTTATGTAGTCAAAACGTTTTTTATTTTTGCAATCCCAAAAAAAATCTTATTTTTCCAATCCAAATGTTCTCAATTTCTACAATCACAAAGATTATTAGTTTTTGTTTTTTTTTTGCATTCAAAAAGGTCTTATCTTTGCGGTCCAAAAATGTATTTCTAATCAAAAACGTCTTTATTTTAGCAGGTTTGGTTTAATAACCGTCCCGGGCAACTACGAAGAGGCAAAATATACCAGAACCAACACTATAGAAAGGGATAGAAGATAGTCCTCAATTTATGACCACAATCTAGAACCGGAACTTCCCAATGGAGTCATTAAGTGAGTCACCCCTGATTTCACAGCCCTTTTCGCCAGACTTTGGAACAAACTCCTACGGCTGTTATTCCAATCCAGATTCTCTCCAGAGACCCAAAGGGGTCTCTTAATGCCCACCGATTGGGTGAAGACCCCCTCCCCATTACCTGGAGTTCCGCCTGCATGAGCCGAATATCCTGGTTTTCCTTGGCTAGCTTATCCAGCAAAACCCCCATGGCATCCAAGCTCTTCGGATCATCAGAAAAACCTTCCTTGCCTACACGGAATTGAGGTTCTTTCGCAGACTCCAGGGAGGGGGACCAATCCTGGGAGGGAGGGAGGGAGGGAAGAAAAAATTGGGCAGAGATGACCTCTCGCTTGGCTATGATCATTTATTTTCATCTTACTTTATGATTTTCTTTTTTGCCTAGTAATTTTTATTCTTTTTTTCTCTTTTCAACATATGTTACAGTCGTTATATGAATAAAAGTAAAAAAAAATGAATATGAATAAAGTTATGTCAACATTTTGTACATTGTCATATCGTCTTTATACATTTTTTACTCTTTTCACCATATATTACAGTCCTTATGTTAACATTTGTACCTTGTTATATCATCTTAATCTATACCTGTTTATGATATTCCGCTTCTATATTTACATAACTTTTATACACAGTTCTATACGTATTTATATATATTGTTTTGGGCTTAATTATTTTTCTTGTTTTCTAACCATTCATACCAATTATTCCAGATTTCATAATATTCCGATTCCTCTTTATCTTTTAATTTTAGGGTTAATTTATCCATCTCTGCGCAGTCCAGTGTTTTTTTAATCATTAATTCGTCTGGGGGGGGGGGGGGGTAGAAGTTTGTTTCCAGTATTGAGAGACAGCTGCTTATTTTGTACTATACCCGTATTTCTCTGTTTCTTGGCAGAGAAATAATGGGTGACCTTGCCTATAGCTTCCTCGGCCTCCACGGAGCTCTTCGGTCTTCCTTTCTGCAGATGGACCATCCCAAATTCTGTTTCAATCCGTCCTTCCAGAGTCTGGATGAGGGATCCACCCCGTAACACCGTCATTTTCCTTACCTGTCCGCCGTTGGCAGGAGGCGGCTCTCCTTCGTCAGAGCCGAGTCCCAGGTTCAGCAGGTCCAGGCCCCCTAAAGGTGGGAGGTGGGAGGGAAAAAGTAAAAAAATAAAATTAAATTATGGTTTTTTTAAAAAAAAAATAGGGGTAGCCCATGCCCACCCCTGGGGTTTTGGGGGGCATTTTTGCAGCAGTCGTTCCGGTGAACGCAGCATTGTTCCCTTAAGTGTGACCGATTCGCCTTTGACGATTATGTATGGCTGACTTAATTCTCCTTCCTGAGCAATGGAAGTTCTCTTCCCAACTGCGGTTCAAAAGTCAAGGTCTACTGAAAAGCATGGAAGCCTCATCCCAAACTCACCTTCCTCGGTGTCAAGGAAGACCCCTAGAGAGAGAGAGAGAGAGAGAGAGGCAAAGAGTGGTTTAGGAGATTGCATGGATGGATGGATGGATGGTCAGACAGACACAGAAGATATGATAGATAGATATGAGATAGATAGATAGAAAGACAGAAAGACAGACAGAAAGAAAGAAAGAAAAAAAGAAAATAGGTAGATAATGGAAAGAGAAAGAGGGGGAGAGAGAAGAGAGGTAATATAAAGATGGAAGATAGATGCGTGGATGGACGGACAGATAAATAAGATTCTGGTAGATGAATAGATAGATTGATAAGACAGACAGACATAGATACAGTAGATAGACAGACAGACAGATGTGATAGATATGAGATGATAGATAGATAGACAGACAGATAGAAAGAAAATAGATAGATAATGGAAAGAGAAAGAGGGGGAGAGAGAAGAGAGGTAATATAAAGATAGATGTGTGGATGGATGGACGGATAAATAAAATTCTGGTAGATGACGAGATAGATTGATAGAGACAGACAGACATAGATACAGTAGATAGACAGATAAGACAGATAAAGATAGAAAGATATTTCAACAGCCATTTCGACATATATTTTGATATAGATAGATAGATATCACAGAGAGAGAGAGAGAGAGAGAGAGAGAGAGATGGATAGATATGTAGACAGACAGACTGATGACAGATCATTGAGAAAATATACTCCCATCCACCCACCGTGATTCCTGCTTACCCAACGTGGCCAAGACTCCGAAACCCACAACGGCTAAAACGGCCAGCAGCCACTTCACCCTGGAAAGTCCATCGTCCTCGTCCTCAGGAGCTTCCTTAGCTTGGTCGTGGGTCAGCTCTGGCCCCACCTGTTGGACGTCGTCCACGCGGCCTTTCCGTTGGCGCAGACCCTCGACGTCAGCTTCGGGGGACACTACCTCTTCCCTGACGCTGAAAGGAGCCTTCCCTTCATCTTTGGGGGGACCTGCAGGTGACATCATGGAAGAGAGGCCCAGGTTCACACACCTGGCTTGACGGCCAGAGGGTCACCTGTGGACACCACACCTGCCTCCCCAGCCAATGGTCGTAAGGGTGAAAAACGGCCATAAGTCATTTTTTTCAGTGCCGTTGTAACTTTGGGATGGTGACTTAAGTGGACTGTTGTAAGTCGAGGACTACCTGCGTTTGTTAGAATTATTTAGGCCATTTCTCAGCTTTGAAAATGTGAAGCCACCTGTGGGGGGTGATTGCGAGAGGGGGAATCCTTCGTCCTCGGGATGTGGGATGCCCGTCTTCTCTTCATCCAGCAATAAGAGAGTAGATTCCTGGCTGGAAGGATCTCTGGAAATCAGGTGAGCTTCTGGCTCCTGACTCTGGATGGGAAAAAGTTTGGAAGTTGGTCCCGACTGAGAAGTGATTTTTCTTTTATCTGTTTGTCTAGGAAGGAGGGAAGGGAAGGAGAGAAGGAAGGAAGGGAAGAAGACGAAGGGAAGGGAGGGAGGGAGGACAGAAGCAAAGGAACAAGTTGGGAGAAAAAAAGAAGAAAGGGGAAGGAAATTGGAGGGGAAGAAAGGAGAGAAGGTGTCAGGGTTCTAATGGATGCCCTAATTAAATCAATTGACTTAAATCAATTAAACCAGGGATGCTTGGCGAGTTGACAGAAGGAAGGAAGAATGGAAGGAGGAGAGAGGACGGGAGAGAAGGAAGGGAAGAAGGAAGGAAGAAGGAGAGAGGACCGAAGAGAAGAAAGGAAGGAAGGAAAAGAAGGAAGGAGAAGGGATGGGAATTAGAAGGATGGAAGGAAGAAGGGAGGAAAAAAACCAAAGGAGCAAGGAGGAAAAGAAAAAGAAGGGAAGGAAATTGGAGGGGAAGGAAGGAAGGGAGGGAGGGGAATGGAGGAAGGAAAGAATAAAAGGGGGGAGAGAGAGAGAGAGAGAGAGAGAGAGAGAGAGAGAGAGAGAGAAAGTACATTGAATCAAATAAAAGAAATGTTAAACATCTGGGAAAGGTGGCTATTTTATTATATATATACATATATACATACGCACGTACATACATACATACATACATACATACATACATACATACATACATACGTAAAAGATGTTTTCATGTGTTTATGCCCCAATTAATGAAATCCCAGCGGCCGATTCCCTTCCCAGGAGAAAGGGCTAATCTTTCCAAAGGCAAGCGTGGTGAGATTTGGATAATTGCATTAATTTAAAGGATGGATAAGCAGTCAGTTTTCCACGCTACAGAGTTGTGGCTTGCCACACACACACACACATGCCCCGGACCCACAATTTCCACATTCAACCTTTGATTTGTCTTCTTCCAGATCCGGACTGTCCAAGAAGAGCTCGCTCTCGGGCAGAGAAGCTGTTGGGGGTCGGGAGGAAAAAAACAACAACAACAGACACACAATGGATTGATTTTAACTCCAGAATCTTTCCATATTCCCCTTTCTTCATTTTAACCCCTACGTTGAATTTTCGCTGCCGAGGTTTTGCAGACATGGGTGGCGGGAAATCTCGTCTTCCCGTGTCCCATCCCCCCACCCCCGGTGTTAAATCATGGCTAACTCGCCTTCTAACTGGGTTTCTTCGGACGCTTCGAAACCAAGATCTTCCACAGCGGCAGCCTAGAGAAGGAGGAGGAGGAAGAAGAAGGAAAAGGAGAAGGAGGAAGAAGAAGAAAGAGGAGGAGGAGGGGGGGGAGGAAGAAGAAGAAAGAGGAAGAAGGAGGAGGAGGAGGAAGAAGAAGAAGAAGGAAGGAGGAGGAGGAAGGAGGAGAAGGGGGAGAAGGAAGAAGAAGAAAGAGGAGGAGGAAGGAGGAGGGGGAGGAGGAAGAAGAAGAAGAGGAAGAAGAAGAAGAAGAAGAAGAAGAAGAAGAAGAAGGAAGAAGAAGATAGAGGAGGAGGAGGAAGAAGAAGGAAGGAGGAAGAAGGAGGCAGAAGAAGAAAGAGGAGGAGGAGGAAGGAGGAGGAGGAAGAAGGAGGAGAAGGAGGAGGAAGGAAAAAGAAGAAGAAACAGGAATTAGAAGGAAGAAGGAAGGAGGAGGAGGAGGAGGAGGAGGAGAAGAAGAAGAAGAAGAAGAAGAAGAAGAAGAAGAAGAAGAAGAAGAAGAAGAAGAAGAAGAAGAAGAAGAAGAAGAAGAAGAAGAAGAAGAAGAAGAAGAAGGAGGAGGAGGAGAGGGTTATTGACAGGCCAGTGAACGCAAGGGACGGGGGAAAACCATGGTGGGAGATTTCTTGACATGCTCTGGAACTCTTTCCCACCTGAAAAGACTCTGCTCACCTCTGCTCCTGTGATCACCCAGCTGCTGTTCTCCAGCTCCTGAGAATTGGAAGGTTCAGCCATCCCTTTTCATGCCCTGAAATGCTCAAATATCCACCTGGAGAGGTTAGGAAGGGAAAAAGACCAGAGGTCACCGTTTTCTTTTACGACCTTTCTCTCCGTTGTGGGACGCGAATTTCTAGCACATATGTGCGAGTGGGACGCGAATTTCTAGCACATATGTGCGAGCCTTTTAATTGAAAGAGGGACGCCCCGAAAATCGAGCATAAAATCGCCCCTAATCTGTTGCTAACCTTCCTAATTTAGCTTTAAGGGCCAAGCCAGAAATCCTTCCAAACTTCTGGCGCCTGATCGAAATTGTACAGTGGGGGGAAAAAAATAAAAATTTGACTGGGAAATTAGCTTCAGCTTAACATACGCAGGTGGCTGGAACTGGGAGCAAAGTTTATTGGAAATTGAATAAGAGACTATTGTTTTCCTTTCTCTGGCTGGTCACAGATGGCCCTAAGTGAGTTTTCTTCCACTGTTGCTCTTTAGCTAAAAAGCTCTCTGGGGAAACTGAGGAGGAGATGTGTTTTAACGTCTTTAAAATAATAATAATAATAAATGCAACAGCATGCAATGAAAAAAGAGAGGAGGAGGAGGAAGGAGGAGGAAATTAAAACCCTCAGGTCCTGGGGCTTATTAAATTTATTGCCATGAGAAGAAGAAGGAGGAGGAGGAGAAGAAAAAGGAAGGAGAAGAAGAAAAAGAAGGAAGAAGAGGGAGGAGGAGGAAGAAGACGACGAAAAGTGGAATAAAATCACAGAGTCGGAAGGGACCTTGGAGGTCTTCTAGTCCAACCCCCTCCTTAGGCAGGAAACCCTACACCACTTCAGACAAATGGATAATCCAACATCTTCTTAAAAAAAGATGTCGAAGGACAAAGATAGGTAACCAAATGGCCCTTTAGGAATGTAGTAATTAATTATTTTATTTTATTTATTTATTTGCCACCCATCTCACTCTCAAAAGCTGCTTGTTAGGGAAGACGGTCAGCTTATCCATTTAAAATAAAAAATAAGAACAACAACCACCTAAGAATTCTCCAAGGCACCTGAGGGTAGAACAAGAAGCAATGGGTGGAAACTAATCAAGGAGAGAAGCAACTTAGAACTGAGGAGAAACTTCCTGACAGTTAGAACAATTAATCAGTGGAACAGAATTGCCTCCAGAAGTTGTGAATGCCCCAACACTGGAAGTCTTTAAGAAGATGTTGGAGAGCCATTTGTCTGAAAGGGTATAGGGTTTCCTGCCTAGGCAGGGGGTTGGACTAGAAGACCTCCAAGGTCCCTTCCAACTCTACTATTGTATTATTGTATTGCATTATTGTAATAAAAGCATCTCCAGCCAGCAGAATTCAAGCAGCTAAGTTTCATTTTTTACTTATTTATTCAATAGATAATGCCGCTCATCCCGACTCTAGCCGGCTTCCGGAGCGAGTCGAAGCCACGAGATGAAACATTCAAGTATATTCCCAAAAAGGTTTTGTTTTCATTCCGTGCCCTCGCCGTCCCCCGGAATAGCCGATGGAAGTTTTGGAAGTTGGACACCGCCTTCTCAAAGTCGATGTTACGCCAAGCTGGGTGATTTCCAGAAATAAACCAATAAATAAATAAATACAAGAAAAAGAGAGCCCAAAATGAGATCCTCTCTGTAGCATCGTTTCATTTTCTCTCTCTCAAGACTAAGAAGAGACCAGGGTGTTTTCGAACGCCATCCAGGCTGAGCTATTCTAATTCAAGAGAAAATGTCAAGAATCCAAATTATTCTGGTCAGCAGAGACGGGCGGTTAGCCAACCCTCGGAAACTTCAGCCTGGAAGTTATAAGGAGCAGCACTAGCCAAGGGGGGGTAGAGGCGACCCCCAAGTCAGAAGCCCATTTGAACCCAGGAGCTTTGGACGGGAGGGAAAGCAAGCTGAAAAATAAAAAATAAATCCCAACCCTGAAAGAGACAGCAAAGAGGGGAGCTCCTGTATTAAAAAGTTAAGTTTCTTTCCAGGAATCTCTGCTTGCCCGCTTACGAAATTCTTACCATGAGACTCTTCTACTGCCCGAGAACAGCTGTCGAAGCAAGAGACAGACTGGGAGGGGGGAGAAGAAAACAGGAAAGTGATATATTTTTAGCTTTGCTGAAGGCAACTTAACAGGTGGAAATGGCTGGGCTGAACAGAGCAGAGGGGGAAAAACAGGGAAGAAAGAGAGAGAGAGAGAGAGAGAGAGAGAGAGAGAGAGAGAGAGAGAGAGAGAGAGAGAGAGAGAGAAGAAAGAAAGTGAGAAATAGAGAAATAGAAAGTGAGTGAGAGGTAGAGAAAGAGAGGGAGAAAGAGAGAACTAGAAGGAAAGTGAGAAAGTGTGTGAGAGAAGTAGAGGGAGAAAGAGAAAGAGTGAGAAAGAGAGGCAGAGATAGAAAGAGAAATAGAAAGAGTGAGAAAGAAACAGAAAGTGAAAAAGTGTGTGAGGGAAATATAAAGTGAGAAAGAAATAGAAAGAGTGAGAAAGGGAAATAAATAAATAGAAAGAGGGAGAGATAGAAAGTGAGAAAGTGTGTGAGAGAAATAGTGAGAAAGAGAGAGAAAGAGAGAGAGTGAGAAAGGGAAATAAATAGAAAGAAGGAGAGATAGAAATAGAAAGTGAGAAAGTGTGTGAGAGAAATAGTGAGAAAGAGAGAGAAAGAGAGAGAGAGTGAGAAAGGGAAATAAATAAATAGAAAGAAGGAGAGATAGAAATAGAAAGTGAGAAAGTGTGTGAGAGAAATAGTGAGAAAGAGAGAGAAAGAGAGAGAGAAATACAAAGGAGAAAGAGAGAGAAATACAAAGTGAAAGAGAGAGAAATAGAGAGAGGGAGAGAAATAGAAAGAAATAGAAAGAGAGAGTGAGTGGGAGAAATAAAAAGTGTGTGAGAGAGAGAGAAATAGAAAGAAAGAGAGAAAGAGAAAGAGGGAAAGAGAGAAAGAATCCCAGGAGGGGAAAAAAGAAATCTGGATATTTTAAGGTGAAAATAGCCTTAAACAGGCACACTGGAAGATCGGGCTCTCTGCAAAGACCAACTTCGCATCGAAAATGTCATAAAAGAGGATCATTAGTGCAGAAAGTGCATTCTGCCACCGGCAGGACAAGAAGCAATGGATGGAGATTAATCAAGGGGTGAAGCGACCTCGAACCAAGGAGAAATTTACTGAAAGTTAGAACCATGAATCGGTGGAACAGCTTGCCTCCAAAACTGTGGGTTTTTAAGAAGAGATTAGGCAACCATTTGCATGAAATCGCATCATATCTCCTGCTTGAACAAGGGGGGGTGGACTAGAAGACCTCCGAGGTCCCTTCCAACTCTGTTATACCACGTGGATCTTAAAATTTCCCTCAAGGCTGTTTTGAGAGCTGCGGTGTGGCACAATTTGCTTGCAAGCTAAACCTAGCGGTTAGGGAAAAGATGGGAGGGGAGGGGGAATGATTTTTTCCGCCGCCAATTTTGTTTGAAGAAGTTGGATTTCAAGACAAACTTTTTGTCTTGAAATCCAACTTTTTTTTCTCTTTGCAGCAAAGGAAGGGCAGGGAGGGAGAGCGCTCTGCCCGCCTGCCAAGCAATCATGATCATTGCAATATTATTATTTTCACAATCAAGGGAAGACCCAAGCTGCCACCTCGGAAGAGAAACGCCGAAGGGTAGCATCTTTTTTTGTTGTTAAATAAATACATAAAGAAAAGCTTTGGTGAGTGGCAGCTGACGCCTGGAAGAAAAAACGGTCAGCTTTTCCCAGCTTTCTTGCCAGTTGATGAACGGGCTTTTTTTTTTGCCTCTTACAAAGTCCACTTGAAACTATCACGCTGGAGGGGGCGGGAGGGGGGGAAGGTGCAAATTCACTGCCTTTGAAGGGAACGGAAATGCAAATATGCGGCAGGAAGCAAGGGTGAAAACTTATTTAAAGGAGTTTAAAACAAAGCGAGCTTCTGCATTTGTTTACAGCAGGACGGTGAAAATTTCCAGAGAAAGGAAGAGAAGGGGAGAGGGAAAGGTCACCAAGCGGTGATCTTTCAGGCTTGGAAGGAGGAGCCCTCTTAAGCGGAAGCCGCTTTGCAAACCGGGGGTGGGTGAGGGGAAACTCCTTGGCACAGCCTCACCCTAAAACGGGGAGTCTCCCCTGTTGCAAATGCCCCAGGATGCCAAGGATGGGCAAAGCTGGATGTCCCCAGAGAAACAAAAGGAAACTAAATTAAACTCAATTGAAACAAATAATAACTTTCCAGCCCGAGGGGAAAAACAAACAAAAATAGTAGCATAGCAAGAGAAGAAAAAGCAATTGAGGGGGAAAGATGGGAAGCTTCGCACGTTCACACGGGCGGGAGGAGGACAGGAGGTTCTATCGAAGCGCGCGGGGTGCAAGAACCCGCAGCATCCCCCCCCCGAGCGGTAGCCATGGCAACCCTGCATCCCCCCCCCCGCCCGCTCCATCCCTGATGGACCAAAAACCTCATTTCCAAACTTGGGAAAGTGCCTTTTTTTTTTACAGGGAAGGGAGGGGGGGAGGCTTTAAGTGTGTTTGGGGGGGGGTGTTCCTCCCCCTCCCCCTTTTGCCCCCCACCCCACATCACACGGCTTACCTTAAAATCCAGGGAGGGGAGGGGGGGCTTTGCCCCGTTTGCGCCGAGCCGAGGGAAATCCGGACGCGGCTGGAAACTTTTGCATCGCAAAACTTGCACGGGGTGTAAAGGGAGGGAGGGAGGGAGGGGTGGGTGGTGGGAAAAGGGGCGGGGGGAAAGCTCGGCAGCCAATGGGGAGAGGGACGCGTCGCCAGCCGGCCAATGAGAGGCTCGGGGCTGAGAAAGCTTGGTAAAAGTTTTCTTAAAGTTGGGAGAAAGTTGAGAGAATTAGGGGGAGAAAAAGGGGGGGAAGGGGTTTGAGGGGGGGTGGGGGACAAAAGAGGGGGGTTGCCCCCTGCGGAAAGACAACCCGGGAGCTTTGTCCGAAAGGGGGCAGAAGCTTCCGATTTTAAAATATTGAAATAAAAATAAGGATTAAGGTGTGGGTCTCCAGAATGACTAAGCTGGATAGAGCAGGAGAGGGACAGCAACAGCTGAATTTAAAAAATAAAAATATTTCCCCATCAGGCAGCTCCGCCTTCCATGCTTCGAGTCTCCGCCTCTCACAAAAGCTGGGGGGGGGGGGCTGCATAAGCTAAGACCCCCCCCCCCACACGAGTAGGATTTGCAAGCGGGGAGGAGCTGGGGGCACAGATGCCAGGGGATCCACGTCTCCCCCCTCTCCAAAATAAACTAAATAACGCTAAAATAATAATAATAAAGGAATGGAAAGGCTCCATATACTGGGAAGGATGATAGCTTTGGTCAGAGGTTGTTCCTTGACGCGCTGATGTTGTTACCTAGCTGGGTCAGGAAAGGTCTTCAAGGAAATAAACCAGCTTACAGACAATGGAGGATCTCTCATTTGTTTCCTTCCTTCCTTTCCTTCCTTCTTTCCTTCTCTCTCTCTCTCTTCTACACAAACCCCTCTCTTGAAGGTCTTCAAGGAAATAAGACAATCTAGGCCTCCTTATTCCTTTCTTTTCTTTCCTTCCTTCTCTTTTTTTCCTCCTTCCCTTCTCATTCCTCTCTTCTCCACAAACCCCTCTCTCTTGTAGTATTGATGATGTTACCTAGTTGGGTCAGGAAACGTCTACAAGGACACAGCCCAGCTCAGAGAGCATCAACGAACCCTCATTTTTCCTTCCTTCCTTTCCCTTCTTCTCTTTCCTCCTTCCCATTCCTCTCTTCTCCACAAAATCCACTCTCTTGTAATACTGATGATGTTACCTAGTTGGTTCAGGAAACATCTACAAGGAAACCACGAAGCTCAGAAGGCATCATGGGGCCCTCATTTCTCTCTCTCTCTCTCTTTTTGAGCTTGTCGATCAGAAAAGGTCAGCAGTTCAGCGGTTCGAATCCCCAGTGCCGCGTAACGGAGTGAGCTCCCGTGACTCGTCCCAGCTTCTGCCAACCGAGCAGTTCGAAAGCAGGTAAAAAACACGAGTAGGAAAATAGGAACCACCTTTGGTGGGAAGGGAACAGCGTTCCGTGCTCCTTCGGCGTTGAGTCGTGCCGGCCACATGACCATGGAGACGTCTTTGGACAGCGCTGGCTCTTTGGACTTTGAAAACGGAGATGAGCACCGCCCCCTAGAGTCGGGAACGACCAGCAGATATGTGCGAGGGGAACCTTTACCTTATAGTTACATTAATATAATCGTGATGAATATAACAACAAATATGTGGATTATGACTGTTCAGATAACTGCACCCGGTTTGATGGAAATGGAAAGTAATATAAATAAAACA
The DNA here is from genome assembly GCA_029891615.1 of Natrix natrix natrix. Lineage (NCBI taxonomy): Eukaryota > Metazoa > Chordata > Lepidosauria > Squamata > Natricidae > Natrix > Natrix natrix. The sequence goes on from JAKRSK010012080.1 coordinate 910,041, forward strand.
TGGGAGAAAAAAAGGGCTCCTAAAATTATACTAGCGAAATTAGGGATTTGGGGAGGCTTGGCTAAAGAAACGATCAAAATTCGCGGCACGGATTCAGACACCGGGTGTCCCTTCCTGCCAAGAAAGTCAATTTTCTCCCTCTTTTCTCTTGTTGGATCCAGGAATTTTCCATCCTGCTTGGATCTGTCTCATCCCTGGCCAGCAGAACGAAAACCTTTTTGATTTTTGTGTCTGGTGCCAAAATGCTTTTTAATCCCTTCTGGGCAACTCGTCCTGGCACGGAGCACCGGTTGCTTGGTGGTGGCGGCGGCAACTTCTCGGACAGGATGAAAGGCATCAATCAAGAGAGGACAAACGCAGGAACAGAGGGTGCTTTTTAAAAAAAAAAAGAGGCCAGCACATTGCGTTTTTTTTTTCTGGATCAAATATCCTGGACCAAAATTTCTTCCCTTCCCTCCCTCTTCCCCACCCTTCACAGCATTGGCATACGGAGAGGACTGGATAAGGAGGGCATCTTAATTCAGTTGGCTCTCCGCACCCGGAAGCTTTGCGTCTCGTGGACCTCAAACTCCCGGAGAGAGGCAGAGAAACTTTGAAAACTTGTGGGCTTCAAACTCCCAGAATTCCCTAACCCGGTCTGGGAGTCTTTTTAAAAAAAGTTTGTGAACCCTTGACCCAAGTTGATCTCCGGAGTGCCTTTTGAGACGACGGGGAGAAAAAGAAGTTTTTCTAATGTTATTGACTGATTTTTAACTTGCCCTTTATATTGTGTGTTTTTCCTTTTTAAATAAATCATTCAAGGCGGCAAGCAGAGCTAATATTCTTCCCTGTTTCCTCCAGCAACAATCTTGTGGAGTGGGTTGACGGCGGGAGGGAGGGGCTGGTTTTTAAGTTACCCAGCTTGCTTTCAGACAGGGCTAGAACTCACCTACACCCGGCGATAGGTTCAAAGTCATGCAGCTGGAACTCACCGTCTCCTGGTGATTGGTTCAAAGTCACCTAGCCAGCTTTTGTGCCTAAGGCAGGACTAGAACTCACCATCTTCCTGGTGATTTGGCCCAAGGTTACCTGGTTTCATGGGTAGGGCAGGACTAGAACTCACCGTCTCCTAGTGATTAGTTCAAATCACCCAGCCAGCTTTTGTGCCTAAGGAAGGACTAGATCTCACCATCTCCTGATGATTGGTTCAAAGTCACCCACCCAACTTTCATCCTTAAGTCAGAACTAGAACTCACTGTCTCCTGGTTTCGAACCTGGCGTCCTGACCACACTGGCTCTTATTATACCCAACTCCAAACGTTATAAGGGGACTTCAAGTTGTGCCGACGTCTCGTTTCTTGTCGTTTTCTCTGCCTTGAGGGATGGAAGTGAGCGCGTTTCACAAAACGGGGACCTCGAGACACACAAACACATCACGGTGAGGCCAAAAATATATCTGAAATCTCACCACCTAGACAAGAGCCTTTTTCCAGTTAACGCCAGCTGAAATTGGTACAAAATTCACTTTGTTTTTAATGTCCGCAACATTAAAACACGAGGGAGGGGTTGTGTATCAACCCAGCTATACCTTGCCTCTCCCCCGCCCTCCCTCTCTTTTTTTCCTCACCCCCTCCCCAGTTCTCTCTCCGTCCAATGTCCAGCAGGAGAGAAACAACGATCAAAGACACATCCGTTAAGCACTTGAACAAAAACAAGTCCGACGGAAAGGAAAACGGAGACAGCGACAAAAAAAAATGTCAGTTGGGAAAATTACCGGAAGGCGAACGTAATAATAATAATAATAATAACAATAATAATAATAATAAAAAAAAACAGGTCCCAAGTTGGTTCTTGTTTGTTTGTTTGAAAGTCTTAGGAGGAAAAAAAGGGCCATAGTTTTGTCATTCTGTCAAGTTTCTTTTGAGCCAACGAAACGACCGTCTACAGCAGAGGATTCCAAAGTTTTAAGTAAGCGCGGAAGCTCCAAATTCAGGAGCAGCACCCAGACCGTCCTCCGGTTGTGTTCTTGTAAGACTCTCTTCCTGACAGATGCCCCTGCAAAACCCCCTCCCCACCTTTTCTCTTCCAAATAAGAGGTATATATTACTTGCATTGGTGAATTTACTGGAAGAAAACCGGAGGATTTTGCATTGAGACCAAACGGAGGGACGGGACTGAGCCGAAACTTGAATGGAGGCGGTTGAGAGGAATGGAAGCTGGGAGGGGGAGACTGGGAAAACGCCCCCTCCTCCCTCTCTCTCTTTTTTGTCAAGGCTTTGCAGTTTTAAAGAAAGGTTGTGGGTTGAGGAGGGCGAGAGACAAACTCAGGAGGGACCACAACGCTCCCGGAGTGGATGAAGGCGTAAAATGGGTCTTGCAGCCGTCCACTGCAGTCTAACTTTGTACCCAGCATGTCCAGGGTCACGAGTGAAACCCACTGGAGGTTGTGGGTTCTTTTTTCTCGGCCCGCCCAAAATTCTCCAGGGATGGGATTTGGTGTCCCCCTCCTCAGCCATCGAGTGTCTCGTAGTGGTACAAACCGGATCGGCCGTCCTTTCTGCCCACCGGGGCGACGACGGGGGGAGGTCTCAGCCGTCGTTGGCGGCCACGAGTTGCCCCATGCTCTCCCGGATGTAGACGGACTGGATCTCCTTGGTCTTGAGGCAGAAGTCGCAGGCCCAGACAGCCGAGGCCTCGGTGGTGAGCAGCCCGTAGGCGTTCTCCGTCATGCCCGTACACTCCCGATGGAACCACTTCTGGCACGATGCCTCGCACAGGATGGCGTCTTGGTCGTCGTTCACTTCGCTGCGGCAAGCGCCGCAGGGGTACACCAGGCCGGGCGGAGGCTGGTGGCCCGAGTTGCCAGATGCCTTGCTGGTGGGGGGCAAAGGGTTGCCTTCGGGGGTCCCGGTGGGGCCGCTGTGGCCGGTGCTGTTGGGCGGGAAGGCGGGCTGGGTGCCGTTGACGGCCGCCGGCGAGCCGGTGTGCTGTTCCTGGTTGAAGCTGTTGGGAGGCGGGTGGAGGGGCTTACCGGTCCCACTGTCTTCGGCAGAGGGAGGGAAGCTGGGGTCGGGCCCCGGGAAGGGGCTGGGGTTAGGGGGCAGGCTGGAGAGGTTGGGGTTGGGACGCTGCAGGGGGGACTGTCCAAAGAGGTTGGCGGGCTGGCTGAATCGCTGGGCCATCGGCGGTCCGCCTGGAGGGTTGAGAGCCGGCCCGGAGCCCATGTCTCCCCCGCGAGGGGGCTGCCCCATGGTTGGCGACATCATGGGGCCAAATGCCCCCATAGGCCCCTGCATGATTTGCCCACCGGGGGGGCTAAAGTTCTGTCCCAGCGGCTGCCCAAAAGGTTGCCCGCCGAAGCCCATCCCGCCGGGTTGAACGTAGCCAGGGTTTTGGGGGGGCATGTTGAATGCCGGGCCCATCTGGTTGGGTCCAAAGGGGGGCGGCTGCCTCCGCATGGGCTGGGGACCCCCGCCGTAGCTGGGCGGGACCTGGGGGCCCATCGCCCCTTGCATGCGGAAGTTGCCAAAGGGGCCGGGGTTGCCGAGGAAGGGCGCGGAAGAGGAGCCAACTTTGGGGATGGCAAAGTCATCTTCAAACGGGTTGGAGGCCACCAGGTGATCGACCATCGGGGTGGGAGGGGGGGCAAACTCTGAGAGGTGGGAATAGGAGGGGCCCTGCAAGAAGAAAGAGGCAAATAAGCAGACCGGCATTCCTACATTGGCCAGAGAGGGGGCCTTACAATCACAGTCTCCAGCAGGGGGCGCTGGAGGCCAATAGATCTGGAAGATACCAAGTGGGGGGGAAAGAGAAGATTAGACTAACTTATATGGGTAATCCTCAATTTCCCGCGATTGAGACAAAATTTCCAGTTGTGTTACCATCATAAATTCGAGGCACTCCGTGACCAGACCCGACTTTATGACATTTTTTTGCAGTGGTCCTCAAATGAATCACTGTGTTGATTAAGCCAATCTGCATTCATTAACGGCTGTTAAGAGGAAACCCATTCTTTTACATGGCCATTAAAAAAAAAAAGCATATATAAATACACAACGGGAGGGAGGAGTATGGGCATAAGAACCCAAGGCTGTCTCGAACCCAGGGCACCTGAAATACCCCCTCCCACCCACCCACCCTCCCCCAAATATACCTGCGTGTTGGACTTGCGACGTTTCTTCTCGGGACTCTTCATTTGAAGGCCTGACCAAGGCAAGAAAAGGAGAAATTGAGAATATTGATCAGTTGTCGTTCGGGTCAAAGTTGTCTCAAAGGTGCTTTTTTTTTTTTTTCCCAAATGACATCAGGACTGGTTTTTTCCCCCTTTTTTTTTAAATTTAATTTGGCCAATTGTGATTATGAAACTATCACACAAAATAGACGGGGATTTGTTTCCGGCGTAGAAGCTCTCAGTGTACAAGCAAAGCAGCGGAGTAATAATAATAATCATAATAATGATACCAATATGAGGTGATAGAAAAGATGAGATGGAGGGTAATAATTGGGGGCCTATTTTTCTTTCTGCATCTGTCTCTTTTGTTTCTCTCTTTCTTATCTTCCTTTCTTTCTTTCACCCACTCCTCTTCCTTAGCCACTCTGTTCCTCCCTCCCTCCCTTTTTTCTTTCTTTCTCATCTTCTCCTTTTCACCCATTCATCCTCTCTTCTCCTTCCTTCCTGTCATTCTTTTCATCCACTCTTCCTTATCCACTCTTTTCCTCCCTCCTTCCCTTCCCATCTTCTCCTCTCCTTTCTTTCCTCTTCACCTTCCTTTCTGTCTTTCTTTCCTTCTTTTCAACCACCCTTCCTTATCCACTCTTTTCCTCCCTCTCTGTTCCCATTCCTTCCTTTCCCATCTTCTCCTCTCCTTTCTTTCCTTTTCACTCACTCTTCATCCTCTCTTCTCCTTCCTTTCTGTCTTCCTTTCCTTCTTTTCATCCACTCCTCCTTATCCACTCTTTCCCCCCCCTCTGTTCCCCTTCCTTCCTTTCACATCTTCTCTCCTCTTTCCTCCTTTTCACTCACAGCTCATCCTCTCTTCTCCTTCCTTCCTTTCCGTCTTTCTTTCCTTCTTTTCAACCACTCCTCCTTATCCACTCTTTTCCTCCCTCCTTCCCTTCCCATCTTCTCCTCTCCTTTCTTTCCTCTTCACTCACTCGTCATCCTCTTCTCCTTCCTGTCTGTCTTTCTTTCCTTATTTTCAACCACTCCTCCGTATCCACTTTTCCTCCCTCCCTCCTTCCCTCCCTCTTCGTTTCTCATCTTCTCATCTCCTCTCTTTCCTCCTTTTCACTCCCTGCCTACCTACCTACCTACCTATCTTACCAACCAACCATATAAGCATGGGTAAATATACTTAGGCCTAAGACGCTACTGCGAGGGCTGCTGTTAGGTGGGTTATGAGTGCAAAACCTGCCCCCAGGGAGCCATTGGGATGCTTTTCACCCTTGTGACAAGTGGCAGCAGCCTCAATGCTTGGGGGTGGCCTATATATAACTTTATATATATTATACATAACTATTTTTAAAAAAAACCAAAAATGACCTTCCAGGGCCATGAAAGCTCCCTTTCTTTCATGTCAGCCTTCCTACCTCGCAGGGTTGTCGTTGCAGGGGGGGATTTTGGTTGGAGGTTGGAAGCCTACCTGGCAGGGGGGTTATTTTGGAGGGGGAGGTTAAACCACCCCCCCCTTGCAATGAGCAGCACCAGCCCGGCTGGGGATGATGGGAGGGGGACTCCCACGTATGGGAAGGGGGCTCCCTGGCAGAGGACGGACCACAATGCCCATCATCCACTTTCCCGGTTGAATTTCCACCTGCCCGAGTAAGAGAGCCCCCCCTACCTAGCAACGCCGTCCCCGGTCTCCATGGCAACCACCCCCAACCCTCCCCGCTCCTCCCTTACCGGCCTTGCCCTGCTTGCGGCCTGGGCCCGTGGCGAGGCTCCCCGGCGGAGGAGGCAGCGGCGGCGGAGGAGGAGGCGGACCCGGAGCAGGCGGAGCGAGGCCTACTCCCCCCTCCAGCTTGTCGGGGTGCGGGGCCGCCATAAGAAGCGAAGCGAGCGCGGGGGCGAGGCGGCTACGAGGGGCCCGGAGGCCCAGGCCGCGCCATCGCGACGTGAGCCGGAAGCGGAAGCTGATAGAAAGGACGGGAGGGGAAAAGGGAAGGGAGAAGAAACACGAGCTTCCGGTTCCGGGCGACATGTTGCAAGCGGCTTACCTCTTCGGCTGTTCTGGGCGCCGCCTCCCGTCTTTCTCTATGGTTCGAAAGTAAAAAAAAAGAAAAAAAAAGGCGCCTTTCCGAAGGCGGATGGAGCGTGAAGAATGGCGGTGACGTCACTAGCCGGCGCTGTTTTGTGTCTGATGATGATGACGTTGCTGAATTAGAAGCTCATGGCAGGAATAAATAAACATATTCAACCATCTTGAGTCTCAAGTGGTTCTTTTTCTTTTCTTCCTTCCCTTTTTTTCTTCCTTCCTTTCTATTTTCTTTTCCTCCGCCCTTCTTTTTTCCTTTCTTCCCTTTTTTCTTTTCATCTTTTTCTTTTCCTTTCCTTTTCTTCCTTTTTTCTTTTCTTCCTTCCTTTCTTTTTTCCTCCCCTTTTCCTTCCTTTTTTGTTTTCTTCCACTTTTTCTTCCCTTTTTTTCTTTTTCTTTCTTTTCTGTATATTTCTATTTATTTCTTCCTTTCTCTCCTCCCACCATTCTTCCTTTTTTACTTCTTTCTCATTCCCCTTTCCTTTCTTTATCTTTCTTCTTCATTTTCTCCTTCTTTGCTTTTCTCTTCTTTCTCCCTTCCTTCTCCCTCTCATTTCCCCTTTCTTCCTTGTATCCACTTCCCTCCCTTCTTCGTTTATTCCTTCCCTCCTTTTCCTTTCCCTTCTTTTTTTCTTTCTTTCCCTCTTTCTTTCTTTCTGTTCCTTCTTTCAATCTTTTTCTCCTCTTTCTTCCCTCTTCCTTTTCTTTCTTTCCTTCCTTCTCTTTCTCCCTCCCCAAAGAGAGAGAGAAAGAAAAAAGGCACCCAGTAGCCACACGCTTAAAGAAATACCAACCTTTAATAATAACTATTTGATTTCCTTTGGTATAATCATGAGAAAATCAAACCGATACAAAGTGTGTATAAAGAACATGGAGAGGAGGGGCTGAGGTGGGCTTGGGGGGGTGGGTCCCACAGAGTAGCGGGGACAGGCACAGTGATAAGAGAGTAAAGCTACACATTGGCCTCCGATTATAACAACATAACATGCAACACCAAATTATCAAACTTATGTACAGAAACTGGGAAGGAAACCAGCTTCAGTGCTGGAAGATAAACCCAATTTCCCCCCCTTCTCTTTTCATCTTTTTTGGGGAGACCCTCACTTCAGTTTTGGGGCTGTCTTCTTGGAAACTATCCCAAAATTCAGGGAAAACGTCCCTTAACCCTGAGAGGGGTGCTTAGCCTGGGCTTTTGCGGATGGGGGGGGGGGGGAAGAAGGGGATAAATTATGAGGCAACTGTGACGGATCAGAAGGAGGCGAGTGAGAAACGACTGCCCCCTTTCTCCATCCTACAACCTTTCCCCCAAACCCCAGGCAGCGCTGTGAGACCCTCCAGAGGAATCTTGCATAAAATCTGACCTGAAAAAGGTTCAAGGCACACACAGAACATATATAAAAATGCGTGAGCGGGGTCTGTGGGCAGCGAAGAGAGAGGATTCTGCCTCCCAGACCCAAACAAGTTGCCCTTTTCTTTCCCTTTTTTGTGCTTTAAGCAATTATCTCCCCGGAAAGAAAATCCTTCACGGGGACTTTGGCATTAGTCGCACTTGCAGAAGACACAACGAGGCACTGGGGGTGTGGCGCACGCAAGATCCGCCCCCTCCCCGCCTATACCGTTACGTTAGCGGAGGAGACAAAAGTTGTCCAAGGCAAGAAGGGCTTCCTCTAGAACCGTCAACGCAACCGAAGCGAGACCGTTCTCACCGAGGACTAGAAACCTGGCGAGACGGCGCTTCGCTCCAATCAGGAAAAGCCGGGCCCTGGCAAGACGTAGAGAGAGGTGGTCTGGGAGGGCACGACGGGTCCCTTCGACCCCAGGAAAATGCTTTGGCAGAGGCGACAGCCCATTCTAGCCGCTGTCAGAGAAGTCCATAGGACCGGGGAGAAAAAGAGACGCGGAGGAATCCCCGCTAGAAGGGCGTCGTTTGTAGTGATGCGTCTCCGGTTGTCGGGCTTATGGCCTCCGCTCGACGGGCTGCTGTAGGCACAGCTCGCTGCCGGCCGAGATGATGGGCAACTGATTGTCCATATGGTGGCTGATCAAGTGGCTCACGCTTTCGAAGCGGTGATCCTTCGTCCGAACCTGGATGGGAAACAAATCAGCAGATCATCCTTGAATCGAGCCCCTGCCGCTAAGCGAGGCAACCGTTAAGCAAATTGTGCTCCACTTTATCGCCAGGCTCCAGCTGTTCTTCTGCCCCACTGATGTCTGACTCTGAAGGCAGCTGATAACTGTCAGATGGCCCTGTCCCCCTCTCTGCCTCCGACACAGAGCCCTCATCAGAGCCTTCCCCAGACTCCAGGACTGGCCCAGGTTCCTCCCCAACCCTCCTCACTGTCTGACTCTGCTGCCACCTCCTGGCTGCTGGAGGGCCACAACACATCCTTCCCCGAAAAACCCCTATAATACACACACACACACACCCGAGCCCCACCTACCACTCCCTCCGGATCGACGAGAAGAAGGTGTTTGGGCTGTCCTCCCTGAAGTCCGGTCAGCACATACTGTCCCGGCGTGGTGGTGCTTTCCCGCACCAGGAAATCCCCATTGGCTTGCAACAGCTTCTCTGACTCTTTGCGGTTGATCTGTCCGTGATACCATACTTCCCGCCGGAGCTGTTCCTCCATGGTAGCTGGTGGGTGGGAGGGAGGAGTAGGGGGTGGTGGGCCCCCCCGCAAGGCATCCTCAAAAGGCTCTGGGAAAGAAATCCGCCGTTAGGAGTGATCTATTATAAGTTGTTCTCGACCAAAACAGAGGGAGGTTCTCCCCCCCCCCCCGGTTTTATGAGCTTTCCTGCCACCGTTGTTAAGGGGAACCACCGCTGTTAAAAGTTAGCGACGCGGTTATTAAGCGAATCTGGTTCCTGGGTCACGAAAAGGAAGGGGTTCGCGGGATATTGCCACCATCATAACTACAAGTCAGTTGCCCGGTGTTGTTTGAATTTCAATCGGGTGACCCTGGGGATGCTGCAAAAGTTGTACGTGTGGAAAAATGGTCATAAATAGCAGAGTTGGAGGGGACCTTGTAAGGCCATCTAGACCAACCCGCCTGGCCAAGCAGGAGACCCTACGCCCTTTCTGACAGATGGCAGTCCGGTCTCTTCACGAAAGCTTCCACAGATGAAGCTCCCACAATTTCTGAATAACGGAATAACAGTTGGACGGGACCTTGTAGGTCATCTAGTCCAACCCCCCGCCCAATTTTTGACCCATGGCAGTCCAGTCTCTTCTTGAAAGCCTCCAGGGATGAAGCTCCCACAACTTCCCAAGGCAACTTCTGTTCCATGGGTTGATTGTTCTCCCTGTCAAAAAATTCCTCCTTATTTCTAGGTTGAATCTCTCCTTGGTCAGTTTCCATCCATTCTTCCTTCTCTGGCCTTCGGGGGCTTTGGAGAATAGTCTGGTTATAACTTCGGCCACTAAACAAACGGTTGGAAGTGGAGGACTGCCTGTTACCGAAACTGCCAGTCCCTCCCGCCTCCTCTTCCGCTACTCACTCATGTCAAAGAGGTCTCTTTGGACGCTCCCGTTGGAGGTCGCGTTCTGGATGCCCGCCTGCAATTTTTCCAAATTTTGCACATTCACGTAGGATGGGTCCACCACGAATTCCGGGCGGCCAGGAGGGCCCCGGTCCCGGCCTGCAAGGGGAGGGGAAACAGGATGGGATAAGAAACTCCCAGAATTCCCCAGGCAGCCTGCTTTAAGAGATGGGTGGGCTTCAACTCCCAGAATCCCCCAGACGAGATTTAACTTAAAGGCGCCCAAATTAATTGCTGGGTCACCTACCTTGTGTGATTGAATGTGGCTTCTTGGATTCGTAGTCCCCAGCAATCATTTGTCCGACAGGCTATGGAAAGGAAGGAGGTTTAATTGAAGGTTCAAATGAATATTTTAAGTCCCGTTTTCCTGCAGCTTAATATTCCTGCAATCATCATCTTTTAACAATGGGCAACTGAATGGAACTGAGTATTTCCTGGCCAGATGCCCTTCATGTTGCCAATGAGGAGTTTTGTTCAGCAGATATATATATACATATAGATGTTTGCACGTACATCGTGCATAATTGTCAGTGGGGGGAACTTACCAAAGTGGCCCCCAAATTGTTGGGGGTCTGAGCCGCCGCAGCCCCTTCCCGCAAACGCAGGTCAACGACCCCTCCTAAGGGAGGTTCCTTTCCCGGAAAATCGTTGTAATATTGGTGGTCCGGAAGCGGTGTCTCTTCCTCTTCGTCCCAAGCGGAGCCGTCGAACCCGGCCATCCTGGTCAGGAGTGGTGAGAGAACGATATCAGGAACACAGGCGGTGGTCCTTGTCTTACGACCAAAACAGAAAGGGGATGGCACGACATCCCGGGGTTGTAAATACGAGTTGCCAAGCATCTGATTCCGTGAGCACGGGTATACTCCGACGGTTGTAAGTGTGAAAAAACGGCCCTAAGTTCCTTTTTTTTCCCCAGTGCCATTGCAATTTCGGATGGACACTAAACAAACTGTGGTAAGTCGAGGAACACCTTCACGTACAAACCTCCCCTCCCCCCGCCTCGGGCAGTGGGTTCAAATCCTGCTTTTGCCCTACCTGTCGTGGGGCGTGACGAGTTTAGGAGGATTCTTAAGGTATTGCTTGAAGCGCAATTCGAACGCTTGTCCGATGGTGCTGATGACATCTTGGGATAAACCTTCGGGGCACTCCAGGATGTGGCAAGCTGCAAAGAGACCCCCAAAGAAAAAAAAGGGGGTGGCCTTTATTGATCGATTATTGATTATTGATCATTATTATTACGGATTATTTGAACCCCAGGTGCCTACGGAGGAGGAAAAAAAAACCCTACAGGCAATCCTCAGCTTTACAACAATGGAGCCTGAAAATTGCGCAGCTCACATTCGTTAAGTGAGTTTCGCCCTGTTTTACGACCTTCCTTGCGATCTGTCGGTAAGCGAATCTCTGCAGGTGTTCAGCTAGAAACACCGTTGTTCAGAGAAATCCGGATTCCCCCGTTGGCGTTGCTTGCCGGAAGGTTGTAAAAGGAGAAAACCGCAACTGTCGTAAATGTGAGCCAGTCCCCCAATTCGGATCCCGTTGACCGCGGGAGAGGTGACAACGGTCGCTAAGTGTGAGCAGTGGCCCTAGGTTCCTTTTATTCCGCACCGTGGTCATTTCAAGTGGTCGCTAAGCGAACGGGGGTAAGGCCGTGTCTCCAAGCCGAATTGATTAAAGGTGAAACGGGCGGCAGGAAAAGAAGCCAGGATCAAGCCAGGATTGGAAGATCCAAGCGAAGATGCCGGGAAAACTTACCTCGGTGATTGACGGGGTCTTTGGCAACGTAAGCGACGTATTCCGCCGTATCCTGGGGGAAAAATGCAAAATAAGTTGAAGACCAGATTTAGGGAAAAGGTTAAAAAATAAAAATTGCACACGCGTGTAAACTTTTGCGCAGTTGTACGAAAAATAATACACGGATTTTTGGAAGTTATAGCCTATTATCGCTGTGAAAATAAACAACAGGGAGTCCTTGGGCTTATGACCGTTCATTTATATAATATTATGATACTCACCGGATCCCCTCCGGAAGCGAATGAGATCGATTGCATATGGTGATTGGCGATGATCTACACATCAAAAGGAGAATAAAATTGAGAACGGATATCGACCAGTTTGAATCAGAACAAACAAAACCCAACACAGAGAGTCCTCGGCTTACAACCGTTCGCTTAGTGACTATTCAAAGTTGCGACGGCCCTGAAAAAAAGGGACTTTGGACCGGTTTCCCCACACTTACGACCACTGTAGCCTCCCCCGCGATCACCGGATCCAAATTCAGACGCTCGGGCACTGACTCGTATTTATGACGGCCGCAACGTCCCCGGGGGGTTCTGCTTTTGCGACTTTCCAATGAGCAATAGCAAGGGGGAAGCCGGGTTTGCTTAACGACCATGGGACTCACTTAACAACCGCAGTGATTTACTTAACAACTGCGGCAGGAAAGGTTGTGAAATGGGACAAAGCTCACTTCGCAACTGTCTCGTTTAGCAACAGAAATCTGGGGTCCAATTGCGATTGTAAGTCAAGGACCGACCGTACACTTAACCCCTGTCTTGCTTAGCGACGGAAATTTCTGAGGTCCCTTGCAATTCTGTTATTATGTATTCTGGGCAGGGGGTTGGACTAGATGACCTCCAAGGTCCCTTCCAACTCTGTTATCCTGCATTCTGGGCGGAGGGTTGGACTAGATGACCTCCCAAGTCCCTACCGACTCTGTTAATCTGTTAATTTATCTTTTATTCTTCTTCATTATCTCTTGTGCAAAACACCACTAGACTTCAAGAGGGAGAAAAATTTTTTAAAAAAGAGAAGGAACTGCCAATGGGGTTGGACTAGATGACCTCCAAGGTCCCTTCCAACTCTGTTAATCAAATAATTTTATTATTCTTGATTATTATCATCTTTTGTGCAAAACGCCACTGGATTTCAAAGGAAAAAAAAAAACTTTTTTGGGGTGGGGGTGAAGACCCAAACAATTTGGGGCCTGGAGAGGAGGGTTTTTTCCCCCTCTGCGTCACGCGATGCACGTCGCAAAACGAGACCTTGGTTCAACGAAGCCGACGGGGGCGGGGGGGGGCGGACGAAAGGCGGAAGAGGGAGCCTCACCTGTTTACAGTCGGACGCCATGAGGTTCAAGCTGCTGGTTGAGATGGTCAGCGTGATGGGCATAGCGGCGAACTTCAGGTTGGTCTTACCCAGGATGGAGTTGAGCGCCCGGCCGCAGGGCTGGCAAAGAGAGAGAGAGAGAGAAAAAAACACCAGAATTCAGGCAAGTCCTGAACTTACGACCGTGACGGAGTGACCCCAATTGAGGCTTCTGAAACCAATTATGAAAAAATAAACTCAGGCCGCCCGGAAGCTAGCATGTTTCAGGGGTGGGGGGGTTGTCCTCGACTTACGGCCAGAGAAATGGCTTTCCAATCTCGCCGTCTTACCTTCCTCCTGCGGACGGATCCCTTGGTGCTGGGCACAGCTTCACAGACCAGCCCTATAGCCTCCCTGCAGGGGAGGAAGAGGAGGAAGAGGAAGGAGGGGGACATTAGAGCAGGTCAAAGTCTTGAGCTTTGGGCGTGAATTGGGTGAAATTTGGGGGGGAGGGGGGAAAAAAACCACTTTTTTGAGGAGGGGGGAACCCACATATCCCCCACCCCCACCCCTGGAGAGAGAGAGGAGGAAGTGGGGAGGGGGGAAATCGAGAGAGCGAGACCCCTTAAATGTTTGATGAGGCTGGATCAATGCTTCCTGCCATTGGTGAATTAATTGGGGTGGAGGGAGACATAGTCCATGAAGCTTCTTCAGCCCCCTCCAGCCGCTTCTTGTCCATTAATGGACTGGACTGCAGAGGGGGGGGGGAAACACACACACACACACACACACAAGCACACCTCTCTTCCTTCCCGTTTTAACTCTTTGCTGTGTGGGGCCTCCCCAGGAGACAGTCTACAGCGATGTTTTTCAGACTTTATCCGCTTGGTATAAATCGAAGTTTCTATTACAAGGGACTAAGCATGTGTTTCTCAAACTGGGCAACTTTTAAGACGGGCGGACTTCAACTCCCAGAATCCCAGAATCAGCAGGCTTTAAGACATGCAGACTTCAATTCGCAGAGTTCCCCAGCCAGCGTGTTTTAAGATGGGAGGACTCCAACTCCCAGAATCCCCCAGCTACCATGCTTTAAGGTGGGGATAGATAGATAGATAGATAGATAGATAGATAGATAGATAGATATAGATAGGATATAGGGTGAATGGCTATAGATAGATATAAATAGATAGATAAAATATAGATAGATAAAATATAGGTAGGTAGGTAGGTAGGTAGGTAGGTAGATAAATTGGATAGATTAGATAGATTAGATAGACAGATGGATAGGTAGATATTGGATAGATAAGATAGATAGATAGATAGATAGATAGATAGATAGATAGATACATACATACATACATACATACATACGTAGGTAAGTAGGTAGGTAGGTAGATAAATTGGATAGATTAGATAGATAGATAGATGGATAGATTAGATAGACAGATGGATAGGTAGATATTGGATAGATAGATGATAGATAGATAAAGTGGATAGATTAGATAGATGGATGGATGGATGGATGGATGGAAGGAAGGATGGATAGATAGATAGATAGATAGATAGATAGATAGATAGATAGATAGATAGATAGATAGATAGACAGACAGACAGACAGACAGACAGACAGACAGACAGACAGACAGACAGATAGATAGTGGATAGATTAGATAGATAAATGGATAGATGGATGGATGGATAGATAGATATAGATTGGATAGATAGATATAGATTGGATGGATAGATAGATAAATAGATAGATAGATAAAGGGGATAGATTAGATAGATAGACATAGACAGACAGACAGATAGAAGATAGATAGATGATAGCATGGGGGGGGCTCTTCCCCCCCACTCCCGCCTCCAGTACTGCTAGCCTGCTCACCTGGTAACTTGAGTCCTTGTGCCGAAATCGAGAGCCCGCATGGACTGCAGCACTTCCACGCAACCCATGTACTGCGGGGCGAGAAGGAGAGCAGAGGTAAGAAACGCGAAGGAAACGGGGCGTGTGCCGCATCTTTTATTCGATTTCTAATCATTTATATTCCGATTCTTATTTAGTTAATTACTGTGTTACTCATTGAACAACTGCAGGGATTCCCTTTAAAAAAACACACACACAACTGCGGTGAGAAAAGTCGTGAAACGGGAGCAAAAACCCCCTTAACAAATGTTTCGCTTAGCAACGGGCTCGACTGCAGTCGTTAAAACGAGAACGACCTGTATCTACAACGCGGCGGGGATGTCCCCCCACCCCAAGTGTGCAAGCCTCACACAACCACCAGCCTTCTTACTCACCCGGACCAGGTAGGAGACTCCGGAACCCATCACCTTGTCGTCCCGGTGCAGCCAACCCCGGCTGGGCTTGTTGACGAAACTCCCGTGCCGCGTCCACTCCTCGCCGCCCAGCTGACCGCCTTCGACCCGCATTTTCTTCCCGCAACTCAGTTTGTTCATATCCTGGGAATAGAGACCGACAACCCCCATTGAGTCCGGCAAGGCCGCGGTGCACGGAGAGTCTTCGGGGACTCCCGGCTCACGGGAAAAAGACCGGAGGTTCAGCAAAAACGCGGATTCGCGAGTTTCAGGTTAGCCATTTTGGGGAAGAAGGAACACAGCGTGGTGGGGCTGCTCTCCGATTCGGGGTGCTCCTCCACAGGCAGCATGGGGCTGAGGGAGGACGAAGACCCCGAGCCGGTCAGCGACGGGACAACCCCGAGGGATGAGGAAGGGTCAAGAGACGGGCCCTCCTCGGCCGCGGGGCTCCCTTCGTCCAACGTTGGCGATTCGTCCTGCAAGTGGGTGTATTTGCTTTTTGGAAGGAGATCCATTTTGGGGGGGGGGGGCTACAAAGCGGCAAAGAGGAGAGAGAGAGAGAGAGAGAGGCGACTGCGAGGTTGATGGTCAGGATCCCCCAAAAGTCCAACTTGATCCCGACGAGGCGTCTCGGTAAGTCCCTGCTGGCATGCCAGAAACAGGGAGGACTTCCGCCGACTCCTGCTTGGGCGCCCTTTGCCCCCGAATCACAACACCCCCCTCCAAATCAGGCAAGCCATCCTAGTGACTCAACAGGAATCGTCCCGCCAGGTGACCGGTGACCCCGCACGGCCCCGGAGGAGAAGGCTGAGGTTTTTGGTCTGTTGCTGATGTTACGGCGCACTCCGTGGGGCTGTTTTAGAAGTCCTTGGCCCTTCCCCTCCGGCTGCAGCTCCACCTGTTGAACCTCTGCCCGTGTGCAGCCACCGAGAGGAAGACGTTTTGTCCGTCGCCGATGCTACACAGCCCTAAAGGGCTGTTTTTAGACGTGCCTGGCCCTTCCCCTCCGGCTGCACACCGCCGCCTGTTGAACTCCCGCCTGCCTTGGCACAGCCTCGCAGACGAAGAAGGTGAGGCCTTGGCTGCGTCGCTGGCGTTTCCCCCTGTTTTTAGAAGTCCCTGGCTCTCCTCCCCTTCCAAGCTGCAGCACCACCTGTTGAACTTCGGCCCGTTCTCGGCTACCCTTCCGACGCCCGGGGAGTCCTCATCCTCTCCGGTCTGTGCAAAAGCACCGCGGACGCGGAGGAGCCTGGCAAATGCTCAGCTCCGCTGGATGCGTCTTTCCGCCTCTGGATCGCAAGCATCGGGTCGGTTATCTGTGCCAAGGGGTGGGGGCATCAAACAGCCGTTTCTCATGCGGGGGGGGGGGTTGGCCGCAGCGGTGGCAGCCCCCAGGAAGCCCAAGGCCCCCCCGTTAAAGCAGTGCCCATTCACCGATGGCCTCGCGTGCCACGATGGAAGACAATTTGAGGATGGTCTCGCCCAGCTGTTTGGGGAGGGGGGGATTCAGCCTTTCAAAGTCCCAGGAAGGATGGGGAGTCCGTTTAGGGTGGCAAGAGATGTCTGGAGCCCCCTTTGGATAAGTGGGGGGACGCGATGTGGGGGGGAAGAATCCCCTCTCCCCTGGCTTGCAATTCCTGCTCCAGCTTTGCTCCGAGCTGGCTGGAAAAATCCTCTCCAGCCGGGGGAAGGCGGAGAAGGGGAAAAGGGAAGGGAAGAGGCAAGAGGCCAAGCCCCCCCCCTCTCCCTCCCTCCCCCACCCTGCAGGCCTGGTCACTGGCTGCTAACAAGGGGAAGGGCAGGGTGCTGACTCACACCAGGGCTGGCCTCTCGCTTGCCTTGATGAAGAAGGGTGGGGGCGACGGATGCAAAAGAGATAGGAGGAGAAGGGGGATGCGCCAGGAAAGAGGGGGGTGGGTGGGAGAGGCCGCTTGGGTTGCCCGAGGCGGGTGGGGGGACAGGGCATGGGTCAGGGTGATAGTTTGCGGTGGGGGGGGGAACAGAGCGACAATGTAGGGCGTAGGTCTGCGCCAAAGGGGTTTGGACGAGGGGGGGTGACTTGAGGGCAGAGCCATGCGTCCGTTTGGGACTGCTTTGCCCATCCAGAAATCCGTAAGTCGGGGCGATCTTTATCCACTTCTGGGTCTCAATTCCCTTGCAAGTCAAGGGAGGGGGTGCAACGGCCCTGCAAGGTAGGACAGGCAGAGCTGCTTGCCTCCTGGGAGGGGGAGAGAGAGAAGGGCTGCGGGAGGGAGGAAGGAAAGGAAGGAAGAACAGATTGGAAGGAACTTTGGGCCCCTGCTCAAGAAGGAAGGAAGGAAGGAGATAGAGAGGGAAGGAGAAAAACAGATAAAAAGAGAAAGAGAGAGAGAGAGGAAGGAAGTATGAAGAAAAGAAGAAGGGAGGGAGTGAGGGGAGAAGGGAGAGAAAGAGAGAAAGAGAAAGGAAAGTGAGAAAGGAAAAAAGAATGAAAGATAAAGAGAGAGAGAGAGGGAAAGAGAAAGGGGACAGACAGATGATATATAGACAAACAGACGTAAGGAGGGAAGGAGGAAGGGGAGGGAAGGAGGAATAGGAAAGGGGGGGAAGCAAAAAGGAAAGAATGAAAGAAAGGAACGAAAGAAAAAGAAAGAACTGAAAGAGGATTGATGATATATAGATAAACAGACATAAGGAGGGGATGAGGGAGGAAGAAAGGAAAGAGAGTGAGAAGGAAGGAAAGGAAGATCATCGAAGGGGGAAAAGAAGGAAGGAAGGAAGGAAGGAAGGAAGGAAGGAAGGAAGGAAGGAAGGAAGGAAGGAAGGAAGGGGAGCGCCTGAATTTTGATCATAGGGACCATCTTTAAGTGCCGTCGTAACGCCGAACGGTCGTAAGTCCAGGACTACCGGTACAATATCTGCCTTGGCCTGCACTTGCAAAGGTTTTGTGTTATTGCCGTCGTTATTGCAAAGATCCATCGACACAGCCAGCTAAGTTGCGGTTTCCTTAACAGTTTGTTGACTTCAACACAAGGTCTGCTTTTCGCATCAGGCGCGCAGGAAGAAAGAAAGAAAAAGACGCAAACCACATTTGGGGTGGAGGAGGAGGAGGAGGAGGAGGAAGAGGGGGCAAAGCTGGCAACGAGACAAAAGACAGAGCTGAAATCCGGCTGCCCGCCAAACCGCCTTCCGACGAAGCGCCCAACTCGCCCTCGGAGGGGCTGCAATGTGTGACTTCCTCCCCCCACACACACAAGGGCCGCAGGGCAGGGAAACTTTGCAAAAAAAACCTCCTTGTTTGCAAGGAAGGGACCACACATTTTCCAAAGTTGGGATTGCAAATCCCCCGGAGGATCAGATGCTGCCCTCCTCCAAGACGGGTGGATGTTATACAAGAGAATCGTTTCATTCAGTGTTTCCCAAGTCTGCATGATTTAAGAGGGGTGGGCTTCGACTCCCAGAATCCCCCAGTCTGCATGATTTAAGAGGGGTGGGCTTCGACTCCCAGAATCCCCCAGTTTGCATGATTTAAGAGGGGTGGGCTTCGACTCCCAGAATCCCCCAGTTTGCATGATTTAAGAGGGGAAGGCTTCGACTCCCAGAATCCCCCAGTTTGCATGATTTAAGAGGGGTGGGCTTCGACTCCCAGAATCCCCCAGTTTGCATGATTTAAGAGGGGAGGGCTTCGACTCCCAGAATCCCCCAGTTTGCATGATTTAAGAGGGGTAGATTTCACGTGGGTGAGACTAGAAGACCTCCGAGGTCCCATCCAACTCTGGCATTCCGTTATTCTGTTGTTGTTTTTTTTCCCTTCTGCACCAACTAATTTTGGTGGGCAGCCAGCGGTCGCCGGAGAGCGAAGGCCGTTTCCTGGACAGTCCATGTCCGGCTGTGGGTGGGTGGGTGGGCAGCGGCAAAGCCCCCTCCTCCCCTTGTTTGTTCCTTCCTCTGGGGAGGGAGGGTCAGCCAAAAGACCCAGCTGGACACAGCTGAAAGAAGGGGAAAAAAGGACAAGCAGAACAGAGGAAGGAGTGGGATGAGGGCCGGATGCTCGGCTGGTTTTTCTGACCTTGTTCCAGGACCCGGGGAGGGGTTGGGAAGGGAGGGCAGGAAATCACCCTCCCCCCTCCCAGGAGACCCTCACTGCAGCCCTCTTACTTTCTTGTAAAACCGGGGAAGGGCAGGGGGCAGTTGCTACAAGCTCGTACGGCCAAAGGTTTTGAATTTTTCGTCAAACATTTCGGCCTCAAATTGCAGCAGCCCCCCCCCTCCCCGCCCAAAGAGACGGAGACTACATAGCCCCTCATTCCCAGCAGTGCCGAAGTCCAGCGATATTGGGACAGGGGTGCAGGAAGAGGCTGCCTTGAAAGGAAGCGTGAATGCAAACTTTCTAGATGGGCTTTATTTAAAAATAATCCCAGTTTTCCAAGTTTTTAAAAAATTTATTCAGTGCAATGCTTGTTATTGGGAAAATCCCCCAGCTGGACTGCTTTAAGAGGGGTGGGCTTCAATTCCCAGAATCCCCCAGTCAGTCTGCTTTAAGAGGGGTGGGCTTCAATTCCCAGAATCCCCCAGTCAGTCTGCTTTAAGAGGGGTGGGCTTCGACTCCCAGAATCCCCCAGCTAGAATCCTTTAAGATGGATAGAATTCAACTCCCAGAATCCCCCAGTCAGCCTCATTTAAGAGGGGTGGGCTTCGACTCCCAGAATCCCCCAGTCAGTCTGCTTTAAGAGGGGTGGGCTTCAATTCCCAGAATCCCCCAGTCAGTCTGCTTTAAGAGGGGTGGGCTTCGACTCCCAGAATCCCCCAGCTAGAATCCTTTAAGATGGATAGAATTCAACTCCCAGAATCCCCCAGTCAGCCTCATTTAAGAGGGGTGGGCTTCGACTCCCAGAATCCCCCAGTCAGCCTGCTTTAAGAGGGGTGGGCTTCCACTCCCAAAATCCCCCCTAACCGGCATGCTTGCCTCCAAAGGCCAGTCTGGAGATCTATTTAACGCATCCCTCTCTTCATTCTGCCTCTCCCTCAGTCTATTTCAAGCACCCATTTATTTGCTCCAGAAGCCACCAAATCTGTGGCTGCAGGGCGCTAGTCCTCATGAAACCCACCCGTCCTCTGTCACTTTCAACAGGGCAACAAGGTTCGATCTTTCCGCCCCCCCCCCCCCTCTTGCAGAATAAGCACTTAAAAACAGCCGACAGATTCACCGCGCAGGGAACAAAAAATATTTGCCGATGTCCCCAGCTATAATTATACGGTGATGGAGAGTTATATCTGGCTCGATTCCTGGGCCTTTTTTGACTTCTATTTCCTGCTTTACAAAGTGTCCCCCTTTTTGGACAGCCCACGCGGCTGGCTGTATCCCAACAGGTGAAGCTTCCTGGCTCGTACAAACCACGACTGGTAAAAGTTTGAGCCCCGGTTTCCCCCCCCCCAAAAAAAACCCAATAAAAACCGCGAAAGTTTATAGGGAAAACTTGACTCTTTCTTCCACCTCTTTCGATAGGTCTCGTGTGCGTAAACCCTGGTTTGTTTCCAGGAAATAAACCACAATCAGCTGCGTTCTCGGGGGGGGGGGAGGCCAGGATAGGAAGTTGAAACCGTCACCCCCCGTTTGAAGGCCGTCACCGCTTTAGAGAGCGAAGCTCAGCCGATCTTTAAGCCGCGGGGACTTCAACTCCCAGAATTCCCCCCCTCCCCTTCCAGGGGCGTGCACGGAGGGGCTGGGGGATTCTGGGAGTTGAAGTCCAGCAGCCATGTTGGAATCGGTCAGAGGAGGCAAGGAAGAGCAGCTGAGCAGCCCAGCACCGTATAAGCAGGGAGAGGGAGGTTGCCCACCCTTACCGTATACTCCATTCCGGGCACTGGAGAGCTGTTCATCGCGGGAGCCAAACCTGCATTTTGGTGACAAAGAAGGAATTAAGGAGGGGGCTCCAAGGGGAGGGGGGGGGAGAAGGGGCTGGAGATTTTGAGGGAAGGGGAGAGGGGGGGGAGGCAGGAAGACGATACTGTCTTCGTTTGTGCCTTGGGGTCGTTTTTTTCTCAAATTTGGTGACTTGATGGGGTGGGCTTCGAATCCCAGAATTTCTCTCTCTCTCTCTCTTTCTTTCTTCTTCCTTCCTTCTCAGAATTCCTCAGCTAGCATGCTTTAAGAGGGGTGGGCTTTGACTCCCAGAATCTCTCTCTCTCTCTCTTTCTTTTCTATCTTCTTCCTTCCTTCTCAGAATTCCTCAGCCAGCATGTTTTAAGAGGGGTGGGCTTTGATTCCCGGAATTTCTCTCTCTCTTTCTTTTCTTTTCATTCTCCCTTCCTTCCTTCTCAAAATTCCTCAGCTAGCATGCTTTAAGAGGGGTGGGCTTCAACTCCCAGATTTTTTCTTTTTCCTTCCTTCCTTCCTTCCTTCCTTCCTTCCTTCCTTCCTTCCTTCCTTCCTTCCTTCCTTCCTTCCTTCCTCAGCCAGTGTGCTTTAAGACTTCAATTCCCAGGATTTTTCTTTCTTCTCTCCTTTTTCTTTCACTCTTTCTCCTTCCTTCCATAATTCCCCAACCAGAATGCTTTAAGAGGGGGTGGGCTTCGACTCCCAGAATCTATCCGTCCTTCCTTCCTTCCTTCCCAGAATTTCTCTCTCTTCCTTCCTTTTTCCTTCCTTCCTTCCATTCCTCAGCCAGCATGCTTCAAGACTTCCACTCCCATAAATTCTTTCTCTCTCTCCTTTTTCTTTCTCTCTTTCTCCTTCCTTTCTACAATTCCCCAGCCAGCATGCTTTAAGGAAGAGGTGGGCTTCGACTCCCAGAATTCCCCGGCCACTCCTGCTGGAAGGGAACAGGTCTTCCTTCCAAGGGGGACCGATCAGAGGCGGACTGTTCACTGCCAGAGAAACCATGGAGAACCTCCATGTGCCAAGACAGTCTATCTGCAAAGTCCCTCTGGGCAAGGAAAGGCACTTCCAAGCCTCTGCGATTAGGGGATGGGTGGGCTTGGAAATGAGGAGGGGGGATGCTGGGGAATATTTTATCAAACTAAGAGGGAATGGCAACTTTTTTGGGGAGGTGGGTGGGATTATCCTGGTTTGCTATAATTATACATATATTTTTTTTTGGGGGGGGGGGCTCTTGTTAACTAGCCCAAGATGCTTACACCCCAACTTCATTTTCTCCCACACCGAAAACCATCAACGGCCCAAAAGCAGCGTCCAAATTCCACTTCTGCCGCAGAGATCAAGGACCCAAAGGGAAGATTTCAATCCCACCAAGCTCAAACTCTTCTGCAGAGCTTCCCAAGGCGGGCACAGTCTATCTGACAGCTTCCCAGAAGGACGGACGGACGGTTTTCCTCCCAAAACAAAAGAGGAGGAAAAAAAAAAGTTGCTTTTTCGTAACACACCTTCCTCGTCCCTTTTGGGTGGCTTCGGAGTGGGGGAGACCGACAAAAGCCACAATTTTGGGGACGGAGACCCAAAAGATGAGAGCTCTCCCCCCCCTGCTACCTTTTTAGCCCACTCCCCTCCCAAAAAAATTACCCGCTTGCAAAGGAGCAGAATTGCATTTCCTTCGCTTAGGATCCTCGCTTCGGAAGCCAAGAGAAACGTGGCACTTTCCCCCCCTCCCTTCCAGGACTTCAGGAATAAAATAAAAGGGGGGGGGGCTCAGCCACAGGGGGAAACCCACCCTCAGCATTTTAAGAAACGGTGGTGGGGGTCTCCAACCGAGGAAGGGGATAGATGGAGAGCCAAGCCAATTTCAAAGTGAAAAAACCCAGCCCCGCGGAATTGCGTGCCAACTACGAGGAGGAAATGGGGAAGGGGGGGAAAAAAAGAGAGGTTTATTTAACTTTTTAAGGCTTTAAGGATCCTCTTTGTTCTTAAGGGGGGAAGGAGAGAAAGAAAGCAAAACTTAAAAAAGAAAAACTGACCTGCAGGGAAAAAAAGAGGATGATGTAGTAGTCCCCTTTTTTTATTTTCCTCCACTCCAGTTTTGAAAAAAAGGGATGAAATGGGAGAAGGCAGAGCTCTCCTTCTGAAGGGGAGGGATGATCTCCGCCTGCCCCTAAAGGGATCGGTCCCCGCTATCCGATTTGGGGGCTGCATTCGTCACTCTTTTTTTTAAAGAGGCAGCTGGAAAGGGGGGGGGAGAAATAGGACAGTGGGACGCAGGTTTTTGTTTCTTTCTTTTGCACAGAAATGTTTTAAACAGAATTTGGGTTGAGAAGAATCTCCCGGGACGTCCAAGGAGACGAATTAAAGTCTCGGTTTTGGAAACTTGGCTTAAGTTACCAGCAGCAAGGCTGGCTCTCCCACACGATAGAGAGACACATGCACGCACCCCCCAAAAAAAACCTGTCAATGAAAAGGGTGCAAACAGGATGCGGCTTGCCAAAATTGGACCCAGAAAGTTGGTGGTGGTGGAAAGAGGCAATTATCGGTTCTTTTAAGGGGGGAGAAAATGCCCCAACGTTGGATTAGGGGTGCAAAGTCAAATGATGAAGTAATTTGACGGAGGATGCAAAGAAAAGTGTGATCTTGGTGTGGGTTCTTTTTTTTTCCCAAAAGAAAAAGGGGGAGAGAGGGAGAAAGAGAGTCAGTTGAATAAGGAAATTAATCCTGGCTCCAAGCATGGAAGTATCGAGACTGGCAGGAAATGCATTTAATAAAGGATCCTCACCCCCCCCTTCCCAATTTTGCAATATCCAGGCTTGCAGCAAATCCTAGTCATTAAAGTAAATTAATCCTGCCCCCCCCCAAAACTTTGCAACCTGGAGAGAGACCGACACACCCAGCAGCGGTTTTTTTCCGCCAGGGCAATGGGCTTAACAATAACAGAGCGGGAAGGGCTCTTGGAGGTCATCTAGTCCAGCCCCCTGATCACGCACACCTGTACTAGGGACTTGAACTGAAATCCCCCCACCCTTTCCTCCCCCCAGCGCTCTCCAGCTATGGAGGCTCAACCTCCCCCCCCCAAAAAAAAAAAACCTCGGAGGGTTCCAGAGACCATCATCCACCCCCTAACGGGCCGGACACTCAGAAAAAACAAGCAGATCACGGGCGCTTTCTGCAAAACGGTCGCATTCTCGTTTTGGAAGCCCCCTCCCCTTCCCTCCCCCCCTCCTCCTCCTCCTCCTCGGGTGGATTTTCCTCCCATCCCCGCCGACCCCCAAAGCGGAGCTCGCTTCGTCCTTCTTTCCTCTCCTTGCCCCTTTTTTTTTCGGGGTCGAGGAGGAAGCCGCAGGGACGAGCCGAGAAGCCCTGCAGAAACTCCGGGGAGGGAGAAAGGAGCCCCTTAGAAAGAGCGAAAGCGCTTGGGAGCAGAGCGGACGTCACGGACGCGGTCTTCCCTCTGGTCCGCGTCCGTTTCCCCTCTCCCGACACGTGGTTTTCGGCCTCCTCCGCACCCCCCCCCCTCCCTTTTCTCCTCTATCTCGCATTCCTTTTCCTGGCCCGTCGCGCACACAGGAGGCGGGGAAGAATAGTCTGGCCTCGTCAGTCTGTGAGTAAGAGGTTAGTAACCCGCTTCGATTACAAAACGACGTTTGAGAGACAGCTCGGGAATCCTCCCGCGGCGCTTCCAAGGAACTCGAGGGGAAACTGGGGGAAGGGTGCGGATCCCACGCCGCCCAACCACCGCCCCGATTTTTCGGGAAAACGAGCAGCGCTTTTCGACACCCGGGACCAGGCCCGCTTTGAGCCTCGCGCCGCCGCTCCTTAAAATGTAAGAGGTAGAGCCTCCAGCCACAGGGACAATCTACCTGTCCACGCGTCTCTACGAGGCGCCTCTCTCCCTTTCGCCACGCCCATCCCGCAAGGCAGCGGTTTGCAATGAAACGACGCAGATCAAATGAACGTCGCAATGAGGGGGGGTAAGAAAGACCGCGCAGCGCAGGCCTCCCTCGCAGGGCTGTTGTGCCAGCTTTTTCCCAGCAGCGCTTGAGTAACCACCGGCCGACTATGCAGGGTTTCGCGGTGCAATTAATCTTAAAAAAGAAAGTAGGGGGGATAGTGAACCCCTTCTTACCGGGATAGCCGCACCATTGGAGGGGCAAAGGCGGCGGACTGCGGCTGCTCCGACAGCGCCTCACCGACCAAACTTCTGGGGCTCTGCCCCTCTCGCCCCCACCCACCAATCGTTTCCGGGTTTCTTACTCCCCCGCCCCTTCCCTTCCTCAGCCTTTCTTACGCTTCCGGTAGCGCCGCTCGTGCCTTGCGACTCGCTTACCCACGCCTCCCAGTGTCAGCTGGGACCCACCTCTCCCTTTTATTTCCACGGGGTTATTCTAGGGGCGGGGGAGAATGATCGACACTATAGGGGTGTGGGTGGGTGTAATAAAAGACTACTACGCAATTTATTAAAAGATAGTCGTAGTCTTCACATCGGTCCGCAGGCGACGCAGAAGTCCCCGCCGCTCAGAAATGACTTCGCCGCTTTTCTCCTCGCCTGGGCGCGCTTTTGCCTCCGCTTCTTTCTTCCAGCCTCCCGGCGCTTCAGTTTCTTCCGAATTTAACCTCTTCTTTCTTCACCGCGTCTTGCCTCTTCGGCGGAGTGACTGCAAGCGTCCGTCCCCGCTCTCGCCTTTTATACTTTCCCTCCAAAGCAGCCCTGAACACGATTGGTTGATGCACCAACGGTCTGAACTTTTCATTGGCTGCTGGCAATGCTATTTTATAGGTCCCCGCGGGGATTAAGAGACCAATCAGCATGCAGACGCACCTGAGGGGGAAGCTCCTCATTGGTTGTAAACGAGACGGCTCTAAGACTTTACATGAGACCCCGAACCCATTTTTTTCAATTTGATTGACACACTGTCCCTAATTAAACCAATGGTTAATTTTAAACCAAGGGAGAAAATAAAATTAGGCAGTTTTTTTTTAAACAAATTAAATTAAATTAAAACTTCGTTTCGTTGTATTTAAGTACAATGATAATAAAGATTATACTTATAGTTATAAAATGTGAACATTATTGACTATCTCTTTTCTCATCTCATTTACCACCAAAATGCATTGTTGGCTCCTGTCAGCTCTGGCTTGACGAGGATGGAATATGCGGCCTAAACTGGAAGAATGGGACTTGTAGTCCCCCCCTCACAAGGCTGTGAGAACGGGACTGGTGGGAGTTGTAGTTTGACAGAGATAACGCGGGGGGAGTCTGAGGTAATTCCGAGCGCAGCCAATCAAGTTCCGCTACGTCTCAACAAGCGTCCTCCCCTCAGACCTTCCCACCCAATCAGCGTCGAAGGCGGAGGCTTTTGAAAAGCGGCGGTTCGATAAAACTAGGCGAGGGGAGGAAAACCCGCGCGAGGCCGAGAAAGGGGCGCATGCGCAACGGCGGCCGGCGCCTCCCCCTACCCGTCTTCCTCCAACTGGCGCCGGCGAGCGCGGGGCTTCGGAGGCCGCCGGGAACCGTCGAGCAGCGACTGGAGGGAGCGAGCCAGACGCCGCCGGCCGCCCCGCCGTCGCCTTCCCGATCATGACGCACAAGCAGATCTACTATTCGGATAAATACGACGACGAGGAGTTCGAGTACCGGTGAGGAGGGGGCGGAGCCTGGCGTGATGGGCAGGCGCGAGGAGGCGGGACGGGAGGTTTCCGCGGCGACGACACGTCAGGGGGCGTGTCTTGGGGGAAAGGGGCGGGGCTGGAGGCAGCAGCGAGCATTTTTTTTAGTATTTATATTTTTCCCTTTTTTTGTTTAAGCTTTTGTTATTCGAGAAATGATGTATGTTTTTTTAAAGATCCAATGAAACTTTTTTTTAAAAAAGAAATTAAAACACAGGCTCCCAAACGAAGCCCCCCAAAAACTTTTTTTAACAATAGAAAGCAAAAAAAAAAAAAAGATAAATAAACTGCATTAAAAAAAGTATGCATTGTATTTTTAGTCTTTTTTTTTTTAGGGAAAAAAAAACCCCTTAATTTTCGACGCCTCCCTCAATCAATTTCAATGAATTAGCAGGATTAGATATTTTATCTCGTTTTAATCCTGACCTTTTTGTTTTTGTAATCTCGACTTTATATTGGCTTATCGATGGATCACACACACACACACACACCACCCTCCTTGCTTTAACTCTTTGAAAAGTCTTCTGGAAAACCCTTTTCTCCTTCCAAAAAAAAAAAAAGCCAGCCATTCTCCGTTTGGCAATTATTTGGAGTCCATCCCCCATGATTCCCAGCCTTTGGCTGGGGCTGATGGGAAGCGGGCGTGAGAGACCTTTGGCAGCAGATCCGGCTGAGTTTGGGAAAGGCTTTGAGACGCCCCAGAGGCTCCCCAGCAAGTTAAGAGGGGGCTGGATACGTTTGGTGGGACTACAAGTCCCATCACTCTTTCCTCCTCTTTGCCCCCCCCCATGGGATTTTGTAGCTTGATCCGATGCTTATTGACCTCTTGCTCCTTCTCTTCCTCCTCCCCCTCCCACCTGTTTTTTTGCAGGCACGTCATGCTGCCCAAAGACATTGCCAAACTGGTCCCCAAGACCCATCTCATGTCCGAATCGGAGTGGCGGAACCTGGGCGTCCAGCAGAGCCAGGGTTGGGTCCATTACATGATCCACGAACCAGGTCGGGTGAAACTTCTCTGTTCCTCGGATCTTCTTCTTTTTTTAAAAGAAGTTTTTATCTTACCTTAACACAAGCAATCCAATTGAACAGTGTGTTGCCTGGGTAAAAATAAAGAGTTATAGATTCGCCTTAAGATATGGAAACCAATTGGGTGCCAATCACTAAGGCATGTTGAGTTCTAGTCCCACCTTAGGCATGAAAGACAGGTGGGTGACTAGTTTAACCACCAGGAGACGGTGAGTTCTAGTCCCACCTTTGACACAAAAGCCAGCTAGGTGACTTTCGGCCAATCGCCAGGAGACGGTGAATTCTAGTACCGTTTTAGGCATGAAAGACAGGTGACTTTGGGCCAATCCCCAGGAGACAGAAAATTCTAGTCCCACTTTAGGTATGAAAGCAGGCTGGGTGACTGGGCCGATCCCCAGGAGACTGGGAGTTCTAGTCCTGCCTTAGGCTCAAAATTTGTCTGAGTGACTTCGAAGCGGTCACCCTCAGCTCAGCCCACCTCACAGGATGGTTGTTGATGGGGGGCGGGGGGGAAAAAGAAGAATAGATAAATGGATATGTTTGCCATTTTGATTTACTGATTAAAAAAAAAAACAGGTGGGATGCAAATAAATAAAAACAAATTACATTATTCCAAACTCGACTTTTGGAGTCGAGTTCATTTTCGTCGAGTTCGTTCAAGGTCTGGTTATTTTCTGAATCTTGCCCCACTTAAAAACTGATCTGCTTTGATTCCCGCTGGAGGAAAAATGCGAATTCGCGGAATCTTATTCACGTGCCGTTTCTTTCCCCTCTTCAGAGCCACACATCCTGCTTTTCCGAAGACCGCTGCCGAAAAAAGATGAAAAATGACAGCACCTCCTACTCCTCCTTCTCTGTTTTTGATCGAAGCACCTTTTTCGGAGAACAGTTGGCTCTTTCTAAAGTCCAAGAAATATTTTAAGATGCCGGTCCCAGAAAGTATCCAAGAAAAACTGATTTTGCCTCCGATGTTTTATCTGATTGAAGCCATCTTCGAAAACTACGACAACTTGACTTTAAAAAAAAAAAAAACATTTTTTAATACCGGCTGAAAACTTGGCCCGCCCGAGAGGCCTAAATCATGTGGGGTGTTTTTTTTTAATCTCTGATCTTGCGAAACTTTGTTCTGCTCCGTTGTTCTTCAAACGTGCCTTTCCTTTTTAATCTTCATATTTCACTTTCTGCTTTAGAGCTTTTAATAGGATTACTTTTGATACGATTGTTATTTGGGCTGGGTTAATAAAGAGTTACCATGCCAAGGACCATTTCTGTACCCCCTCCAATTTTCTACGCTGTTTAAATAATCTAACGTAACTTGGACATTGGGATATGTTTGAGGGGGGGGGGGGGGAGGAATCGTGTCACAGATTAACTGAAAATTAGGAGGAAAAGAATAAAATGGTCGATGTAGCTACACCGGGGTCAAAGAACCATTTGAGGTTTGAAGGATTAAAATTCAACTATGTTGTCTTCCAAAGAAAGCCGTCCAGGACTTTAAACTTTGACCAAGGGGGATCTCTAAAAAAAAAAAAAAATCAATAAAAATAGGCAATATTTAAGCTTTGGGTTCAATGGACAAATGCAGCAACTTTGTGTAGTTACATCCCCGTTGTAACCTCTCTTTACGAGTCAATATATAATCTATTGCACCAAGAAATATTCTATACTTGTTTTCCTTGGGCTTATTTCTGTTTTTAAACTTTCTTTCAGGACCTTTATTTTTTTAAAAAAAATCTTTATTGATGGAAAGTGCTCTCTGTTACTTGGGTTATGCGGGAACACGTTTTCCTTAAATACCATTTTAACTGCAGTTTATAATTGCGTTGTGTGTTTATTGTGTGACCTGGGGATAGGGATGGTTTTAAAAGGGTGTAAAGAGCTGAACTCACACGAGTAACCTGATCTTAATTAATTGTTTGATTTTCTCTGATCAACTGATCTGAAGAGCTTTCCTGAGCAGGTCCAAATAAAGATTGTTTATACGGAATTGGGGTCCGTTTATTTTTGCTTTCGAAAGCGATCCGTAGGGGGAACGTAGCCTTACATTTCCAATTCTGAGACTTCAGTGGAGTTTACATAATGTAGGGCTGTGTGTAATAAATCGGGTGTTTGTGTAAAAGCCTCATATATGCAATCCAGGGGAAAAGATCAGTCTTGGCAGATTTAGAATTTTTAAAAATAGCAGAGCATAAAAAGAAAGATGCCCAGGGAAGGAAGAAGAGCTTTTTTCTTTCCTTTTCTTCCTTTCCCTTCCCTTCATCCATTTCCCTCTTTCTTTCCCTTCCCTTCTTCATCCATTTCCTTTCCTTCCTTTCCCTTCAGCCATTTACTTCCTACCATTTTTCCCGTCCCTTCTTCATTCATTTACTTCCCTTCCTTCTATCTTTCCCTTCCCTTCATCCATTTACTTCTTTTCATTTTCCCTTCCCTTCATCCATTTCCCTCCCTTCCCTTTTCATCGATTTACATCCCTTTACTTTCCCTTTTTCATCCATTACTTCCTTCCCTTCCATCTTTCCCTTCCCTTCTTCATTCACTTCTCTTCCCTTTCTTTTCTTACTAGCCAAGGGATTTCTCTCTGCCAAGCCAGCTTTAAGCAGAAATGACAGTTTCCAACATTGCACGTAATCCAGAAAAAAAATTATTTATATAATTTTATTATTATATAATAAACAATTTAAGATTGTGTGTGTGTATGTATATATATAAACAATTCACCTGTATACAAGGAAGCGCCGGGAGGCATGATGGGAACTGTAGTTTCCCGGGAGGCCTACAGCGTCGCTCTCTTGCAACACCGTCTGCGCCTGTTGGCCAATCCGCGCTTCTTCCGTTCCCCGCCCCTTTCCCGCTAGACCAATAGCAAACGAGGCGGGCGGGACTGGCAAGAAGAAACAGCCAATGGGCAAGCGATGGGCGGGGCTCCCGGGCAGTTGCTTGAGCAAGGCTTGGGGTAAGTCGGGGGTGCGTGAGAATTCCCCGGGTTTTTGCTTGAGATGGTATCTCCCACCCTGTAGGTTTGGGAAAGGGGGCTACCGAGCATGGGCAGAGTGTCAAAGAGCCTTGGAAGCGAAGGCTTCTCTCTTTGGGGATTGCTTAAAGCAGGAAACTCGTATAAGGTTGAATCATTCAAATTTAGGGTGCGATCCAGTTTAGGAGGAGGATTGGAAGGGATTAATTCAATCAATCAATCAATCAAAAAAGTGATTGAATTCAATCATCAACAACAACAGCAATAATTTATTATTACAGTCTTAGACCAGCCATCAGAACAAATCAAAGCACAGTGTACATATACAGTTAAAACGTCTACTATAAAATAATACATAACAACTAAAATCTATAATAAAATCCAGTGTCCATTATTTGTTCTGGTCGCTGGTCTAAAACTGTAATAATACATTGTTGTTGTTTAATTCCATTTTAATTTTAATTTTCCAGGTCAGAGGGGGCCCCGACACATTAGAGACCTTAGTACTTCCAAAGCGAGGAAAATAATCATAAAGTAGAAATGTCCAGTAGAAATGATCTTCCAATGTTTATTTAAATAATAATAATAATAATAATAATAATAATAATAATAATAATAATAATAATAATAATAATAAGTCTTTGTTCCTCTTTGGGCTGGGTTGTTTTCTTTCAGACGTTTCATGACCAAACTGGGTAATGACATCAGGGCTAAACTGGAGGTGAAGTCTGCAAGGGGGAGGGGGAGGAGGAGGAGGAGTGGTGAAGGGAGGAGGAGGAGGAGGAAGGAGATGGAGGAGGAGGAATGTGGGGTCCTTGGTGCTCTCTGAGCTTGGGTGTTTCCTTGCAGACGTTTTATGACCAAACTAGGTAACGACATCAGTGCTAGACTGGAGGTGGGGGTCTGTGAAACGGAGGAGGAGAAGGAGGAAGATACACGAGGTCCATAGTAGTCTCTGAGCTTGTTTTCTTGGAGATGTTTCACCACCCAACTAGGTAACATCATCAGTCTCATACAAAGAAAACCCCACTCTTTTCTAACACTGACAGTGTTACCTAGCTGGGTCATGAAATGTCCACAAGGAAACCACCCAAGTCAGAGAGCACCAAGGACTCCACAGGGGGCTTGTAATATTAATTTCCAAGGGGGCTTTGCAGGTAACACAGCTTCACAAACTCCGCCAAAGCTACATTTAGAGCTGGCAGCTTCCAAGGGCCGGTCGATCCTGCGCTGGAATCTTTGGCTCCGCAGGAACGTCGTTCACGCCGGGAGTGCCAAGCGGTGGCTGCAAACGATGGCGACGCAGGTGGATGGGGAGAGTCCAAAAGACAGAGGGGGCACCCCCCAAGCCGCAGCCGTGACCGCTGGCATCATCGTCATCGGAGACGAGATCTTAAAGGTGCGTAACCGTGTACACTTTGGGGGAAATCGAGGCAGCTTCGATCGGCGAATTAATCTATTCCCCCCCTCCCCAATAAATTCAATCTAGTGATCGACACTGACTGATCAATTCATTTGTTCGATTTGCACCCTGTCTTTTCACACTGACGTTTATATTTTATTTACCAGTATGTGTTTATCCCAATCTTCCCCTTGGGAAGTACTGCAAAGCCATTACTGTGGCAACTCCGCCGCGCTGTACAGTAGAAGCCGTTTTAAGGCACAACAGGCTGTAGCTTAACCGAACCTGAATCCAAAATGCGCACTATGACGCTGTTCCCTTCCCACCAAAGGTGGTCCCTATTTTTCTACTTGCATTTCTTACGTGCTTTCGAACTGCTAGGTTGGCAGAAGCTGGGACAAGTCACGGGAGCTCACTGCGTTACGCGGAGCTAGGGATTCGAACTGCCGACCGTTCTGATCGGCAAGCTCAGCGTCTTAGCCACTGAGCCACCGCGTCCCATGATGATGGTTAGCCTTCTAATAATATCTCTCCTTGTTTTGGTCGTCTATTTTTTCAGGGATACACGCAAGATACCAATTCTTTTTACATGTGCCGGAAACTCCGCTCGCTGGGGGTGAAGGTGGGCAAGATCTCTGTGGTGCCTGACCAGGTGGAGGCGATAGCCACCGAGGTGAAGTCTTTTGCTGACAGGTTCACATACGTTTTGACGTCAGGCGGCATTGGACCCACGCACGACGATGTCACCTTTGAAGCGGTGGCAAAAGCCTTCGGGGAGAAAATCCAACCTCATCCCGAGATGGTGGAGCTGGTCAAGAAATTTTTCGGCCAGCAGTCCAAGCCCGAAAGCCCTAAGATGAAGCTGGCTTGCGTCCCCGAATCGTCTCTTCTCAATTACGGGGTGGACGAGAAGACGGGACGTACCTTCCCGTACCCGCTCATCAGCGTCCGGAATGTCTACATTTTCCCAGGGATCCCCTCGTTAATGAAACGGGCCTTGGACGGTCTCACGCATCTCTTCCGGAACGAGAAGACCCAGTTTTACATGCGGGAGATCTACGTCAACGCGGAAGAAACTCGGATCGCGTCGGTGCTTAACGAAGCCAACGGCAAATTCTGGCCTCGCACCAACCTGGGCTCGTACCCGGATTGGGTCAGCAACTACCACCGAGTGAAGCTGATCCTGGACTCGGACTCGAAGGCTGACGTGGACGAGGTGCACGCTTTCCTGATGGAGAACTTGCCCCACGGGGTGGTGGTACCTTTGATAGCGGATCCCTTCTCTCAGGCCTCTACGGATGTCTACAGATTGGCTGAGTCCGGTAGGTAGCCTTGTCCCCCGTATGGATTATATTGACTATGATAAGTAGCCCTATCCACCCTCAGGCAGCCGAATCCGAGGAGTAGGCGGCGGCCTTGGAATCAGGATCAGCATCCAAGGGGGAAGAGGGAATGGAGCTGGCAGAGAGAGAGAGACAGAGGCGGAGCCTGGGCCGTTCGTCAGCCCTCAGATGGAGAGTCAACAGCCCCTAAGTCTGAATGTGGCTGATGAGGAAGAGGAGGGACAGCTGGGTTCATTGCCTGATTCATAAAGCAGAGGAGAGGAGAGCAGTGGAAATCTATGGGCCGGTCCTTGGGACGGAAGAGCCACCGCTGCTAGATAAGGCCTACTCGAGCTCTGGGGATAAAAGGCAGGGAGCAGAAATGAATAGGTGTGGCGGGCAACTATTAATCTCCCTGCTGGACGGACTTGCGGTGAGAGAGAAACTTATTGCCGGGGCTGCCGGCACTTTTAATTAAAGGAATGTTTGTATAGCTCAGCTACCCACGGGCCGCTTGGATTTCGGGCCTTGTCAGTCATGATTTTGCTCCTTCTTCCTACCTGCAGGTTCTCCTCTTGGCCAGAAGGTGGCAGCGTCACTCAGGACCATCGAAGAAGGCTTGGAGACCTACGGTCTGTCCAAAATCTGCGTCGGGTTTAACGGCGGGAAGGATTGCACTGCCTTGCTACACCTCTCTTACGCCGCCGTGCAGAGGTACCTCACTTTCGACCCCGCTTTGGCAAAGGCACACGGGGATACAAAACCAGCCTCCCGTATAGTCGCGCTTAAATATTTTCTTAAAAAAAAAAAATTCAAATTTTGCTAAACGCTTCAAAAAGGGGGATGCATGTTTCTAGTCCTCATTGTTGACTTCAAGGCCAATTTGGCCTACAGAGCTCCCAAGTTCAGTCTTTTGCTGGAGGGCTTAATCCAGGAGGTTAAAGTGGGGTCAAAGGTAGTCCTCGACTTACGGCCATTCGTTTAGTGACCAAAGATAACAACGGCGCTGAAAAATTAGACTGATGACCCTTTTTTCCACCCTTACGACCGTTGCGTAGCCCCAGGCGAACGAAAATTTTGATGCTTGGCAGCTGGTTCATATTTACGACGGCCACAGCATCCCTGTGTGTGTGTGTGTGTTGTGTGTGTGATCCCCTTTTGCGACCTTTTTGACGAATGAAATCCAGGGGGAAGCCGGATTCACTTAACAACTTGGTGACTAACTTAAGAACTGCGGGTGATTCACTTAACAACCAATGGCTAGAAAGGTCGTAAGATGAGGCGAAACCTCGCTTCACAAGTGTCTCACTCAACCACAGAAATTCTGGGGCTCAGTTGCCGTCGTAAGCCCGGGACCACTTATATTCGGGCTGCCTTTTTCTCCAGGATTTGGTTTGTAAACCTGGTGGATTAACGCTTCCCCCGACCCTTGGGGATGATGGGTATTGTTATCCACTTTTAGAGATAGGAGAACCTACAGCTCGGCCCAACTCTCACCCCGAAGCTCAAAGCTACAGTCCTCAACTGATGGAAATTCATTTAGCGACCGTCCGAGTGAGTTGTCTGGGATTAGAGGCCCCTCGACAGTCAAACTAGCTCTCGGGGCCGGCCCTTGCTCATTTGTCCTTTTTAAAAAACCATTTTCCGCTTCTCCGCAGGCGATATCCAGAAAAGTTGAAGCAGCTGCAGGCTCTGTACATCCGTACCGTCCTTCCTTTCCCCGAGATGGAAGAATTTATTCAAGATACGTCCCGGAGGTAGGCGTCCGTTCTTCCTTTGGTGATGCCACACCAGGGGAAGTCTTCTGCTGCCTTGATTTTCATCCCAAAACCGACCTGCTTCGAAAATCCATGCCAAATGGGATTTGTGCCAGCCACTTTCTCGCAGCCCTATAAAAGAAGCAATGGCAAAGTCCCCAAATCAACGGCTGGGACTCGTCCACGCAGTGTCCAAGAATCGGAGGCATTTAATTTAAAAAAACAGGGTCCATTAATCCCCACAAGACCCAGCGCGGGGAGCGGATTCGAAACACGGATTTGACGATTTCTCCTTCGAATCTTCCCGCGATTTTTCCCGGCAGGTACAACCTCCACATTTGTGTGGTCCATGGGAATATCAAAGAAGCTTTGGGGATCCTGAAGGGACAGCAGCCGGATCTGGAGGCCGTGCTGATGGGCACCCGCCGGACGGACCCCTATTCCCGCGCCCTGAAGCCCTTCTCTATGACGGACCCCGAATGGCCGCAGTACATGCGCGTCAGCCCTCTGCTGGTGAGTCCTGCTTTAACGGCTCTTTTAATAGTCTTTGTCAACATTTTAATTCATACTTGCCAGTTTAATTTTGAATTCTAAAAAGGTAAAGGGGACTCTAGGGGGCGCTGCTCCTCTCTGTTTCAAAGCCGAAGAGCCAGCGCCGTCCGAAGATGTCTCCGTGGTCATGTGGCCGGCATGACTCAACGCCTTTTCACACCGAAGTTTATATTTTATTTACCAGTATGTGTTTATCCCAATCTTCCCCTTGGGAAGTACTGCAAAGCCATTACCATGGCAACTCCGCTGCGCTGTACAGTAGAAGCCATCTTAAGGCACAACAGGCTGTATCTTAACAGAACCTGAATCCAAAATGCACACACTATAACGCTGTTCCCTTCCCACCAAAGGTGGCTCCTATTTTTCCACTTGCATTTTTAACCTGCTTTCGAACGGCTAGGTTGGCAGAAGCTGGGACAAGTCACGGGAGCTCCCTCCATTATATGAGCACTAGGGATTCGAACCGCCAAACGGCCGACCTTTTCTGATCGACAAGCTCAGCGTCTCAGCCACTTGAGCGACCGCGTATCATTCTATTCGTTCATTCTAATAGGCTCTTTTAATTTTTCGCGGACCCGTTCAAAAACCAAACT
This sequence comes from Natrix natrix natrix, assembly GCA_029891615.1. Taxonomy (NCBI): domain Eukaryota; kingdom Metazoa; phylum Chordata; class Lepidosauria; order Squamata; family Natricidae; genus Natrix; species Natrix natrix. The sequence goes on from JAKRSK010012080.1 coordinate 946,365, forward strand.
AAAGATTGCACGCAGCCCTCGACTTACGACCAGAGTTTGGGCAGGAACGTCTGTCCGCTAAAGCAAGCAAGGCGTGAGTCAACGGCTGATTTTTGCGAACCTGTTTGCCAGAGTCGCTTAAGCGAATCGCTTGGTCGTTAAATGAATCCAGTCCCCGTCCCCCCGCCGCTGTGGACTTCGCTTGTTAGAAGCCAGCTGGGAAGGTCGCAAACTGCGAATCATGGGACAATACCCACCTGCCCGCCCCGAGATTCTGTGACCGTCATAAATACGAGGCAGTTGCCCAGTGCTTGAATTTAGATGCGGAAGATGCTGGGAAGGCTGTAAGAGCAAGAGGGGTCTCTGTGTGTGTGAAATATCCCTTAATTCTCTTGTTTGTTGCTTAGGACTGGACTTATCACGATATATGGCGTTTCCTTCGCAGTCTTTATATCCCTTATTGCATTCTCTACGACAAGGGGTAAGTGCGATGATGTCTTTAATTTTTATCTAATTCGGGGGTGGGTGGGATATGTTTACAGGTGTATTTGCACGAGGAAATATTCTAGGAAGCTTTTAAAAGGCCAGACGGGTTTAAGGTTTGAGGGTAGAGAGAAGACGAGAGAGAGAAAAGTGGCTTAGGACCCCGTAAGGGATGGAGTCTTAGACAACTGAATGGAGCTGGGTGTTTCATAGCCCGATGCCTTTCCAGTCGCCAGAACAGAGTTTTTTTCATTGTGCCCAGAGAGAGAGAGAAATATCTGCCTCTCCCTGGGATCGAACTCACAAGCCTCCTGATTGTGAGGCAAGAGAGGCCAACCACACTCCTCTCAGCATCTCCATGTCGACGGGATTAAAACTCGCACGCTTGGCCACCGACTCATATTTGTGACGGTTGCAGCGTCCCCGGTTACCTTCCGACAGGCCAAGTCCCCAGGGAAGCAGGATTCGCTTAACAACCGCGTCCCTTAACACCTGCACTGACTCCCTTAGCAACGGTGGCCAGGAAGGTCGTAAAATGAGGCAAAACTCGCTCGGCGACTGTCTCGCTTAGCGATGGAAATGTGGGGCTCAACGTCCTAAAGTCGAGGACCACTTGCACTGTACATACCATGAGGTTGATTCGCTCTGGATTGAAAATGTGGGATTTTGTTCTGTTCGTTTGTCTTCATTTTGGTTTCATGTTTCGGCAGTTACACCTCACTGGGCAGTATGAGCAACACACACAAAAACCAGGCGTTGCGTTACAGAAACCCACAAGGCCAAGAGTGCTACCGGCCAGCTTACGAGCTGGAAGACGAGAAAGAAGAACGGATCTGTCGCCATTGAGTCCCGGATCACCTCTGTAGCCAGCAAGGCTGATTGAAGCCAGGCCTGGGGGGAAAAGAAGTTAACTTTTCAAAGGAAGTTTATCAGCGTCATAAAACGGAACGCGTGGATGAGGGCCCTCCTTGGATTGTTCTGGTCCTGTTGGCATCTTTCGAACTGCGAATCTTACGCCGCAAATAGAGCGTGTTTCTGATATTTTCCGTTTTCTGTGTTGGAATTAAAACATGGGTTTTTTCCCCCCCCCCAATTCTCACTGGTCTTCCCTTGTCCTCATTTTACTATGATTGAAACAAATCAAAAGGATTATATTATTATTATTATTATTATTATTATTATTATTATTATTATTATTATTATTATTATTACTATTATTATAAACATCAGGTAAAACCTATATCAAAATATGACACGCCACAGCAGTGGATTATTTTTTTTGAAACCCACAAGTGAACATTAAAATTAGGTAGGAAAATAAAATTACCGGTATGTGCTAAACCTACAGCTGATCATCGGAACTAAAAGGATGCTCTGAATTTCTTAGCCAGAGTTGGCAATTTTTTTTTGAAATGGCTGGATTTCCACTCCCAGAATTCCCCAAGCCCAGCCCGGGGGTTTCTTTCCCTCCCCCCTTCCCACATCCCCCATCCCAGCCGTGGGAAATGTGCGAGCAGAGCCTCCCTGTCCAAGAGCAGTCTACCTGGGTCAGGAAGTGCAGGCAATCTTAGGCGCGCCCTTGGCGGCTTCCTTTGAGCTTCTCGGTGGGGCTCCCTCCTTCCTTCCCAAGCCCCCCATCCCGGCCCCATTGCAAAGCCGCTTCCCTATTCCTGACTCCGGCGTCCCGGCTCCTCTTCGTCTCGGTTTTTCTTTTTTTATTTTTTGCAAGCAGTTTCCTGCTTCCCTTGATAAGATCCTGTCCGCCTCCACCAAGCGCAGCCCGACTGGGGCCGGCGCCAGGGGTCACCCCGTGGCCAGCACTCCCCGCTCCTACCCACCCCCGGCTACTAAGGACAGAGCCAGGCTGGGGAGTCCCTCCCCACTTCCCTGCCCGCAAGAGCCAGTTTTCTGTTCTCGTGCGTTTCTGGAGAGCTGGGGCGCAAAGCGCACGGAGAGGCAGGGCAATTCCCTTTGAAATGCTGGTTTTGGCAATGGGGGGGGGGTAACTCCCACTTCCCTCCCCCTCCTGCCCCCAAGAGCCAGCTTCCTCCGCAGGGGGAAGGGGGAGTTCAGATCAGATCTGGGTAGGTGGAACTCCTTTGGATACCCCGGGCGCGCCGTGCGTTTTGGAGAGCTAGGGCGCACGCAGGGGAAGGGCAATTCCCTTTGAGATGCTGGTTTGGAAAATGGGGGGGGGGGCTCTCACTTCCCTCCCCTCCTGCCCCCAAGAGCCAGGTTTCTCCGGCGGAAAGGGGGGGCTCAGATCTGGGTGGGTGGCACCCCTTTGGATACCCCGGGCGCGCCGTGCGTTTTGGAGAGCTAGGGCGCACGCAGGGGAAGGGTAATTCCCTTTGAGATGCTGGCTCTGGCAACGGGGATGGGGGCGCGCTGATTTTGCTAGCAGGACGCGGAGAGGGGCGGGTGGGAAGCGACCTCCCAGCCTTGCCTTGCTGGCGCCAAACGCCGCTGGCTCGGTCCTGGGATCCCGAGCCGCGCGGCGCCAGCGCAATCTCTCCTATCTCTTGGGGGAAGTTGGAAGAGGAAGTCGGGAAGATAGCGCGGGCCGCAGCCGCGGAGCGAACGCCCTGGCTTCTTAAAGGGACAGCCCCGCTAGATCTTTGGGAAGCCCCGTCTCCTCTCTATCCCTTTTGGCAGAGGAGACCCCCCTCCTAGAAGACCCCATGTTTAGAAGAGAAAAAAAAAAACCTTGCAAACTCGGTTGGATTCCTGTCTCCCTGCAGAAAAGGGGGAAAACTGTGGCAGGTGCTACCCCTCCCCTCCCAGGGCCTCTGGTTCTACTCCAGTCAAAGCAGAAACGGGACCTTGAGGACTAGAAACCTAGCTTGGCTGGTGGGCTCCAAAGAGAGCTAGAAACGATGGGAAAGTGTGGTCTATCCACCCCCCATTATCCATATCTTAACCAGAGTCTTTAGGGCTGCCTAATGGGGTGCGGGGGGGCTTTGATTCTTCCCTTCCTTGGGGGGGGGAATCGGGGTGTGTGTCAGAGGGGCAAAGTGAGAACAAACCAGGATAAAGATTAAATGTTGGCCTGCTATCAGCCCGGGAACATACGGTAGCTTGCTTCCTTGTTCCTTTGAGTGACTTGCCGCGGCTAACTGCACTCATGTGCCCCAGAATTAAGACATTGGGGGGTCACAGGGTGGGGGGAATTTAAGGGGATACAACCCAGCCTGTTTGGAGGTGCAAATCCAGAACGGGCATCCTTCTTCCATCCAGCCTATTCAACTCAACCCAGCACAAGGAGATTGCAGCTTCAACTCTGGGGTGCCAAAAGGAAGGAGGCCCCAGCTTTGCCCCTTGGCAGGCACCTCCACTGCCCCTAACTGCCCCACGCCTTCAAACCAAGGAATTGGGGTCCTGTTCGCTACATCTGGCCAAAGTGGGGAGAAAAAAAAACCCCTTCGATTTGGGGTGCCGAGCCTCAACTCAAGCCTCCTTGCTGCTCTCCAACCCAAGTCTCCCCAGGCAAACTGAGGTTACTCCACCAGCCCCCTCCCCATTTCCTCTCCCTCCCCCCCAGAGGCTGGGTTAGGGAAGGAGGAGGAGGAGGCAACACCCAGCAAAGAAAAGATCGGGGCAGGAAATCTGTGGGGCGAGAGCCCTCCAGCCAGCATCCAGCGGAGACCTCAGCCCTCCCCTCTTTACGCAGTGAGTGATTTCTGGGGCGTCGCGGGGAGGGGGGGCTCAAACCCAGGCAACCCTTTCATTGTACCCCTCTGAACTTTGCAAAGATGGTGGGGGGCTTAAGATTGTTCGGGTGAGCTGCTAGATTCGGGGGTGCCCATTTCAACAAGTGTGAGGGGAAGGGGTGACAGCTTCCACGTTTCGCTCTTTTGCACAGATTTAAGAGGGCTGTGAAAATATCTACTGACCTCTCACATCCAGGGCATGAATTGTTTCAACTTCTATAGGGCTCTACACACCAGAACAACTAGACATAAGGATAGTTCCCCCCCCCCCCCATGCCATCACTGCTAAACTAATTCCCACAACACTGTCAAATTATCTACTAAGACTGTATTACTATTATTATTATTCTACTTCCTTCCTAGTATCTATCTCTCCACACTTAGGACTATAGCCATGTTGCTTGTATCTTTCAATTTTAAGTCGTTTTATTTGTTTCCCAGTATAATTTGATTGCTTACTAATAACCTCTGACTATGATTAAGTGTTGTACCTTATGATCCTTGATGAATGTATTTTATTTTTCTTTATGCCCACTGAGAGCATCTACACCAAAGACAAATTCCTTGTGTGTCCAATCACACTTGGCCAATAAAGAATTCCATCATTTTATGTTCTATATTTTTTCTATTCTTTCCTATTCTGTATTCTATATTCTATTCTATTCTCTTATTTTATATTTTACATTCTATTCTATTCTTTCCTGTTCTGTATTCTATATTCTATTCTATTCTCTTATTTTATATTCTATTCTTTCCTGTTCTGTATTCTATATTCTATTCTATTCTACTCTATTCTATTCTCTTATTTTATATTCTATATTTTATTCTATTCTTTCCTGTTCTGTATTCTATATTCTATTCTACTCTATTCTCTTATTTTATATTCTATATTCTATTCTATTCTTTCCTGTTCTGTATTCTATATTCTATTCTATTCTATTCTCTTATTTTATATTCTATATTCTATTCTATTCTTTCCTGTTCTGTATTCTATATTCTATTCTACTCTATTCTACTCTATTCTCTTATTTTATATTCTATATTCTATTCTATTCTTTCCTGTTCTGTATTCTATATTCTATTCTACTCTATTCTATTCTATTCTATTCTCTTATATTATATTCTATATTCTATTCTTTCCTGTTCTGTGTTCTATATTCTATCTATTCTATTCTGGGCAAAGAGAGCAGAATCCCATCCTAAGAGAAGGAGTTAATAGCGTCCCTATGAAATCCCACAAGTGTGTTTATTTTTGGACTTATTTATATTTTGCCTTCCCTCTTGGAAAAAAGATGGTGGGCTTAATGTTTCCTCCTCTGTTTTTCCCCCCTACTTGTAAACAATAACCCTGCGAGATAGGCAATTGAAATTGGGCCTGGCTAGTCTAGGGAAGAGAAGGACCAGGGGAGACAGGAGAGCATCTTCCAATATTTGAGGGGCTGCCACAGAGAGGAGGAAGGGGGTCAAGCTATTTTCCAAAGCACCTGAAGGCCAGACAAGGAACAATGGATAGAAACTGACTAAGGAGAGATTCAACCTGGGAATAAGGAGAAATTTTCTGACAGGGAGAACAATCAACCCATGGAACAGTAGTTGCCTTTGGAAGTTGGAGGGGTGGGTGGGCTAGATGACCTCAAAGGTCCCTTCCAACTGTTGTTCTATATTCAATGGGACTCTGTTAATCTGTTAAATCTGGGCTAAAGCTTTCAAGAAGAGACTGGACGGCCATCAGCCAGAAATGGTGTCGGGTCTCTTCCTTGAGCGGAGGGAGGGGGGTTTGGACTAGATGACCTCCAAGGTCCCTTCCAACTCCATCATCCTATATTCAATGATAATCTGTTAAATCTGGGCCAAAGCTTTCAAGAAGAGACGGGATCGCCATCAGTCAGAAAAGCGGTAGTCAGGTCTCCTGCTCGGGTAGGTAAGGAGGAGGGAGGGTTGGACTAGATGACCTCCAAGGCCCCTTTCCAACCGTGTTAATCTGTTAAATCTGGGCCAAAGCTTTCAAGAAGAGACTGGATCGCCGTCGGTCAGAAAAGGGGTCTCCTGCTTGGGTGGGTCAGGAGGGGAGGTGGTTGGACTAGATGACCTCCAAGGCCCCTTTCCAACTCTGTTCATCTCTTTATGTTCTCCCCTTCCCTCCCCTCGAGCCTCATGTTCCGGTCTCGGAGAGCCAGCTTGGTGCAACGGCTTTGGAGATTGCACTGCGCGACCCCCGGCCTGGAGGACAACCACAGCACCCTTAAACCCATGGCCCACGCGCTCTTCAAGAAGCTGAAGGACAAGGAACTGGAGCTGCTGCTTCAGGCGGTAGAGAGCCAGGGGGCCGAAGAATTGGGCTGCGTTTGGATCGAACCCCGCGGGGTGAAGCCCGGCCCGTCGGCTTCGCTGCTGCTGTGCCGTCTGTACCGCTGGCCTGACCTCCGCCTGCCGCACGAGCTCAAGCGGCTCTGTTTCTGCGCGAGCGCCGGGGGCGAGGGGGCTGCCCACTGCTGCAACCCGCATCACCTGAGCCGTCTCGCTCTCCCCGGTGAGTATGGGGGAGGGGGGGGCAAGGAGAGGGAGGGGCGGTAATGCACCCCCACTGGGCAAGGAAGCGAGAGGGGCAGGCGTTGCTGGAGATGGGGCACAGCGCCGCTCAGAATGAGTCCCCCTTTGTTGGGATTGGGTCGTTATGCGGCCGCCGTGGGAACTGGCCGTTTGGTGGTGGTTGTTTTTAATTTATTTAGTGCATGGCATCTATGGAGGTCATGGAAGCACCGAGGTACAAATTTAGTTTAAATAAAAGATCAGCAAATATACCATCTGTATATCTATCTCTTGTCAATCCATCTATCTATCCATTCATCCATTCTTTCTGTCTGTCTCTCTGTCCTGCCTGCCTGCCTGCCTACCTATCTATATTACTCTATCTCTCTAACTATCCATTCTATCTATTAATCCATCTCTCCATCCATCCTGTCTGTCTGTCTGTCTACATAACTACCTACATATCTATCTATCTATCTCTATTACTCTATCTCTATAGAATTTATAGATCAGGTATTGAATTATTATAAGTTGAATAAATTCAATAATAATGTACATTAATAAATTAATTTATTATTTAGTGATAGTTGTAGAAGTGACGAGATTTAAGTGAGATATTTAAATGAATTGAGTTAGTTATTGATTTAGTGAGTTAGTTAGTCGAGGTTATTGATTAGTTATTGAGTTATTTATTGATTATTTAGTCACGTAATATAATTAATTTAAGTTAGTTAATTAATTATATTGTAAGATAGTTATATTTTTAGAGTTATTATTTCATGAATTAATGAAGTGCTATGTTTATAACTATATATAGTGAATTGATTTTTGTGATTTATGGATGAATGCACTGGAAATGTATATTTTGATAGTGTTGAGTATTGATTTATATTGATATATGTTTAGTGATAAGAATGAATGAAGTGAGTGATTATGATAGATTTATTTTATATATTTATTGATTGAGTAAGAGTTAGTGTAGATTAGATTATTGTAGTATATTGATTAGTTATTGATTAATATATCATTAATTATAGAGTATGATTGATTGAGATATTGAGTGATTGAGTGAGAGAGTGAGTGAGTTGAGTGAGTGAGTAGATGAGTAAGTTTATTTATTTGGTAGAGTTATTAGAGAGTGTAATGAGTAATTGATTGAATTAATAATGAGTGTTTCTAGGTTAGTGATTGTGATATATTTACGTTAGTTCTAAGTTTGTTTACAGCATGCCCATCCAACCTATGTATCTACAGTATATATAATATATGGACAATATAATACAGGTGGCTCTAGATTTACAACAGCCCATTCAGGGACCATCCGAAGTTACAGGGGCACTGAAAAAAACGACTGACGGCCATTTTTCACACTTACAACCCCCGGCCTTTCAAAACCTCTGACGTGTTTTCTCCCTCCACAGACACACCCCCTCCACCGTATTGCAAAATCTCACCTTTCTCTGCAGCCCTCAAGGGCCCCCACGTTTTGGAAAACAACTGCAAAGGATGGCAAGGTAGGTAGGAAGGATGGGAGGTTTGGTGTGTGGTTGTGTGTGTGTGTGTGTGTGTGTTTTGGTCATGCAGTGGGGTTGTTTTAATTCTCCAATGACGCAGCAAAGGGTCCTGGAGTGATTGGCAGCCTTTCCTGACAGCGAGGACAATCAATCAGTGGGACAATTTGCCTTTTTTTCCCCATCCCTGGAGCTATTTCCAAGAAGAAATTGGACAACCATTGGTCAGAAATGACGTAGGATCTCCTGCTTGAGCAGGCAGGGGGGTTGGACTAGAAGACCTCCCAGGTCCCTCCCAACTCTGTTATTCTTGTTGAAAGAAAGGGAGAGAGAGAAAAAGGAAGGAAGAGGAAAGAAAGGAAGGAAGAAAGAAAGAGAAGGGGGAGGCCACGGGGTTGGACTAGAAGACCTCCAAGGCTCCTCCCAACTCTTCTTATTCTGTTGAAAGAAAGGGAGAGAGAGAGAAAAAGGAAGGAAGAGGAAAGAAAGGAAGGAAGAAAGAAAGAGAAGGGGGAGGCCATGGGGTTGGACTAGAAGACCTCCAAGGCCCTTCCCAACTCTTCTTATTCTGTTGAAAGAAAGGGAGAGAGAGAGAAAGGAAGGAAGAGGAAAGAAAGACAGAAAGAAAGAAAGAAAGAAAGAAAGAAAGAAAGAAAGAAAGAAAGAAAGAAAGAAAGAAAGAAAGAAGAGGAAGGCCACGGGGTTGGACTAGAAGACCTCCAAGGTCCCTTCCAACTCTCTTATTCCCTCATTATTATTATTATCCACGTTAGACGGGATCCAACCAATTCCTCCCCCCCCCCAATTTTATTTTCCTATTTCCAAAGGGACTGCTTCCTCTCCTCCCTCCTCCTCCTCCTCCTCCTCCTCCTCCTCCTCCTCCTCCTCCTCCTCCAGGACCCCCCCCCATCCTTCAAAGCATCAATGCACAAGAGGGGAGAGAGAGAGAGAGAGAGAGAGAGAGAAAATGGGAGGCAAAGTTAGTTTGTCTGGGCGACTCCCTTGGGTGAATTGTCCGAGAGAAAGGAAGTCTACGTTGGAGGCGACTTTCCTCCTTCATAGACGGCTGGACGACTTGTTTATTTCCAGCAAGAGGAAATGGCGGCCAGAGAGAGAGAGACGCTACATAGCCTCTTGACGTACAGAACAGGGTTGAACCTTGGCACCTCGCCACCCAGCCGCCTCCAAGCATCCCGTGGGCGCCTGGGCCGTTTTCCTCCTGGGCGACGGAGGCGGGTGGGTGGGGGTGTCCCCCAACAAAGTCCCACGACCACGTGGCGCCCCGAAGCTCGGCCGCGCGTCTCCGCAGGGACGTCCACGCAATATTATGTCCAGTTTTGGTCATCTAAAGTAGATGAAGAGCCGTGGGAAGGGACCTTGGAGGTCATCTAGTCCTGGTTTCCTGCCTGAGCAGGGGGTTGGACTGGATGACCTCCCGGGTCCTGCCCAAGCAAGAGACCCTACATCATTTCTGACAGAGAGCAGTCCAGTCTCTTCTTGAAAGCCTCCAGGAATGAAGCTCCCACAACTTCCGAAGGCAACTTCTGTCCCATTGAATATAGAATAACAGAGTTGGAAGGGACCTTGGCAGTCATCTAGTCCAACCCCCCCAGGGCCCCAAACATTACTGACCGAGGGCCGCCCAGTCTCTCCTTGAAAGTCTCCAGTGACAAAAGCTCGATTGTGTAAAATACGGTTGTGTCCCCCTTCTCTCCCGCAGACACGACCCTCTCCCGCTGTTCCCTGAAAGACGGCTACTGGTGCAAACTGGCTTACTGGGAGTATCGCCTGCGGGTGGGGAGGCTCTACCCGGTCCACGAAGATTACGTCTGCGTTTTCTCCAACCTGCCCGACGGCAACGGGCTCTGCCTGGGCCAGCTGGCATCCCGAAACCGCAGCCAAGCCGTCCGGAGAACACAGGCTAAAATCGGACGCGGTTTATTGCTCAGCCAAGAAGCCAGCGGGGTCTGGGTGTACAACCGAAGCGAGCACCCCCTCTTCGTCTGTTCCCCTACTCTGGGTCCCGTGGGGAGCTTCGCCCCTCCGGTTCACAAAATCCTCCCCGGTTACTCCGTCAAGGTCTTCGATTACGAGCGAGCCACGCATCTGGCGAGCAGGCGGACGGGTACCGGCGAGGGCCCCCACGACGGGCACACGATCACGGATCAGCTTCGGTAAAGGATGGGGTACCTCTTACACCCGCCGTTTCGTTACCTCTTGCCCGTGTTGGCTGGAAGTGCTTCTGAATGCCCCGAGATGAAGCGGTTGTCGTTGGGGAAACGACAACCAACGCAACACGGGGAGTCGTGGGAGCGTATCGCGCACCCCCAACGCAGATCCTTCGGAGCAGCAAGAAACTCAACTTCCTTTGCCGGATGGGTCTTAAAGCTTTCGGGGTGTCCCCGCTCACCTCCCCCCCTTTTCTACCTATTGCTTTTGCGACCAAAATGCAGGCAGTCCTCAATTTATGTCCATCGTTAAGCGAGGCAGTTTCCCCGCGAGATGCACACCCAATTTTGTTTTCATTAGCCAAATCACTGCCAACGTTAAGGGAGTCGCGCCGTTGTTAAGCGAATTCAGCTTCCCCCGTTGTCTTCGTTTGGGGGGACAATGGTTAAAGAAATCCTTGCTGTTGTTAAGTAGATCACAGGGTCGTTAAGTGAACCTGGCTTCCCCCCCCCTTGTCAGAAGCCAGCTGGGGAAGTCGCAAATATTGAACCTTGGATTCTGAGATGCCACGACCGTCGTAAATACAAGGCGGTTGGCAAGCACCCCAATTTTGACCCCGGGGAGGGAGGGATGCTGGGTTGGTCGTAAGTGCAAGGACATTAAGTGCCTTTTTAAAGGTCCGTTGTAACGTCGAACAGTCGCTAAATTAAGCGTCGTTAGTCGAGGACTGCATGTACCCAGTTGCCAAGTCAGTCTGAATTGTGATCGCGTGGGATTCCGCAAACCCCTGTCTGTGAGCAACCGAAATCCCCTTTCTCAGCCGTTGTAACTGGGAACCGTCACTAAATGAATGGTCGTAGGTTCGAGGACTGCCTGTACGCGGCCCTAGCACAGTAGCTAACTTTATATTAGTCACCCCGTCGTCTTCCTTCTGGAGCTGAATGTTGAAAACGAGGAGAAAAAGGTCAGGTTTTAGGGAGAGGACGGAAAATGAGAACGCTTGGAAACACGGCGGGAAATCGATCCCTTATCACGTGATGGGAAAATTGAAATGTTCCAATTTGGGGATTGAGAAATCGTAAGTTGCTTGGTGGTTTGAGACGTTGTGGAGTTCGGATAAGAGATAAAAATGTCCGTGTGGGGAAATAAGGAATGTTTAAGAGTGAGTTTTCCTTCTGTATTATCTTCAAGATTAAATTGCTTTAAAAAAAACCAGTTTTGGTGGTTATTGTAAAAGAAAAACACAGCAAAATCAGTACAAGTCCAATGGTTGTTTTTTTTTTTAACTACTGTGCAGGTAATCCTTGATTTACGACCGCAAAAAGGGGATTACACGATCCTGGCCGTCATAAAATACGAGTCAGTTGCCAAACCTCTGAATTTTGATCGTCCCGTGTCCCCGGAGATGTTGCAACGGTCATAAGTGAACTTTTTCAGTGTTGTAACTTCGAACGGTCACAAAATGAACCATTGCAAAGTCAAGGACCATCTAATATTAGTGCAAATCTTTCTTTTTTTAAAAACTGCACTCCAAAATCTTAAACCCGAACGCGCAAATGCCAACGTCTCTTCAAAACGTTAAATATTCTCATCCAGGAAACTAGTCCGTATTTTTTACAATTCTCCGGTGCTCCTGAGCATGCGCAGAGCGATCACCGACTGGGTTTTTCTCTTGTTTGTTTGGCTGAATCAGATTCCCATGCTTGGCAAGTTTGTCAACTTTGCAATTGGAAAGGCAGAAAACCCCCGAGGGATTTCTAACTAGCAGGCTCCTGAGCATATGCAAAGTGCAATTCTTTTGCAGAGTGCACGAACAGTGTTAAATTCCAAATGCACTGAATTGGGAGGGGGTTAGTGGGGGGAGGGAAGGTCAGGGGTCAGCAGAGGCTAAACCCCCCCTCCCTTTTGCAAATATTTGAAATAATAGACAAATAAATATGTTTTAAGTCCACAAAACCTGGAGTTTGCAGGTACCTGCCAGCAGAGGTCGCTGGCTGCACAAGTGCTAAAAAAGAAATTCCCTATTTTCTATTTAAAAGTTGGAATTCAAGTGGATATTTATTTAAATTCTTTGGAAACGTAGGTGCTGCATTCAATCCAACGGGCGCAGTTTTTCATCCTGGTTAGTTTTTGAGAAACCCCAAAGGAATCTTTTAAATTGCCAAATATCCAGTCCTGGGAATGAGATGCTTTTTTATAACCCGGGTTAAATCGGTTATGCGAATTATATTGCTTGCTTGTGGATCAAGGGTTGTGTTTCAAGCTTGTGTTTCGTGGCAGCAATCCACCCACGGCCACTCGTAAACCCCTTTCGTGACCGGTAACATTGTAAAACCCTCTTGACAGCTTCCTATCAGTTTAGAACCAGCCAAAAGCAGTTTATAAAACAAGCCACAGTTAAAACAAACCATAGTTTCCTGCAAAGCCACCATCATTCCACGGGCTGCTTTGCAGGTGGTTCGCGACTTACGACCACCGCTGTGCTGAAAATTTCCGCTGCTAAGCGAGAATTTGAGGTGTCTTTCCCCCCATTTTACAACCTCTCTTGCAACGGTCGTTAAAGCGAATCTCTGCAGTTGAGTTAGTCACACGGTGGTTAACTAAATTTTGACGCCGCCAACAGAGAAGAGAAGCGAGCGAATCGGCCTCCAGATCTAAACATCTCAGCTGCCCCAAACCTTGCAGGATTTGAGGTGGGGCTGTGGGGAGAAAGGAGTCAGGGAGGGGGGCAAACACCCCACCCCATGCTTTCATCTGGGGTCTGTGATTGACAGCTCGGGAATCCGCCCGTCTCTTGCCCGTGGATTTCCTCCTGCCTGCCAACTTCAACCCCTCTTCGCTGCAAAATATTCAGCCCCCGGCAAGACGAGTCGCTCGGTGGGGAAGGGTGGGTGGATTTCCTGCGTGCCAACCACTTCACAGAGGGTGGGGAAGGAAGAGGGGCACAGCTGGGGAATGCCAGGCTCCCCACATGCCACCCCAAAACCGCCCCTTCGCCTCCAGATCCCCTCGGCGTCGCAAATTTTAAAAACCCCAACTGTCTTTTGATATATTTTTGCAAAGCGAGCGACTTGGCGCCCACTCTTAATCCGCCAGCTTTGTTCGAGGGCTGAGATTGCAGCAGCCGTGGGCAGGATTCTCACTCGCTCCCGCCAAGCTTGCGATGACACCCTTTCTGGAAATCGGCTCCTTGAGGACTAGAAGCTTGGCTCCTTTTGCGGAGGAGGAAGCTGGCACACCTGGTTTGGATGAGGGGGGAAAAAAACAACATTTCATTTTAAGGGTTTCTTAGATCTCTAAATTCTACCCGCCTGGGGTATAAAATCAGCCTGACAAAACCTCCCTTATTTTCTGCTGTCACAGGTCCTTTATCTGGGGGTGGGGTGGGGGTTATTAGCCAAGCCTCCTGGTGTCTCTGGAACTCCCTGCCTCAGGAAGCAGGAAGGGCACAAGCTTTGTTTGCTTGCAAGCAGGCCTTGTCGAAAACACCAGACGTGTGTGTTTTATTTTTTTTTATTTTACTTTATCCTGCTTCCTGTCGGGGTGCTCCCAAGTTTGTTTTTAAACTTTTGGGTTCTCAGGGTGGGCCGCTGCTTCGGATGGCGGGAGGGATTAACCGAAACCGTGAAATAAGATAATGGTAATATTCACATTCGCACCCCACATAAACTCGGACCTGAACAGTTGAAAAAGTTGTGGGTGTTTGAACCCTTGAGAAGTGAAAATGGGAATCAATTTCTAGAAGGAAAATCTATCAATCATCTATCTATTTTAGCTATCCATTTAATCATTCAATCATCTATCTTATCTATCTATCATCTATCTACAGTATCTATTATCTATCTATCTATCTATCTATCTATCTATCTATCTATCTATCTATCTATCTATCTATCTATCTATCTTTAGCCCTCCTAATATATCTATGTATGTTAATATCTATCATCTATCTATCCATCCATCCATCTACCTACCTACCTAATATGTGTATCTCTATTAATCTCTCTCTCTCTCTCATCTGCCTATATCTGTCTCTCTGTAATCTCTATCTATCATCTATATCTCTTTATTAACCTCTATATCTATGGTGTCTGTCTGTCTGTCTGTATCTGTCTGTCTATCTGTCTGTCTGTCTGTCTATCATCTATCTACCTACCTACCTACCTACCTACCTACCTACATCTACCTACCTATACATACATTACATACATTCTCCCATCTTCTCTCTATCTCTCTATCTATCTATCATCTATCTATCATCTATCTAGCATCTATCTATCTATCTATCTATCTATCTATCTATCTATCTACCTATCTATCTACCTATCTATCCTACCTACACTATCCTATCTACCTACCTACCTACCTATCACTACACATCTACATACATCATCTACATCTATCATATCATACTATTCTCCCATCTCTCTCTCTCTCTCTCTCTCTAGCTATCTATCATCTATCTATCATCTATCTACCTACCTACCTACCTACCTACCTACCTACCTACCTACCTACCTATCATCTATCTATCTATCTATCTATCTATCTATCTATCTATCTATCTATCTATCTATCTATCTATCATCTATCTATCTATCTCTCACAACCGGCAACAGAATTCCCACTGCTAACCCAGGCGGCCATCCACTGCCTGCTAAAGCCAGGGAAGGGAAGCGAAGGTGTGGAAGGGAGCAGGGGAGACTCTGGAGCATCGGGATGCCAGTCCAGGTGGCCTCAATTGCCTCCACGTGATGCCGGACCAAGCTGACACCCGGCTTCCTTGCCCGCGCCCCCTCGCACAGGTGACTGGGTGGGGCCACACAAGCACAACCTGTTCGGTTGCAAGCAGGCTAGGTGGGGTTAGCAACACCGTGTTCTTCCCCGCCTGCCTGCTCACCTGGTCTCACCTGAGCCCCACCCGATGTGCAATAGGGAGCCTGGGCCTTCCTTCCTTCCCTCCCACCCTTCCCTCTCGACTGGGCTCCAAGTCCCACTCCCTCTTTCTAAATTAAACAAGACCCTTTTTGCACCCAGGATCTGCGCAGAATAAACCAACCGAAGATATTGGCAGAAATTGGCACCTTTCAATTGCAATTCTTTTCGTGCCCCCTTTTCTATTATTATTATTATTATTATTATTATGGACTAGAAGACCTCCAAGGTCCCTTCCAACTCTGATAGTCTGCCATTTTTCTTTCCTTCCTTCCTTCCTTCCTTCCTTCCTTCCTTCCTTCCTTCCTTCCTTCCTTCCTTCCTTCCTTCTCCATCCCTGGGGGTTTTTTAAGAAGAGATTTCTTGCTTGAGCAGGGGGTTGGACTAGAAGACCTCCAAGGTCCCATCCAACTCTGCTATTCTGTTAATTTCTCCGCTCTCGGCTGGACTCCCTCCCTCCTAGGAATCCTGGAACCCTTTTCTCTCTTCTGCCCCGACATCCTAAAGTCAAATCTCTCACCCTGTCTGCCTTTCAGAGCCTCCCCCACCCTTCCCAGAGGGGCCCGGGAAAGCATTCTCCCCCCCTCCCCCAAGCTATTTGTGATCCTGAGAGGCAGGGAGGCGCCTGACTCTGCAGCTAAGCATTTGTACAGCTGTTTTTTTTTTAAAGAAAAGAAAGCTGGAAAATGCTCCTGTTTGGGGTGATTTTTCAAAGAGATGGTTGTTTTTGGAGGGTGTGGGGGGGGCATCCTTGGTGCTCTCTGAGCTTGGTGGTTTTCTTGCAGACGTCTCATGACCCAAGTAGGTATCATCAGTTTTAGACTAGAGGTGGGGTTTGCAGAGAGGAGGAGGAGGAGCAAAAGGACTGCGGGGTCTTTGAACTTGGTTATTTTCGTGCAGGCGTTTCATGACCCAACTAGGTTACATCATCAGTGTTGGAAGGGAATGGCGTTTGTGGAGAGGAGGAGGAGGAGGAAGAGAAGAGGAAGGGGTGGGAGGAGGACTGTGGGGTCCTTGATGCTCTCTGGACTTGGTTATTTTCTTATTTATTTTATTTATTTATTTATTTATTCAACTTATAAGCCGCTCCCTCTCCTCGAAGGGACTTTCTTGCAGGTCTTTCACGACCCAACTAGGTTACATCATCAGTGCTAGAAAAGAAGTGGGGTTAAACTCTTTATATACAGTCCCTGAACAGGCGGGGGGGGGGGGCTGTTTTTTCCCAAACCTCAATCCGAAACGAGTTGAGTTAAGCAACTTGGGACACGTGTGTTTGTGTGTGTGTGTCTTGTTGTGAGGACCCCTCCCCAAAAAAAGGGTCAAAAACAGCTTTGCCCCCCCCTTTAGCGCTGCTCCGTACTCACCCCCTCCCTCTTCTAGCAGAATCGAAAGGGCCGGCTGGAGAGATCGTTTTGCAACCAGTGGGGAGGGTTGCATGGTCAGTGGGTGGGTGGGAGGCAGAGGAGAACGCCCCCTCCCTCTCCCCACCCTTCTCCCCTCCCCCCCCCCGGGGGGGAAGTCCCATCTACCGATTCCGTCATCCTTTTTTCCACCCGCACACATCCTCTTCCGCAGAGCCGCCTGTGTGATTCAAGCCCTCTTCCTCGGCCCTCCCCCGCCCTTTGAAGTGACCCTCCCCTTCCCCCTCCCTTAAGACCCCTCCCCATCCCGCCGGGCAGCGAAGGAAAAAAAAGGGGACTTTCCAGCGTCCTGCGCGAAAGGGACCAAAGGAGAGTCGTAGCCAAAGCGGGAGCCTCGCTTCTTTTCCCGGCGCCCCCTCCCCACTTTTGGAAGTGGGGGCGGTGGGGGAAGGAAGGAGAAAAAAAAAAACCAGCCCGGGTGCCCAATGAGAAGCCGGGGAGATTCCCCGAGACCCAATCAGAGGGCGGCAGAGGCAGCTGGCAAAGTGGATCGAGGCGCCGATGGCGAGGAGACTCCGCGGCCAGGTGAGGGCAGGTAGAGGGGAGGAGCCGCGGGGGGGGGGGAGAGAGCCAAGGAAAAAGGGGGGAGGAGGGGAGGTTTGAGCTCCCTTCCCTCCCTCCCTTTTCCTGGGAAGGCCGAGCTGGAGGGAGGGGGGGGGAGGACAGGTGAGTGGGGGGCGTGGCCAAGAGGACAGGTGAGCGGGAGGGGGGAAGAGCGAGAGGCGGAGGAGGAGGAGGAGGAGGAGGCAGCGCGCCCGACACTCCGAGAGCGGTCGCCGCTGCCAGCAGGAGCGACCACTCGACCGGTCCGGCTTGAACCCGCAGCCAGACGACTGGACAGCGTCCGCCCAAGGCAGGGGGGGTTTAGGTGAGTCTCTCCCCCTTTCGGGGTTCCCCTCTCCCCAATTAGGAGTGGTGGTGGTCGTCCTCCAGACCCTTCCCCTCGTCTTCTTCCCCCAACCCCGCTCCTTTGAACGGATTTCACACAGGGGGAAGGGACCTTGGAGGTCATCTAGCCCAACCCCCTCGCCGCACAAGCAGGAGACCCTGCCTGCACTCTTCCCTGACAGATGGCACCCCGGTCTCTTCTTTTCAACCCCCCCCCCCTTAACGCTTTCTCTCCTGTTGGCAGCCATCGGCTCCGGCTGGGGACGATGGGGGAGGTGATCCAAGCGCATCTGGAAAGGCAGGCGGGCGGGACGGACTGAGTCGTGTCTCTTGATAATTGGGGAGGGGGGGAGGGAAGTATGGCTTTGGACTCTTAGCCCCCCCCCCCGCTCGTCTGATTTCTTTCTTTTTTTTTGCCTTGGGGGCTGTGGGAGGGGGGGTGCATGCCCCTTTACCTTCCTCCCCCTTCTGCCTTTTCTCTGCCCCCCCCTCCCCAATACCCCTTCTCTCTCTTTTCCCAAATCCCATTAACTTCCTCCTTCCTCTTTCTCACAGCCCCCACCTCCTCCAAGGCAACATAAATCCTTTTCTCCAGCTGCCCCTCCTCCTCCCGCCCCCCTTTTCCCAAAAGCAGGAAGCATATCCAGCTTGGGCAGGGGGGGGGGAATCAAGTAAGGAGTTACCCTCACAAGCGGAGGGGGGGGGGGAAAGCAGCTAAATCCCCCATTTGTTTTATATCCAAAAAAACGCACCCTTCCCACCCAAGGTCCCTTCCAACTGTTAATCTGCTTGAGCAGGGGGCTGGACTAGAAGACCTCCAAGGTCCCTTCCAACTCTGTCATTTTGTTATTCTACTTTCTTTCTTTTTTAAGTTTTAATTTTTTTTTTAGTCTCCTACACACCTTTACATGTATACATTCTCCCAGTTATTATTCTTATCGCGTTTTTAACACTTTTAAATACTCATTTTCCCCGTAGGGGAAAAAAAATAATAATCAAAATATAGGATCGGGATTGTTTTGCTTACCGTACCATACAACTATTTTGTTTTTGCCACCAACGGACCCTTCTTTCCTTTCCTTTCCTCCCTCTCTCCCTCCCTCCCTTCTCTCCTTTCTTCTTTCCTCCTCTCCTTTCCCCTTCCCTTCTTCTCCCTGAAAGCCATAATGAGAAATACACGGAATCACTGGACAAGGACAGACTGCAAGCTAATATAAATCTGTGTCGTTATTAGAAATACATAAGCCTTGCAAGAACGGGGCAGGGGACCATGGGCTACATAGTACCGCTGCTTCCCCAGAATGTACGAATCTTTTGATTCGTACATTCTGGGGTCAGAATCTTTTGATGGGGGCAAAGTATAAAATAATGTTTTCTGTTGCATATATTAAAAAAGGAGAAAGAAATACATAAGTCGGTGGAATGTAATAATTATGTTTAATCTGATTACTTTTATTTGGATCCCACCTGGCTTAAAATCTGGCATGTCATACCTAACACATCTGTTCTCTTGTTCCTATTCCCACCCACCCACCAATTTTGGGGTACCCCAAGATGGCACCCATAGACGAAAACTTTAAAACAGCCTCCAAACTATCTTCCTTCTATCCCGGAGCATAATCATCGCGAGAAGTTTAAACCGGGATGGGCAAACTTACTTTCTTTCATTTCTGCCCGCCTGTCCCTTCCCAAAATTTAGAAATTTTGCCCAAGTCAAAAGGTGTTTTGTTTTTTCCCCGTGCCCGGATATATTTCGTTTTATCTAATTCCTTCCGGGCTGTTTTCGTGTTGGGATAACGTTGGCTAAGAATTAATCATAATTATTACATTCAGTATTTCTAATAGTAATAATAATACACGTTTCTATTAGGTTGCAATCTTATACATTGTTCAATTATTCCATGTTTTCTCTTGTTATTTCTATTTTATTATATAAAAGTGGATACACTGATATTCCAGAATTCCGGTCGAAGGGGGGTGGACTAGATGACCTATATTAATATAAAGGCCCCCTTCCAAACACTTGTTATTCTATTTCTATTCAAAAGTAAGCGTAGTTCCCATTTTACCGCGGTCGTTAAGGGAATCCCGGCACTTGTTAGTTTAGTCACACGGTCGTTAAGTGAGTCTTGGCTCATCCAGATGTTGCCACCGAGCCCGGGGATACCGTCATGGGTACGAGTTAGTTGGCAGGCACCTGAATGTGGACCAGTTACCTCCAACAGTCGTTAAGTGTGAAAACGGTCCCCAAGTCACTTTTCTTCAGCCCCGTCGTAACGTTGAACGGTCACTAAATGAGGCGTTGTCACGGTTACCTTCACTACCTTCACGAAGCATGCAGGGTTACCTTCGCTAACTCAAACTCCTTGGCATGCCACGGCTTGCAAAAATAAATAAACAACAACAACAACAATAATAATATTAGAAAATTGGTAGTACGTGTTGCAGAGATTTTTTTTTAACCGTCCTGCCGAGTCTGGCTGGCGTTATCGTCCCACCGTGATGACTTTGTGGCTTTTCAACCCTACAAGGGGGTGCCCACGATAAAGGATTCATGCCCTGGCACAGGTGGGCATCTGATGGGCAGCAGGTGAGGCCATCTTGCCACCTTCCTACACGCTTTTTCGAAGCAGAGGGAGGATTGGCAACTTGGTCCCCGTCCCCCTCCCCCCCCCCGGGCGAAGTTTTCGTTTGGACTCTGGCCCATGGGGCACACCCAGCCAGCCCCACGGATCAACCCTGCCCTCCTTCGCTGGGACGTGTCTCCGTGAGGTCATCTCCCTCGCCGAACTGGCTGGGCCGTTTCTGGGAAGTTTTTTGGGGATGCCGAGAATTGCTTTCGTTGGGCAAATTGCTTTGGTTTCTCTGACCCCACCCTGTCTGGAATGGGATAGGGTCTCCTGCTTGAGCAGGGGGGTGGACTAGAGAGACCTCCAAGGTCCCTTTCAATTCTGTTATTCTGTTATTCTACTTTATTTTCTTTCTTTCTTTTCTTCCCTTCCTCTCTTTTTCCCTACCCCTCTTTCCCTCCTTCCTTCCCTCTCTCCCTCCCCTCCCACCTTTCTCTGTTTCCCTTCCCCTCTACTTCCTTCCTGCCCGCCTTCTTTCTCATTTTCCTTCCTTCTTTCTTTCTTTTCTTCCTATTCTTTCTTTCTTTTCTTCCTTCTATCCTTTCTTCCCTTTCTCTCTCTTTCCCTTTCCCTCTTCCTTCCATTCCTTCCTTCCTTCCCACTGTTCTCTGTTTCTCTTCCCCTCTA
This sequence comes from Natrix natrix natrix, assembly GCA_029891615.1. Lineage (NCBI taxonomy): Eukaryota > Metazoa > Chordata > Lepidosauria > Squamata > Natricidae > Natrix > Natrix natrix. The sequence goes on from JAKRSK010012080.1 coordinate 967,247, forward strand.
CTGCCTGCCTGCCTTCCTTCCTTCCTTCCTTCCTTCCTTCCTTCCTTCCTTCCTTCCTTCCTTCCTTCCTTCCTTCCTTCCTCGTCACTGGAGGTTTTCAAGAAGAGACTGGACAACCATTTTCCTGAAATAGGATAGGGTCCCTTTTCCAAACTGCTTCGCGCATCCACCCCAGTTTCTCGCTCCGAAGTGGGATAGGCTCCTCCTGCCCGGGTTGGGCTAGATGACCTCCAAGGTCCCTTCCCACTCAGCCACCCTCTGTTGTTTTAGCACAGAAAGACTTCGCGCTTTGCATGGCCCGCCAAGAAGGCTTGGTGTGTTTTTGTTTCCCCGCTCCCCACTCCAGCCCACAGACCCTGAAAAAATCCCCTGGTGGTGCCCCATCCAAGCAGACCCTAAAGAGCTTCCCACATGGGCTGGTGCTGCCCGCAGCCCCCCCTCCACACACGCACAGATCTCCTGTGCCCTCCTCTCCTGCCGGGGAGGGTGGGAAGGCCAAGAGACTCCGCTTGGCGCACCTGACTTCTGTTTCCCCCCCCCTCCCCTCCCCGCCTCTGTTCCCAGCCTGCCAGCTCCTAGGTGAGTGTGGCGGCTTGTCTCTAAGACAGCGCCTACCGATTGTCCCCAGGTGTCCTGGATGTGCAACACGGAAGGAGGAAGGGGGGCGGCGAAGGAAGGGGGCGGCTTGCCAGGAGCCAGAGAGGGCTGAGGCTGCTTGGTTGCGTTGGTACGTTGGTGCATGAATGCAAAACTCTCGGGGGAGGGGGGGCAGGGGGTAAGGGGGGCCGTGCACACCTAGGAAGGTCACGTCTTATCACTCAAGGTAAGCCTGTGTGCTGCACCCCTTTTAACCCTAGACTCAGGACACGCATTCTCTCTCCCCCCTCCCTCTTTCTCTCTCTCTTTCCCCCCTCTCTCTCCTCCTCTGTCTTATCTATCCTTGTCTCTCTCTTTCTCTTTCTCTTTCTCTTCCCCCTCTCTCCTCTCTCTACCTCTCTTTTTCTCTCTCTCTTTCCCCCCTCTCCTCCTCTCTCTTATCTATCCTTCTATCTCTCTCTCTCTCTCTCTCCATCTATTTATTATCTATCAACTATATATCTATCTTTGTGTATCTATCTATCTATCTATCTATCTATCTATCTATCTATCTATCTATCTATCTATCTATCTCTATATTATCCATCCTCTCTCCCTCCCTCACTATCCCCTCTCTATCTATCTATCTATCTATCTATCTATCTATCTATCTATCTATCTATCTATCTATCTATCTATCTATCTATCTATCTATCTATCTTATCCATCGCTCCCCTCCATCTATCTATCTATCCTATCAACTATCTATCTATCCTATCAACTATCTATCTATCCTATCAACTATCTATCTATCTATCTATCTATCTATCTATCTATCTATCTATCTATCTATCTATCTATCTATCTGTGTATCTATCTATCTATCTATCTATCTATCTATCTATCTATCTATCTATCTATCTATCTATCTATTATCCATCCCCCCTCTCTCTATCTCATAATCTATATAAGATATAATTATCTATATGTTTTTGTCTGCCCTTCCTTCCTTTTCTCATTCCCATTTCCTCCCTCCCTCCTCCTTTCCTTTCCTTTCCCTTCCTTCTTTCCCTTCCCTCCCCTCCCCTCCTCTATCTATTAAATTTAGAGGTTGCCCATCTCACTATCCCAGGCCAGTCTGAATCCCTGCAAGAGAAATATTTGGGTATTTCACTTCTCAACCCTGATGCCTCTTTCTTAAACAGGCCAACGTCGAGTACCCTTTGGGCTGCCAGGCATAAAACCCACAGGAGCCGTAAAAAATTCCCAATCCAATCCCCCCTTCTCCGTTTCCCCCTTATTCTGCAGAAGGCGGAAGGGGGCTACAGGGCCAACACAGAACAAGACGGGAACGGCAGCGTGCCGGAAGGGCTCAGCTGGAGTGGCTGGCCTTCGCTGTCCCTGGAGTTTTGCCTCGGCTGAGCAACTCCCAGGTGGCACCCGTTGAGGGTGCCAGGCTGGCAGCCCACTGCCCATTTAGCCAGAAAAAGTCTTTTCCCTTGTAAATTTGGTATATATATATATATTTTAGCAAGACACAGAAAGGAGGCAGGAGTTGTGCACCCCCAAAATGGAGAGGGGTTGCATTTCCAAAGCCCCCCCAATTCAGCGTGCCATCCCTGATGCCAGCTGGGCCTGGCACAGCCCCTGTTGCATGGCTGCCCTGCCTTCTGGGAGGCAGAGGTCCCTCCTTGGGGGGGGGTGGCTGGGTGGCTGATGAAACCGCCACGAAATCGTCCTTTGGCCCCACCCAGCGCTTAGCCAGCGATGCCCCCCTCCCGGGTGGGAGCCGAGAAGAGAGCAGACGGGCGCTCCATGGCAACCCCCGGGGCCTTTCCCCATCCTGCTGCCTTGAAACCGGAGCCTCCTATGGCCAGGAGGCCAAACCTCAGAGGAGGCGAGGCCGCGCAGCTGGGCAGGGTGCCAGCCACGGTTGGCAGTGCGAAGAAGGAAGGAGGTGAACTCTGGGCTGGGGGAGATGCTGGGCGCTGAAGGTGGAGGATGGGGGGGGGAAGGGCAGAGACTTTGCCCCATAATTCTCATGGGGAGGGGGAGGAGTTTCCTCTGGTGGAGGTTGGGTGGACCTCATGCCAGTTTTGCCCCTCTGCCCTGCGTGCCACGGGTAGAGGAGTCTGGAGATCTTTTATCCTTGGGCAGAGGAGCCATTCTGCCCTCCCTCCTTCCTTCCCTCCCTCGCTCCCTCACCTTCATCCTTCTTTCCTTCCCTCCCTTCATCCTTCTTTCCTTCCTCAATGCTTTCCTTTCTCCCCTCCTCCCTCTCTCTTCCCTTCCCCTCTAATTCTTCCCTCCCTCCACCTCCTTCTTTCTTTCCTTCTTTCCTTCTTCAATGCTTTCCTTCCTTCCCTCCTCCCTCTCTCTTCCCTTCCCCTCTAATTCTTCCCTCCCTCCTCCTCCTTTCTTTCCTTCTTTCCTTCTTCAATGCTTTCCTTCCTTCCCTCCTCCCTCTCTCTTCCCTTCCCCTCTAATTCTTCCCTCCCTCCTCCTCCTTTCTTTCCTTCTTTCCTTCTTCAATGCTTTCCTTCCTTCCCTCCTCCCTCTCTCTTCCCTTCCCCTCTAATTCTTCCCTCCCTCTTCCTCCTTCTTTCTTTCCTTCTTTCCTTCTTCAATGCTTTCCTTCCTTCCCTCCTCCCTCTCTCTTCCCTTCCCCTCTAATTCTTCCCGTCCTCCACCCCTTCTTTCTTTCCTTCTTTCTTTCCTTCCTTCTGCCCTTCCTCGCTCTTCCCCTCTAATTTTTCCCTCCTCTCCCTCCCTTTCCTCCTTCCCTCCCTCCCTCCCTTGCAGAGCCCCCCTCCTTTTTCCTTGGGGGGGGGAATCTCTCAGCCAAGGCTTTGGGGGCAGCGTGCCCCCCCTTCCCCAGAAAAGGGGTGTTCCCTGCCCTGACGCAGTTCCCCTCTCTTGAAGGGGGAACAGAGAAACAGGTGACAGGAAGAGAAGTAGGTCAGGCTGGGCTGCTCGGGGCCCCTGTGGCCGCAGACTCTCTTACAGAGGCTCTCTCCGCCAGCCCCATGGGCACCGGATGGGGTAAGCACAGGGGCACCCTTCTTGTGGGGTGGAGGATTCCCCCTCCCCAAACTCATGAGCTTCCCCAGACCTTAAAAGAGGCTTCATTTATTCCGCTGTCAGGGTGCATTTCCAAAATAAACTTTCCCTCCCTGCTCCTTTAAGAACGTGGATTCGAATCCGCGGCCCAAGGATTGGAAACAGGAGCTAGCAAGTTAGCCAAGAGGGTGCAGAGTTCTTCCTGGTTCGTCGACACACAGGACTAGGATCTTTGGGTCTAAAATTAGGAGATGATAGATGATAGATAGATAGATAGATAGATAGATAGATAGATAGATAGATAGATAGATAGATGATAGATAGATAGATAGATAGATAGATAGATAGATAGATAGATAGATGATAGATAGATAGATAGATAGATAGATAGATAGATAGATAGATGATAGATAGATAGATAGATAGATAGATAGATAGATAGATAGATAGATAGATATGTTTTGTTTAAGGAGAAAAAAACCTTCAGTGGTTTTTCAGTGCAGAGGTTGCTTTCCAGTGTGAACAAAAATGCATCTATCATCTGTCATCTATCTAATCTATCTATATATCAATCATCTATCTATTTTAGCTATCCATTTAATCAATCAATCATCTATCTTATCTATCTATCATCTATCTACAGTATCTATTGTCTGTCTGTCTATCTATCTATCTATCTATCTATCTATCTATCTATCTATCTATCATCTTTCTAATCTATATATCAATCATCTATCTTAGCTATCTATTTAATCAATCAATCATCTATATTATCTGTCTATCTCTAGTCTATCTAATCTATATATCAATCAACTATTTATCTTAGCTATCTATTTAATCAATCACTCATCTCTCTTATCTGTCTATCCTCTATCTACAGTATCTATTTATCTTTCTCTCTCTCTCTCATCTGTCTAATCTATCTACATATCAATCATCTATCTTAGCTATCTATTTAATCAATCAATCAATCATCTATCTTATCTATCTACAGTATCTATCTATCTATCATCTATATCTGTCTGTCTGTCTATCTATCTATATACCTACATACCTACGTACCTACCTACCTACCTACCTACCTACCTACCTACCTACCTATCTATCATCTATCTATCATCTATCATCTATCTATCTATCTATCTAATTCTATCTATCTATCTATCTATCTATCTATCTATCTATCTATCTATCTATCTATCTATCTATCTATCTATCTATCTATCTATCGTGTGTGTGTGATTTAAAGCTCAGGATTACAATGAAGCCCCCGCCCCCGAGAGTTTTATAGCCAGGTTTTCTTTGAGAAGGTGAAAAATTACAATCGGGACTGGCAGAAAGTTGTTTTTTAAAGTTTTAGAAAAGAAAAGAAAAAATGTCAGAAAAGGAAAAAGGAAAAAAAAAAAGTGACCCTGCTGAGAGAGAGATCTTTTTTTTTTTCACCTGCTCTCTTGTGCATGTTTGACAATCGAATAAATGCAAACATTTTTGAGATATTTCGAAAAAGAAATGGTTGGCAGCCTATTGTTATTGCTTCTCTTCGCCAGCCCACCCCCCCTCCCAAGAAAAAGAAACTAAGGGTGCGCTAAGGGACCCTTTGACGACGTCCCAGCTGGGGATGATGGGAGCTGGAACCCAACAACTTTGGAAGGGCCTGGTTTTGAAGGCCACCAAGCCTTCTGCCTTGTGTCTTTAACGCTTGCACACAAGAACAACCTGTTGTTTCCTTGCTCCCAATTCACACCCACTCAGCCGACCAACCTCACCCAGATGCCCTAAGGGACAAAGGTCCCACCCTGGATAATTTTCTCTCCATTTCTTTCTCTCTTTCATTTTCTCTTTTTCTTTTCTTTCTCTCTTTTTCTTTCTTTCTCTCTTTCTCTTTATCTCTCTGTTTCTCTCTTTCTCTTTTCTTTCTCTCTCTTTCTCTCCCTTTATTTCTTTCTTTCTCTTTCTTTCTCTCTCTCTCTTTTCTTTCTCTCTCTCTCTCTTTTTTCTTTCTCTCTTTATCTCTCTTTCTCTCCCTTTATTTCTTTCTTTCTCTTTCTTTCTCTCTTTTTCTTTTCTTTCTCTCTTTTTCTTTCTTTCTCTCTTTCTTTCTCTGTATCTCTTTCTTTCTCTCTTTTTCTCTCTCTTTTCTCTTTCTTTCTCTCTCTCTCTTTCTCTTTCTCTCTTTCTTTTTTTCTTTTTTCTTTCTCTTTCTCTCTTTTTCTCTCTTTCTCTCCCTTTATTTATTTCTTTCTCTTTCTTTCTCTTTATCTCTTTCTTTCTCTCTTTTTCTCTCTCTTTCTTTCTCTCTCTCTCTTTCTCTTTCTCTCTTTCTTTTTTTCTTTCTCTCTCTTTCTCTCTTTCTTTCTCTCTCTTTCTCTCTCTCCCTTTCTTTCTTTCTTTCTCTTTCTTTCTCTCTCGCTTTCTTTCTTTCTCTCTCTCTTTCTCTCTCTCTTCCCCTCGCCCAACCCTTTTGCAATCTTTAGGCCCAGGACCCAAGAGATTAAAAAGTTCAGCCTGGCCTTCTGGGTAAAAACCAGGGAGGAGTGTGCAAAACTGCAAGAGCGCGCAAGCTTTTTGTACCCCTGGTGTAGCCTGTGAATGTCCTCCCCTGTTTAGGAAGGGTGCATTTAGAGTGTGGGGTTTTTTTTATTTTCGATATCGGGCACTGTTCAACCGGTCTGGACTTCAATTCCCAGAATTCTCCAGCCGGATGTGCTTGGGTTTTTTTTTTTTTTTTTCCTCCTCTCCCGCTCTCTGAGAGATTGGAGCGAAAGGGATTGGGGGGAAAAGAGAGTAAGCAGGGACGCCTGTGGGAATACACGTCTAAAGGAAGGGGATTCTGGGAGTTGAAGTCCAACCTCTTCAAAGGCTTGCCCCAGGTTGGCAAATGCTGGCATGGAAAGCTAGAAACCATGATTGCACGGAAGGCATTCAATTGTGGGACGCTTGCGATGGTAAACCCGTTTCCTAGAATATTATTTTAGCCGCCGTCCTTTTCGCTCTCTTTTGTTGTTGTTCTGTTTTTCGAAGAAGAGGGAGTCAAGCTATTCTCCAAGGCACCTGAGGGTAGAACAAGAAGCAATGGGTGGAAACTAATCAAGGAGAGAAGCAACTTAGAACTGAGGAGAAATTTCCTGACAGTTAGAACAATTAATCAGTGGAACAGAAGTTGCCTCCAGAAGTTGTGAATGCCCCAACACTGGAAGTCTTTAAGAAGATGTTGGAGAGCCATTTGTCTGAAACGGTATAGGGTTTCCTGCCTAGACAGGGGGTTGGACTAGAAGACCTCCAAGGTCCCTTCCAACTCTACTATTGTATTGTATTGTATTCTCTTCCTGCATTTTGCAAATCGTTCGAGAGAGGTTTTCCCTTTTGGCTGGGGCTCGTTTCAACGTGACAAACAGGTTGCTTTATGGACTCTGGAGTCTGCCCAAACCCCATCATCCCCTCCCACCCCCGTAAGGATAATTTAAGGAGCCTGCCTCTTTCTCTCACACACACACACGCTTGCATGCACACCCCCATGCAACTTCTACTTCTTCTGAAGCAATTCCGTCCCGCCTTACAAGGTTGTTGGTAAGAGCGTCACACGCAAAGACACAGCCTTTGAAATCTACGGTGGTTGTGGGTTCCATTTCATTTTTGGCCTCGGGACACCCCTGCGAGGTAGGACAAAGCAAACAAAAAACATGACTTTTGGCTCATGTTTTAAGGCTGGTTCAGACAGAATTCCCTCGGATTTTGCAATATCGCTTCTCCCCTGACCTGGAAAGTCTCGGACTACAGCTCCCCCTGATTCCAAGGCAGCTCGGCTGAGGACGATGGGGCGTGTAGTCCCACCGCCATTACCTGTCTAGCTTCTTTCTTTCTATCTTAGAAATGACTAGCCGGGCGATCTCTTAGAAATAAAACCCCCTCCTCAAATTGGGAGAAACCGGGGTTAGAGAAAAACCCACTGCTTTGCTTTCTGGTACCCAGTGAGCAGCTTGGCTCGCTGACTCGATCTGCCTACGGCACTGAGATGTGTTGAAAAAAAATGATTCTCTCCCACCACCACCCGCAAATGTTTCTACAATGAAGACCGGAAAGGAGCCCTCGGCCGATAGAGATGACGTGGGGGTGGCGGTAAGGAGAGAAGGGCCATTGGTGCTTAGTCAGTGTCTCGCACAGGAAGCCTGGATTTCCCAAAAACAGAGGAGGGGGAAGCGCTCTTCTGGGAAGGGGGGTGGGCTATGAATTAGGTGGGCCCCAGAGCTCTAAAAATTGCAGCCTCCCCCCCTCCTTTCAGATAAGACCTGGGATCCCTCTGTGGCTTTCCAGAACTCTGTGCATGCTCTGGCCAACTCTTGCTTTTCTCCCCCCGAGCTGGCAAAGCTGCCACCGAGTCCTGTTTCTCTCTCTCTCTCTCGGGCTGAAGAGTTTGCAAAAGCAAAAGATAATAATAGCTTTGGTTTGCAACACCAAGAAAGGGCTTGCAGTAGGTGCCCCCACCCAGGCTGAGTCACTGGCCTTCTCCACGCCCCACGCGATGCACCCCCCCCCACTGCCCCCCCCCGGGGCCGTTGCAGCCCCAGAGCTCCTGATCTCAACCCTTGGGTGCCCTGCCCTGCCAAATCTTGTTTTCCTCCGGTGCCCGGCTCACCCAGCTTATCGCTCGACCAGGAGGGCACCTGGCTGCCAGGAAGTAGCGCCACTGGGAAGCTTCAGTGGGGAGGAGGGGGGGCAGTTGTGGAGAAGACATTGGGTGAAAGGGCAGAGAAGAGTTGGCTCTGGTGCCCTTTTTTTCTTTTCTTTTCTCTCTCTCCCTCCTGCTCTTTCTTTCTTTCTTTCTTTTCTCTCTCCCTTCCTTCCTTTCTTTCTTTCCTTTCTTTCTTTCTCCCTCCCACTCTTTCCTCCTCCCTCCCTCTTTTACTTTCTTTCTTTTTCTTACTTTCTTTCTTTCTTTCTTTCCCTCCCTCCCCCTCTCTTTCTTTCATTCTTTCATTTTTTCTCACTCCCTCTCTATCTTCCTTTCTTTTCTCTCCCTCCCTCTTTTTCTTTCTTTCTCTCTCCACCTCCCTCCCTCTTTTTCTTCCTTCCTTCCTTCTTTCTTTCTTTCCCTCGTCCTCCCTTCCTCTTTCTTTTTCTTCCTTCCTTCCTTCCTTCCTTTCTCTTTTTCTTCCTTCTTTCTCTCTGTTCCATCTATCTATCTATCTATCTATCTATCTATCTATCTATCTATCTATCTATCTATCTATCTATCTATCTATCATCTATATCTCTATCTATCTTTCTCATTCATCTCTCTCTCTCTTTCTCTCTCTATCCATCCATCCATCCATCACACCCTATCTATTTCCTTCCTTCCTGCCTTCCTTCTCCCCTTCCCTTCCCTCTTTCTCTCTATCTTTTTATCTATCCATCATCCATCCCACCCCTATCTCTTTCCTGCCTTCCTTCTACCCCCCTCCCTTCTCTCTATTGGTCTATCTATTTATCTGTCCATCATCCATCCTTCCTTCCCAACGCTGTCTATTTCCTCCTTTCCTTCCTTCCTTCCTTCCTTCCTTCCTTCCTTCCTTCCTTCCTTCCTTCCTTCCTTCCTTCCTTCCTTCCTTCCTTCCTTCCTTCCTTCCTTCCTTCCTTCCTCTCCATAACCAAATCGTGACCACTTTTCCTAAGGAGAAGAGAACAAGGCTGGGTTTCCCTCAGCAGAGCCTCCAGAGCCAGCCGCAGACTACCCTCAAAACGCCAAGCGCTTGGCAACAAATCTTTTAAAATTGCAATAAGTGGCCAGCCTGAATCCATCTCAGGCATCCTTCCTCAGCAACCACAGCCCTGCAGTGTAGGCAGAGACGATTTCCCAGGTGCGTGGGGGATGGGGGAAATAGCTTTTTTAGGGGGGAGGGGGGCTAGCCTGGAGATTTTTGGGAGCCGGGCGAGATTCGAACTCAGAATGACGAAAGCAGAAAAAAAGAATAATAATAAGATTTGAGATTCGCGGAATGTCTAGGAAATTTTGTGGGTCTGTTTTGAGTCCGTTGTGTTGTTGTTGACAACAGCCTCCCCCCCCCATCCTTGCTGTGGGGGAAAATGACACAATCACAGTTCTCCGGAAACCGCTCCTCCCCCCCCCCCCCCGCTTCCCCTTTTTTCCACCCGCCGTTTTCTACCGAAGTTGAGCTCTGGTTCCCTCTTTTATTTTTCCGCTTTCTCGTTCCGTCGCTTCCCTTCCGCTCTCTCTCTCCCCCAGCAGCTTCGATAGGCCCATCCTTATGATTTTATTTTCCTTCAGATTTCCCTTTTTTTTAATTTTTCCACTGAAAAACAAAGGACAAACGTGAAAAATTGCAAATTCGGGAGGTGACTTTTATCCGCGAGGTTCTCGTGGCAAAGCCCCCAAGGACAGTCACGACTTACGACCGGAATGGAGCCCAACGTTTCTGTTGCTAAGCGAGATGGTTGTTCAAACGAGCCCTGCCCTGTTTTGACGACCTTTCTTGCCGTTAAGCGAATCGCTGCAGTGATTAAGTTAGCAACACGGTTTTTAAGCGAATTTGCTCGTCCAAAAGGTCACAAAAGGGGATCGCTTAATCCCCGGGGACTCTGCAACCGCCAGAAATGTGAGTTGGTCAGTTGTCCTCGACTTACAACAGTCCATTTAGTGACCGTTCCCGACTGTTTCTCATACTTATGACCGTTGTGGCATTTCCCCATGATCAAAATTCAAAGGCGGGGCAGCTAGTTAGGACAGTCGCCGTGTTCCCCCTTTTGTGACCGTCGGCCGGGCAAAATCCAGGGGGGGGAGCCAAAGATTCACTTAAAGACCATCTTACTTCCTAACCGCGGCAAGGACGGTCATAAAACGGGGCAAAACACGGCGGCTTGTCTCGCTCCGCCACCGAACGTTTGGCCTCGTGTTACGGTCGTAATATCGAGGACTCCTCGGCATCCATTTTCTTTTTGATGCCCGTTCTGCTTAGGCCACTGGGGAAAGCGAGTCAAGCTGGCATTTATTTAGCCAGTCACTCAAGTTGGGCTGCTTCTCCGGGCAGGCTGTGGCACGCCATCCCCAGCCCTGCCCCGATAAATGCCATCTCTGGCTCGGAGAACCGGGCCGTGCGGCAAAGAGGAATTTGGCCAGATTGGCAGAGACGTCTTTCCCCCGTTCTGTTTTCTGCCAGTTTCCAGGAACGGGCGCTGTCTTTGCCAAGGCTTTTGATCCCAGGGGTTTCTCCCCGGGCACAGCTCCCCTTTTGATCCGCCTGGCAAAGGTTGCCAGCCAGCTGGGTGAACTTCAGCTCCCAGAAGGCAGCAGGGCTGGCCGGATTCTGGCTGAGGATTCTGGGAAAGGAAAGCTCTTGAGAATATTCCTTTTTTTAAAAAAAAAACCCTGTTTTTAACCTTTTTCAAGAGGATGAAGCGAAGCTGAAGAGAGAAAGCAAAAAAGGAAAAGGAGAAAAAGGGGGAAAGGGTGTGTGTGTCTTCCTTCCTTCCCTCTCTTTCTCTCCCTTCCCTTCCCCTTCTTTCTTTTCTTCTTCCTTCTTTCTTTCCTTCCTTCTTTCCTTCCCTTTTTCTCTCCTTTCGCTTCCCCTTCTCATTTCCTTTTCTTCTTCCCTTCCTTCCCTTCCTTCCTTCTCTTTCTCTCTCTTCCCTTCCCCTTCTTTCCTTTTCTTTCTTCTTTCTTTCCTTACCTCTTTGTCTCCTTTCGCTTCCCCTTCTCCTTTCCTTTTCTTCCTTCCTTCCTTCCTTCTCTTTCTCTCCCTTCCCTTCCCCTTCTTTCCTTTTCTTCTTCCTTCTTTCCTTTTTTTCCTTCCTTCTTTCCTTCCTTCCCTCTCTCTCTCCTTTTGCTTCCCCTTCTCCTTTCCTTTTCTTCCTTCCTTCCTTCCTTCCTTCTCTTTCTCTCCCTTCCTTTCCCCTTCCTTTCTTTTCTTCTTCCTTCTTTCTTTCCTTGTCCCCCTTCCCTCCCTTCCTTCCTTCCTTCCTTCCTCCCATTCTTCCCTTCCTGTCCTCCCTCCCTCCCTCTATCTCCCCCTTCCCTTTCCTCCTTCCCTTTCCTTTCTTTTCCTCCCTCCCTTCCTTCCTGCCTTTCCTGCCTCTCTCTCTCTCTCTCTCTCTCTCCCTTCCACTTCCTTCCTTCTTTCCTGCCTTCCCTCCCTCCCTTTTTCCTCCAGCCCCTTAGTCTCATTTTGGGCTCCCAGTTCAAACCACCAATTGGCTATTTTTGGTCTTCTCCCCCCCCTCCCCCCCATAAAAATCCACATCAGTTTCCAACCTTTGAAGAAAAAAAATCATCATCATCATACTGGGTTTTTTCTTTTTCTTTCTCCAAACAATCTCATCAGCTTCATTATTTCTGCATTCTTGGGCTCGTTTTCTCAGCCACCGTTTTGAGTCTCTAATATTAACGCCACGGCGAGAAACTTTCTGGATCCTCAATTTGTGTCATGCCACCCTCCTTAAAATACCAATTTGACAAGGTGCGTCGACCGTTGGGTTCCTCTGCCCCCCTTTGCGATGGGCGGGGGGGGGAAAACACTTGGCACATGCTCAGAGGCCTAGCTGGAATAGTTCCCTATTGCGTTACAGAAATTGCTTTGATGTGCAATGGATCTGCGATACGCTGGCTGGTTCCCAGGGGTGCCAGTTTGAAGATCCAGAGATAAAATCCTGTTTCAGGGTGTGTCCAGCATCGGATCAGATTGGGGACAGGATGGACACACGGGAATTTTCTGTCTGTCCTCCCCCCTCTTTAGCGGGAATAAACTAAAACTTATATCGAATCCGCCTTCAAATTGGCTTGATTGATCCCGATGTCGTGGTTAAGACCACACCGTGCATCCTTTGGCGGGAATGGTTAAAAGGCCCGCCCTCTGAGCATGCCTAAAGTGCTTCAACTCCTCCTCCTCCTCCTAAACAGGAAGATGTAGAACTAAGTAGGTGGTCTCATGGTTTATGTAGTACACCCCTAGCTTGCAGGGAGGGTTACTCCTCAACTTACAACATGCTCCTTTAGGGACCATTCCAGGGACACTGAAAAAAGTGACTTGAGACCAGTCCTCGCACTTAAGACCGTCGCAGCATCACGTGGTCAAAATTCAGACGCTTGGCATGTATTTACGAAGGTTGTAGCATCCCGGGGTCGTCTGTTCGCCATTTGTGACGTTACGACAAGCAAAAGTCAATGTGGGAAGCGGGATTCGTTTAGTGACCATTCTGACAAGCAAAAGTCAATGGGGGAAGTGGGATTCGTTTAACGGCCACTGGATTCACTTAACAGCAGGGATTCGCTTAACAATGGTGGTAAAATCAGCCACGGCTCCCTTAATAGCCACCTCGCTCAGCAACGGAAATTCTGTCCCCAGCTGCGGTCGCAAGTTGAGGTCTACTTGTACCATTAATCCTTGCGGGAAGTGCAAAGGCGAGTCCTTGGAAAGCAAGGCAGCAGGGACCCTAAAGCAGCCTTCCCCACAACCCTGCAAGGTAGACCACCGAGGTCAAAGAGTCGGGGTCGAAACTGCCAGAAGGCGTTTAACAGGGTAGACTTGGAAGTGGCTTTTTCCCTGCGTTGCTCGCGTCTTTCCTCCTTGGCGCCTGGCGAGGGGTTTTCACCGGTGGAATTGGGGGGCCGTTCCGCCTGGGGAGGGCGGAAGGGTTAAAAAGAGGGGGGGCAGAGGGGGAGGGAACGTGGGAACGGTGCTGCATAACCGGGGGTGTGGGCGTTGCCCGCCTTTGTGGTGGCAAGGGAGCCTGGCTTTGCTACGCCACGGCACATAGGTGTACTCACATCTGCACAGACGCCGGGAGGAGGAACAGCTGTGGTGAGGGGTGAGTGAGGGAAAGAGGCAAGATTTGAGGAGAGGGGGGAAGTGTTGGAGAGAAATAGCCCCCTCCCAAGATTTAGCATTAGGGCCTTGCAATGCCAAGGCACTTTGCCCAAGAGTGCCCGCTTGGCGTGACGCTGAGATGGCAGAGATAGAAAACCAACATGCCTCGATTCGGGGTGCTGCCCCATTCTAAGACCCTAATGTGTCGTTTTCCTCTTGCCCCCACCCCAAATCATTCCCCCCTCAGCCACCCCTCTTCTTTGCAATACCCACTTCCCCAGGTGGGCTCAGAATCCATCCTGCAGAATTTGTACTCGGAGGAATTCACCATGAAGGGATATTGAGTTTTTTTTTGGGGGGGGGTGGAAGGATTCCGAAAGGGAGGGGGATCTTCTCTTCTGGGGAACCAAGACCAAGAGATCTGATCTAGGATGATCTTGGTACCCCAGGAGAAGAAAGGCAAATATATATATATTATTTTTAGAGATTGCGGCTCGGCCCGCAGAGATTCAAATTGAGAGCCGGCGAAGCAGGGTTGAATTTCTAGCCTGCTTTTCCAAGATTTGCGAAGGATTTAAAACACCCACCCTCCTTCTAGTCCTCAGTGTTTTAGGGAGAAAAAGCATACCGAAGGTCGGTACAATTCCCCCCCCCCTTTAAAATTTTCAGCAAATCGATAGTGGCGTGTTTTTTCCTCATCGTAATCATTTCCGCTTTGCTCTTTCTTTTCCTTTTGAGTGTTTTCTTTCAAAAAGGGCATAGGGTGAAATCCAGAATGCCGCTGAATACCGCGACGCATAATATTCGGTTATTTGTTTTTTCGTCCTGCATGAAAAACAACCAAACTAAAATGATTACCGAAAGGTTAGCTTGGCCCAGCATGCCGAATAAGGTCAGGTCAAGCCCTAGGCACGGTGATATAATTTATTAACCCCGGTTAATTCATCCTGGTTTGTTTGGGGACACGGCCTGTGTGCATTTTGGCTCCTCGGTTCATCGGTGTTAAAATGCCAGAATTTATATTCTGAGATTCCTGATATCAATTACAGCTTACAACCTTACATCAGCTGGCAGCTATTAAATCCTCAGTAACTGACTATAATGTCGGCCTTTTGGGATAATCCACGGGGTAGTTTTTGCCTATTAGAAATGGAGTAGCTTTATTAACCAGGTTAAGAGCATTGTCTGAATGAAACCGGGAGAGAACGCAATGCCGTGCTAGCAAGCCATATGTCAAATTGTAATCCAATCGGCAACGCCGAACTTAGTTTCACGCTTCTGGTGACTGTGAAAGCAATTTTTGGAGACGGTAGGAATCGTAAACGGAGGAGATCAAAGCTTATCTAGAACAATGTTTGTTTAACAGGGGTGGACTTCAACTCCCAGAATTCCCCAGCCAGGGACAATTCTGGCTAGGGGGGTTCTGGGAGTTGAAGTCCATCCTTCTTAAAAGGGCCACGCCTGAGAAACATGGCCTTAGAAACTTTTATCACTCTAAGCTGACGTGAAGGTGTAACTTTGGGGTTTCAAAAAATGTAACCTGGTTTATCTGAGGCCCACTTCCCTCCCTCCATATCTAAATGTTTAAATATGCAAATAAACGTGTTTTTCCTGGTGTTTCAAAGCAGTTTGAGAGAGGCTGTTTAACAAATCTCTGCCTGGGGTTTTGTAAACTGAGGATGATAGCATTAGAGAGCCACCCAGCTGTGGCTGCTGGGTGTTCTAATCTCTCAATTGGTGCCTATGCAATCCGTGGGAGAGGCCTCGCTCGTCCTCCGAACTGCAACCATTAAAAGCTATAGGAGGAGGGCCCCTCTATAGGTAGGCTTGCGACCACAGCTGAGCCCGAATTTCCGTTGCTAAGCGAGATGGCTAATAAGCAACTCTGGCCTTTACGATCTTTCTTGCCACCGTTGCGAAGGGAATCCCTGAAGTTGTTAAGTTAGCAACACCGTTGTTAAGTGAAACAGCTTCCCCGTTGACTTTGCTCATCCGAAGGTCGCCAAAGGGGGGGGTGAGTGAGCCTGGGATGGTGCACTGTCATAAATGTGAGTCAAGGATCTGAATTTTGTCCACGTGAGGTGAAAGGGTTATCCTTGGAAATAACTCTTGGCTGAAACATTTAAAAAACCCACGTAGGATGGTTGAAAAAGCAAGCTTGACTGAGTTGGCAGAGAGGAAACTCACCAGGATAATGTGTGGGTGCCTGACCTTGGTGTCCAAATGCCCCAATTTCTCCCCACCCTTAATCTTGGCCGGATTAAACCTCAGCAACCACTGAACTCGCCTTCCAAAATTGACACAAGAACAGGGTCTTCCACCCAGAAACGAATGGTCCAGCTGAGAAAACCAACCGCAAAACTGCACCTCTCTTATCATTTGCAGGCTAAAAAGACCTTTTTCCCCACACCCCTTGTCAGCTTTGCTCTAAGTGCCGTCAAAAATCCTGCCCAGATCCGAAAAGCTTTGGGTGGGAAAAACATTCTTGGCCGTCCGAAGATGCTGAGGACTAGCTTCCTGCGGTGTTTCTGCGCGACTCAAAAAAAAAAAAAAAAAAAAAACCTGGGCTTTCTGTTCCCAGGGATTGCCATCGTCCCACCCAGCATCTTTTCGATTCGTTTGGAAATTAATTTTGCAAGGTTTCTCTCCCTGCCCCAAACGAGCAAACCGCAGCCAGAATAGGTGTGCGATTTCCACCAGATTTTTGTCTCTTCCCCCCCAAAAATTTTTTTGTTTTCCTTTCCCAGACTTAGGGTCCTTCTTATCCCAAGGAAAAACTACACAATCTCCTCAACCTGTCTGGGCATGCTATTTTCCCACCCACAACTTGCCTGGCATTATAGTTGCCCCCCTTTCCCCCGGGGGCCTTGCAACAGAGGGATTTATGGGCGTTGAAGGAGAAGCACACCCAGTTCCACTTTGGCATGCTAATGCCCCAGTGATACCATCTCTCTCTCTCTCTCTTTCTCTCTCTGTGCCCTGTGCCCCATTTTGATGCCAGATGGGTAGCGTTCTCAGCAAGATGCCCAAGACTTTTCATTGGGCATTCAACTTTAAGGATTTGGGGAAGAGCCAAACCTTTGAACCCATTGTCCATCTCCTTTCCCGAATAATACCCCCTTTTAGATTCAAAGGAGTATTGGAATTGACAGTAAGGCAGGAGAAATATTAATTCAGTTTAGACGGTGCCCGTGTTGTGTTAAAAAAAAAGAGATCCTTCCACGAGCAAAGAAAGGTTCACACATACATACACATGTGTGCCAGGGGTAAAAACATGGTTTTCTTTTAATAAAAAAAAATCTCTAACTTGAAATCGACGCATTTGCAAGGTGAAATTGACACATTTGCAAGGTGGAATCGATGCATTTGCAAGGTGGAATTGACACATTTGCAAGGTGGAACTGACGTATTTTCAAGGTGAAATTGATGCATTTGCAAGGTGGAATTGACGCATTTGCAAGGTGGAATCGATGCATTTGCAAGGTGGAATTGACACATTTGCAAGGTGGAACTGACGTATTTTCAAGGTGAAATCGACGCATTTGCAAGGTGAAATTGACACATTTGCAAGGTGGAATCGATGCATTTGCAAGGTGGAATTGACACATTTGCAAGGTGGAACTGACGTATTTTCAAGGTGAAATTGATGCATTTGCAAGGTGGAATTGACGCATTTGCAAGGTGGAATGGACTAATCTTTGATCCCGAAGACCCGAGGAGTTTCATTTCCTGGGGATTAATAACGTTGAATCCTGGTTTGGATTTGTGATACTGTTGGGTGTGTTTTAAGGAAAACTGTCATCGCCGTCCATAAGCCGTAGTTTAAGGCTGTAAATTTAACAATTCTGGCCAGGTCAACAATTTTACTTTTGCTGTGTTTGATCCTGTCTGCTGGCCTGGCCAAATTCTTTGGAGTTTTCTTGGCAAGTTTTTTTTTTTTCAAAAGAGGTTTGCTGTTGCTTCCTTCTTAGGGCTGAGAGAATGGGGCTGGCCCAAGATTTCTCAGCTGCTTTTGTGCCTAAGGTGGGACTAGAACTCAGGTCTTCTGGTTTCTAGTTTTGACGCCTTAACCACTCCATCAAACTGCCTCTTGTCAACAAATTGCTATATCATTCAAAGCATTAATTAATGCACCGTCTAAATCTCTTGATCTAATTTTCCTTGAAAAGAGCCTTGATTAAAAGAGGCGAAACGGTTTAGATCAGGAATAGCGCGTGATAAAAAGATATCAATCAATCCCTCCACTTTCCTTCTCGGCCAATTCCAAAAATTATAACAACGTTTTTGTCTTTCGCTTACCACCTCCAGACCTAGAAAAAAAAAATTTCTAGTGGTTGTTTAAAACCCCGTTCAGATCGGACAAGGTTAAAAAAAATTTTTAAAGGCCATCCTTCATGAGATCCGGCAGCATGCCACGCCGAAGAGGACACGAAAACCGAGCGAGAACGCATCGTGCTTCCTGAGAGGCATGGATAGTGTCATGCTGGCGCAGCAAAACACCGAGCTGTGAGTTCCTGCCTTCGTATCCCCCCCCCAACCGCACACTTCATCCGCGTGGTCGCAAGTCGAGCCAAAATTACAAAATTCGAACGATTCGGCTGAGATCCGGAGAAGAGGAAATGGTCTTTCCATAACCAGGTCTTTGGAGATGAAGCTTTGCAAAATCCCTTGTTGCAACCCACGGGTGGATTCTGAGCGTGCATTTTCCCAATTTGGGTTGTGCATCTAGCCCACCTCCCTGCGAGGTAGGCCCTGCAAGCTCCTTTTTGAGGGGGTTCGGAAGTTAGAAACCGAATCTGAAGATTCACACACACACCCCCGAGTTTGGGTGACGAGGCGAATGTCTCCTGGCGTCTCAATTCAATTTCCCAGGAATTGTTTTTTTAAAATTCCGCCCCCCCTCCCTTAATTAACTTGGCGGGCAAACTCCTCGGCATCCCTCCATGCCAAAATTTGCGCGGGAACAAAAAGTTCGCCTCTTCCTGCGTTGGCAGAGACACCCCCCCAAGGCCCAGCCCAAGTTAGCGAAACCCACGTGCTAGGTGATAGGGGTCTGGAGGTCTCTTGAGGACTAGAAGCTTGGAGGAACAGGCCCCGATCCGCGTGAAAGTTGCAAAATTGCCTTTTGGGTCCCTCAAAATCCCTCTTCTCCCCCAATTATCCCATGACTTCCCACCCACCCACCCAAAATATACTTTATGGCTAACTTATAAACTAAGGGTTTGTTTGTTTGTTTTTTTGCTTCTTAAATCTTTTTAGGAAGGCGGGGGGAAATGGTCGGCCGTTCTAAGGTGCCCCTCTCCCCAGTTTGCAAAACAGGCCCCTGCCAAGGCTGGATTAGGAGGGTTTCTTTGAGGGGTTCCCCAAATTCCTGGTGGACCTCTGTGGTTCCAAGGGTCTCGAAACAGATCCTCAAGGGAGGAAAGCAGAGGGAAATTTTTGCAGAGGTGTGACTTTGAGTGACAAATCAGAGCGTAGAAAGTCCCTGTGTATTTACACTTCCCGTAAACGTCTGGTGCTTTCTTTGGCGTTTTGAGGCCTTTATCATGTCACGGCATCTCCCTGGGAGTGGGGGGGGGTGTTCGAGAAAAATCCCCCACCTCCCATCCCCGCATCCGTTTTTCCACCCCACCCCTCCCCTTTTTTAAAATTTAAAATCTCTCTGTCACCACCTCTGCGACTCCCACCGGCTGGATTTTAGGAAGAGGGGAAAGAAAGAAAGAAAGAGAGAGAGAGAGAGAGAGAGAGAGAGAGAGAAAACAGAAAGAGAGAGAGAGAGAGAAAGAAAAAGAGAGAAAGAAAGAAAGAAACAGAAAGAGAGAGAGAGAAGGAGAGAGAGACAGCAAGAGAGAGAGAGAGAAAGAAAGAAAGAGAGAGAGAGAGAAAGAGAGAGTTCAAGAAGGAAAGAAAGAGAAAGAAAGAGAGAAAGAAAGAAAAAGAGAGAGAGAAAGAAAAAGAGAAAGAGAGAGTGAAAGAAAAAAACAGAAAGAAAGAGAGAGAAAGTGAGAAAGAAAAAGAGAAAGAGAGAAAGAAAGAAACAGAAAGAAAGAGAAAAGAGAAAGAAAGAGAAAGAGAGAGGGAAAGAGAAAGAAAGAAAAAGAAAGAGAGAAAGAAAGAAAAAGAAAGATAAAGAAAGAGAGAGAGAGAGAGAGAGAAAGAAAGAAAGAAAAGCCATACGCACATGCTCTAGAGCACCAAGACATTGCATCTTCCCCCTGGGACACCCCGCTGTCGGTTGTGAGTGAACCCCAGCTTCGACAACAACGACGCATTTCCTAGATTTAACCGGTCATCGACGAGGCATGCCACTAGTCCTCATCAAGGAGGCTGCCCATTTAGCAAGGCTTTTAAGGGTCGCTTCTTCATCGGTCGCCTCTCTGCATTTCTGGGTTGGATGCTGGCAATATTGGGGGTCTTCGATCCGGGCGTAAGACACCCCCACGGGCTGTCACACCCACAATATTTGATGCTCCGTTTGTTGCCGTCTCAAAATCTTTTGCAGAAAACAGGAAAAGATGCTCGACGCCACCTTGAAAGGATCGAGTGGGAGGGAAAGAAATCTAATTTGGAAATCGCTAGAAATTTCCTGTTTGCTACCCGCGTTCAAACTAAGATTCCTTGGCTGTTTTCTTCAAGGTGGCGAGCCCAGAGATTTAACTTAGTTTGGGGGTTTGGCTACCCTGAAGACATTCAGAGCGATGCTGGTTTGTTTGATTTTTTTTCCTCTCCCCTCTCCGCCGTAAAATATTTCACCCTTCCTTTTCACGGGAAATTCTTCCCCTTTTCAAACGCTTTGATTACTAGATGTTTTCCGACCGTGGGAATCCAGAGGGGTTTTCAAACAGATGCAGGAATGGAAATAAACTTTGATCTGATGTAGGTTTCGTTTTCCTAAGTTTTTATTTCGGCCCCGTTGCAGGAGAGAGAGAAAGAGAAAAGCGAAATGGAAAAAATGAACCCTCTATTCTCATTTCAAATCACATGTCAGATTCTCGGATAAAATCCCAGAATCACAAACAGAATCAGAGTAACCTCTGGCCACACGCAGTGTGTCTTTTTTTTAAAATCTTGCCACCCCCCCAAAAAAAATGACCCACCGGTTTTTAGCCCTAAAAAAAAAATGGAGAAATCAGTAACCCAGCTTAGACGGATAATACAGATCGTCACAGACTTAAGCCACTTCACTTAGTGACCATCCAAAGTGGCGACCTCGTTGAAAAAGGGGACTTTTTCACCGTTTCCCTCAATTACGACCGTTGCCGCATTCCCAGGGCCAACCTGATTCCAAATTCAGACGCTGTCCTGTAATTATGACGGTGACAGCCTCCTGGGGGGAGGGAGGGGCCACACTCACTTAACAAGGCTTAGCGACAGAAATTTTGCCTTCCATTGCGGTCGTAAGATGAGGACTGCCTGTAATTTTTTTTTTTCATTATTGCAAATTGTGCTTCTGGGTTTTTTTCTGGAGGCTTCCCAAGGTGGGTTGCTCTGTTTTTAATATTCGAATTCGCACCGGCTTGTCCATTCTAAATCCTTCTGGTGCAAAAAATCGCCGATTCGGTTTGAATCATTTTGCAAAATTCCTAAGAGTGAGTTTTGCAAAAACTGAGAATGTTTCTCCTCTTGGGAGAATTGATCTACTTGAGTTGCAACAAGAGGGATGGCATTCAACCCCGTTTTTTTAGATTTCTCAAATACTATCTTGGTTTTTGGGTGATTATCTATCCAGCCCGCTTCACGGGCCAAGTATCCTTCCCTGAAATGGGTTGGACTAGAAGACCTCCAAAGCCCCTTCCTTCACTGCGTGGGGTTCAATCTGCAGGATTTCACATTATAGCTCAACCTTAACAACTTGGAGTGGACTTCAACTCCCAGAATCCCCCAGCCGCCACGCTGACGGGGGAATTCTGGGAATTGAAGCCCACCCATCGTAACGTTTTGCCCCGTTTAAGAAACACGGATTTCGGAGGCGAAGGCTGCGTCCGACGCCGGTTGTACGAAGAGGCAACGCAAGGAGAGAGAAATCCCCCCAAAAAACGTGTATGGAGATGCTTCCTGGCTCATCCCCATAACTTCATCCTTTTACTCTTTCTTCTTGGGCGAAAACCGGGTCAGGATTTAGTTCCTAGCCACACAAACACACACAAAGACACACACAGAGGAAAAAGCCCACCTTCCTGGAGATTGTGCAAAAAAGGACCTTGGATTGATGCCCCCTTTTCCTTGGCAAAAACCCAAGGCAGGAATTCCAAAGGTCGCAGAGCCAAACGAAATCCAAGCCAGGCCGCCGTCCAACCGGAGAAGCTGGCTCTTTGGCACCGGGGAACCACCAAGGGGGAATTGGGGAGAGAAACCCACCCTTCCGCCATCGTGGTTCCATCTCTGGGCCTGTTCTCTTTGCAATTTTGCAAGCCGGCGTGGCGTTTGTGCGCCAGCTTGCGCGTCGGGTAGGTTTTCCCCGCGCCCTCCCCCCGAACGGAATGCCTTGTGCCCCAAAATCCCACAATCTCACAGGATTAAACTCGGGGGAGGGGGAGCCAAGGACGGGCATGCAATGCCCGAGGCTGCCAGGGGTGCCAACGGTGGGAAAGGAGTGGGACACCTGAACCGGTTGTGGCTGCTCAACGGCTAGTTTCAAAGTCTGAGAAGCTTGGGATGAAAAGTTTCCCCCTTTTTTATTTTTGATTCAGTGCCCAGCCTGCTGCAGGGCTGAGCTGGCATAGCTGGGGGTGTTAACCCTGTTAGATGCCGCTCCTCAACCTTCGGTCAGAATGCCCTCGCTTCGCCACCACGCCCGGCACCAAGCCTGCCCACCCCTTGTTCAGCCGGTTGAGCCGGCTTGGCAGAGAACAGAGGGGTGGCTCATTCCTGCCCCCACCTACCCACCCACCCCTTTTTCCCCCTGTCCTGGCAAAGGCAAACAGCCCTCCTGGCGGGCACCCAAATGCCAGGGAGTGGCCACCGCCCAGACCTAGCTGGCTCCCCCTCCCCTCCGGGCGAGAAAGGGCATGCCTCAGTTTCTCCTCCTTCCTGCTCTTCTGCCCCCCATCTCTCTCTCTCTCTCTCTCTCCCTCTCCCTCTCTCTCTCTCTCTCTTCCTCCCCTCCCGAATCCTCACCCAGGGCACCTGAGCAATCTGGGCAAAGGGTGGCAAGAGAAGGCAGGTGAGCCAGCGAACTGGTGGGGGGACGACTCCATCTTTTTCCCGGAGCCGAGCCCTCCTCTCGGGAGGGTGTGCTGCGGTGTGAAGAGTGCCTCTGAGCATAGGCGAAGAGCGCTGAACAGGTTTAATACACGGCCGTGTTGCTGTTTTCGGTCCTTCTCTGCCAGGCCTTTCTATCTGATTTATATTCTGTAATGTAATATAGTTTAGAAATCGGAAACGATTGGAAATTGGAGGGGGGGCAAAAAGAAGGGAAGAAGGAAGGAAGGAAGCAGGGAGGGAGGAAAGAAGGAGGGAGGGAGGGAGGGAGGGAGGGAGGGAGGAAAGAAAAAAAAGTGGATTTTCACCTCTTCGAGATCCGTTTGGGGGAGACCCAGTTGAGTCTTGGCCTCGTCAATGAACCAATGCTAACTCAAAGAGGACATAACATTGAATGGTTTGCTATTTGAATAGGATTTCCATGGTCAGGTGTGAGTTGAATGGGAATCGAAGCCCACCCCTCTCAAAGCATGCTGGCTGGGGGATGCTGGGAGTTGAAGCCCACCCCTCTTAAAGCATGCAGACTGGGAGATTCTGGGAGTTGAAGCCCACCCCTCTTAAAGCATGCAGACTGGGGGATTCTGGGAGTTGAAGCCCACCCCTCTTAAAGCATGCAAATTGGGGGATTCTGGGAGTTGAAGCCCACCCCTCTTAAAGCATGCAAATTGGGGGATTCTGGGAATCGAAGCCCACCCCTCTTCAAAGCATGCTGGCTGGGGGATTCTGGGAGTTGAAGCCCACCCCTCTTAAATCATGCAAACTGGGAGATTCTGGGAGTTGAAGCCCACCCCTCTCAAAGCATGCAGACTGGGGGATTCTGGGAGTTGAAGTCCACCCCTCTTAAAGCATGCAGACTGGGGGATTCTGGGAGTTGAAGCCCACCCCTCTCAAAGCAAGCAGACTGGGAGTTGAAGCCCACCCCTCTTAAAGAATGCAGACTGGGGAATTCTGGGAGTTGAAGTCCACCCCTCTCAAAGTTTCGGCAGAGTAACCCTGCCTTAGCTCCTCCTAAATGACACCATCCTACCTATTGTTCTACTCACGGGGCCCAGCCTGGCAGGTCAGTTCCTGACACAGCTGGGCAGAGGCCATCCTGTCGAAGCCCCGAGAATTGTCTTTCTCTCCCATCTTCCCCAGCCCGTTCGAGGGCAAGAGAGGGAACTACATCTACTGCGTCAACCAGGGCCGCCTCCTACGTCTCTGCCCTCTTCACCCAGCGGAGGTTCAAAGCCGATTTCCCCCCACCCCTCCCGAGACACCCAAGGTGCAACAGGCTGACAGGCGGCATCGAAGTTATCTTTCCTAGGAAATCTGGTGAATTGAGTAACTATCAAGAACCTTGATCTGCGCCGCGTAACCTCTGGCGAAACCTCTTCCTCCTGCGCGGAGGTGCAGACTCCGTCACTGCACACGTCCCCCTTCGCCCTCCTACCTCTTCTTAGTGGCAAGGCTGGGATCCAGTCCTCGTTCGCTGTCAGCCCAGAGAGGCAGAGAACACAAGCGGGGAAGAAGCGAGTTCTATTTTATGGGGCGAAAGTGGCATCCAGCAGAATCTTGCCTGCTTGAAAGTCTTGTGTCGTTCTCGTCTAACAACCACAATAGGGCCTCAAATATCTGTCACTAAGCGGAGAAAGGCCTCAGGGTTTTCTGCATGAGTAAAAGGGTTAGACTAGAAGACCTTCAAGGTCCCTTCCAACGCTTGTTGTTCCGGTCTTGTCCACTCTCTTCATGGAAGCCACCAGTGATGAGGAGAGGGAGGGAGCAAGGAAGGAAGGAAGGAAGGGAAGGAAGGAAGAAAGGAAGGAAAATAGTGTTGGAAGGGACCTTGGAGGCTGTCTAGCCAACCCCCTGCTCAGGCAGGAGACCCTGTATTATTTCTTACAAATAGCTGTCCAGTCTCTTCTTGAAAACTTCCAGTGATGGAGAAGGAAGTAAGGAAGGAAGGAAGGAAGGAAGGGAGGGAGGGAGGGAGGGAGGAAGGGGGAAAAAGGCAGAATAACAGAGCTGGAAGGGATCTTGGAGGTCTTCTAGTCCAACCCCTTCGCAAGCAGGAAATCCTATCTCATTTCAGACAATGGCTGTCCAATCTATTTAAAAAAAACACCCAGTGATGCAGAAGAGAGGGAGGGAGGGAGGAAGAACAGCAAATTAACAGAGCTGGAAGGGACCTTGGAGGTCTTCTAGTCCACTTCCACACAATGGTTGCAGCACCCCCTTAGTCACGCGATCCAAATTCAGCGGCTTGGCAACGGACTCGCCTTTACGACAATTTTCTTGTGCGTGACAAGAATAGACTGTCCAATCTTTTCTTAAAAACGCCCAGCGATGGAGCACCTGTAACTTCCGGTGGCCAGTTGTTCCACTGGTTAGTTGTCCTCGCGGTCAGGTCAGGAGACCATCCGTCCCTACCAACTCTTCTGTTGTTCCTAGTCCAGCGCCTCCTCCGCTGAACCACCACACTGATACAGCTGACTCTTTTTTCTCCCCTACAGGTGAGGCAATGGGGAGCCCTGAAGACGACCTGATTGGCATACCCTTCCCGGAACACAGCAGCGAATTACTGGGTCGGCTGAATGAGCAACGTCGGCGAGGGATGCTGTGTGACGTCACCTTACGAGCCCAGGGCTCCGAGTATAAGAGTCACCGGGCGGTATTGGCGGCCTGCAGCCGCTACTTCCAAAGGCTCTTCGCAGGCCCCAGCATGGCCGTGTGCGAGCTGGATTTCGTAGGGGCCGAAGCCTTGGGAGCCCTGCTGGACTTTGCCTACACCGCCACCCTGACCATCAGCACGGGCAGCCTCGGCGAGGTGCTGCGCGCCGCACGGATCCTGGAGATACCGTGCGTCATCGCGGCGTGCCTGGAGATCCTGCAAGGGAATGGTTTGGAGGCCCCCGTGCCGGATGACGCCGCTCGGGAACGCGCCCGGCGTTACCTGGAAGCCTTCGGCACGCTGCCCAACATGGAAGGTGACCTGCCTGAGCCTCCCGCATGTCCAGCTCCCCGCCGTAGCAAGAAAACACGCAAGTTCCTGCAAGCCAGAGGTTCGCGGCTAAACAACCACATCACGGAGATTTCTCCTTCGTTGTCTCCATCCTCAACAGGGACTCAGGAGCGCCCCAGTCCACCCAGCCAGGCGTCACCTGTCCCAGTGTTGGGCCACCCTCGTGAGGAGGACGAGGAGGTGATAGCGCCCTCTCGTACCTTTCCCTTCCCGTACGGTCTCTCCCCAGAAGATCTGGGTTCAGAGGACGAGCCCACGGAGCAGGACATCCTAACCTACATGTGTCGGCTAAACCAGGAGGGGCTGTCTGTGGGTCTCAATCCCCCAGACAAGATGGTGCGCAAACGGCGTTCGCAGATGCCCCAGGAGTGTCCTGTCTGTCACAAGATCATCCATGGGGCAGGCAAGCTACCTCGTCACATGCGGACCCACACCGGGGAGAAGCCATTCGCCTGTGATGTATGTGGCGTCCGTTTTACCAGGTAAGAGTAGATCTTGACTCAGAAGGAGCTGTTACATCCCAGCCCCCCCCCCCCCTCCCCAAATTAATCCCAGTATTAAGAGGCTGGGTATCAAGTATTGGTTTTGGAGGGACAAAAGATTCCCGACTCATGGAATCTGGGATGGAGGAAGGGAGAAAAGAAAGGGGAGGGAGAAGGGAAGGAGGAAGGGGGAAAGGGAAAGGAGGAAGGAAAGAAGGACGAAAAGGGAGAAAGGAAAGGAAAGATGGAAGGAGGAAAGGAGAGAGAGACAAGAAAAATAGTAAAATAGGGGGAAACTCACTTAATAAATGTTTCACTTAGCAACATAAATTTTAGGCTGAATTGTGGCCATAACTTGAGGCTTACCTGTAATTGTCTCTCCTTGCTCACTTCATTTTCCTGGCTTCCATCACTCTGAGGGCTGAGCTAAGTGTCAAACACCTTAGCAATACCCCCTCCCTCAATTCACACCCGTGTTCCTCATCTCTTCTTTCCCCAGGAATGACAAACTCAAGATCCACATGCGCAAACACACCGGCGAGCGTCCCTATTCGTGCCCCCACTGCACAGCTCGCTTCCTGCACAGCTACGATCTGAAAAACCACCTTCACTTGCACACGGGCGCCCGCCCCTACGAGTGCTGCCTTTGCCACAAAGCCTTCGCTAAGGAGGACCATCTCCAGCGCCACCTGAAAGGCCAGAACTGTCTGGAGGTCCGGACCAGGCGCCGGCGGAGGGGTCCCGATCCAGAGACCGATTCCCTGACACCTTCCGGCATTGCCTTGTCCTCCGCTCAATTTGGCTTGACCAACGGGCGCGTGGAGGAGCTGCACAACTACTGGCCTGCTGGGGCGGACGCCAGGTCGCCTGCCCCCAAAGAGGAAGAGGAGGAGGAAGAGGAAGAAGGGGCCGTAGAGGAGGTGCAGAAGGATGGCCCAACGGCAGCTGTCCAAACGGCGTAACTTCCTCGGACGGACGTCGCCGCAAAACTCGTTTGTGCACTATCTCTATTCATCCGCTCAACTAGACCGTCGGTGGCGAGATGATATAGCATTCCCCGGACATTTTCACGGAGACCAAATGCACTAGGACCACCACCCTCTTCCCCACTCTCCCAATTCCATGCCTTAAGCAGCCTATAAAGCCAAGGAGAGTGGGGCCAGGTGGACGGTGGGCATCAAGGGCCAATTGGTGCATGTTTGCTCAGGGTGTCTGAAATAAGCATATATTTGCAGGGAGGGAAGTATAGTCGAATTTTGCTTCCCCAGATGATGAAAACTGAATGGGTTGTGGGGCAGGGAGGAGCAGCACTTGGGGTGGGGGGCTATTTGGGGGGGGGAATTGCTTCACATTAGGAAGGAGAAAAAGAGTGAGAACGGGGGTGATTTCTTCCTTCCCTTCTCAGTTAAGGATATCGTTTTAGGATCAGGAAGGGAGAGGAGAGACAAATGAGATCCTTTTCCTGTTCAGGGTGCAGAAATTCAATTCTAAACAAATTTTCTTGCTCAGAGGAACTCAGAATCCACTTGGATGACATGTCAGGGCTCAATTGCTGCATTTTGGGTCCCCCCTCCCCATTTCAGGAAGTTAAAAATAATAAAATATCCTCCCCCCCCCCAACCAGATCATTCCGAACGGGCTCTCTGCAGAGCAGGGGGCCTGACCTGGCCTCCTTCGCTCGGCCCCATCATCCACAAACTTGATGAATAGGGGAGATAGGAGCGGTATCCTTGTTTTCCCCCCAGGCATCTTACGGATAGTCCTCAACTTATAGGTATTCATTTAGTGACTGTTTCAAGTTACAACAGCACTGAAAAAAATGACTTTTTTTTCACACGTACAGCATCCCTGTTGGTTCGCGTGACCAAAATTCAGATGCTTGGTTCATACTTACGACAGTCGCAATGTCCTGGGGGAGGGGGGTCACGTGATCCCCTTTTGCGACGGTCGGACAGGTAAAATTGCAGGCTTCACTTAACAAGTCTGCTGCGAACTTTGCAACTGCAGTGATTCACTTAACAAGAACGGTCGTAAAACGGGGTGAAAAGTCCCCTTAAACATCTGTCTCACTTAGCGACAGGCATTTTGATCACAAGTCGAGGACTATCTGTATCCCTTAAGCTTGGGCCACGCATGCTGCATCCAGTCGGGCGTGAGGACCGAGCCCAGAGATTTCACAACATATTTGGTCGGGAGATTCCCGCTCCATCCCGGAAAATCCAGTTTGCAAAATGGGATTCCTTCCATCCCAATTTGGACCAATCCCTGCGCAGCTTTCGTTTTGAAATCCCCTGGCCTGAGCTTGGCTGCCCTCCGGTGGCTGTCTTGCACGGCGCAGGGGGCTGCTCTCTGCACACTCGCTCCGATCCTTTATACGGCTTTACCCCCTCCCCAGAAATGTCCTGCAAGAGAAACCCCCACCCCACCCATCTTCCTGCGTCATGCCCCCAGCTTGCTGCAAAATGATTAGCACCTAAATACGGGAAGGGGGAAAGCTTCCCCCAGTGATCCCATCATCTCCCCCATTGCTCAAACCTTCCCTGCTCCCTCCTCCTCAACCAAAGGTACCCCGAGGCCGTTTGCACAAAACGAATAATTTTTTTAATTATAATTTTTTTTAAAAAAAGGAATGACACCCCCCCCCCCTTGAGAACTCTTTTGCATCCTTTTCCCTTGAAATTCCTGACTCGATTGCACTAAGGTAATGCCTTCAACGGTGGGAAGATTCTCACAACTGTCTTTTTTTTTGCACACTTTTTTTTCATTTTTCCTGGAGACTGAGAGATAAAATTAGGGAGGGGTCTGCGCGCACATGTGTGTATATAAAATATATATGTGTGTGTGTGAAAACCACAGGAAGCTCCCGCCCTCCAGAAGTATTTGTTGAGAGTTAATCTGTATTTAAGAGAGATAATATATTTTATCCCCCTCTGTTTCCCCCCCTTCAACCCTCACCTTTCCTTCCCCCCCCCACCTTCCAGGAAAAAGAGGAAATAACTGAATTTTCCTTAGCCTTAAAAAGTGCCTTTGTGTTTAAACTTGAATTCGCTACTTGAAACCAAGAAGGGAGGAAGAGAGAGAGAGAGAGAGAGAGAGAAAGCAGGTTCCCGATTATTTTATGCAACGTTTCCTGTCTTATTTCCTCCCTGTCTTATTTCCTCGGTTTCCCCGTTGGAAGATTTTTTTAGGGTCTGTTGAGTAAAAACTCACCAGTGTCCTACCTGGCAGGGCTAGCGTTAGTCAAAGGAGGGGGAAAAAAAGAAGCATATTTACTTGGACTGTTTGGGAAAAGGGGACCGTTCCTGCTTCGGTTTCATTTTATTTTTTTAAAACTATTGTTATTGTTGTTTGTGTGCTGGAATTCACAGGGATTTTTTTTTTTTGTCTGTGTCGAGGGCTTGATAATAAAATGGACAGCAGGGAAATCTTGTCGCACCCGCTTGTGTATCGGTGTATCTTTTGCTCACGTTTTGCACGGCACGTCCAGATCACAACTTTTAAGGAAATTGTTGGTTTTAAAAAAATGAGAGGCATGGTGAATGTGGAACTGTGTTTGGGACAACTCTCCTTGACTTGCTAGATTTCTACCATAAGGTTCAACTCTCCTTGAGTTCTAGATTTCTACCATAAGGTCCAATTCCCCTTGAGTTCTATATTTCTACCATAAGGTCCCCAAGAACACGAAGAAGATTTGGGAGCGAGAACAATTCCATATTTTATCTCGTTGAATCGCTCTGTTTGAATGCTATCGGGTAGATTTATCTTCTCTTTAAGCAGGCGAGGAGTTTAGTCTAAGGGCAGAGTCATTTTTTTCGGATTCTCTTTCCCACTTTATCCGAGTGAAGTTTTGGGTCAGTTTTTACCTCTTCTAATTCCTCGCCACTGCTCATCTCGGCCTCGTTTTGGTAACCGAAGTCAAGATGACTGAAAAGGAGGAAAATAAACGTTCATGCATCTTTATTTTATATTTTACTAGCCAACTCCACTGCGCTGTACAGTAGAAGCCATTTTAAGGCACAACAGGCTGTATCTTAACAGATCACACCAAACCAGGGGTTGTTAGTATTTTTTTTTTCCAGAGAGTAAGTCATCTGTGTATCAAGTCTGAATGGAATTGCTCAAGACATTTCAGAGTTATGCTGGAACATATATATATATATATATAGATAGATAGATAGATAGATAGATAGATAGATAGATAGATAGATAGATAGATAGATAGATAGATGATAGATAGATAGATAGATAGATAGATAGATAGATAGATAGATAGATAGATAGATAGATACATTTTATTTCTTACTTTATTGCTGTGAGATCACATCTCCTGCCGGATGGCCTCTGGGTTGTAAAAAGAGTTTAAAAGCTAGCCAATTTTTTTGACCTTTTTCTTGACTCAAAGGGCAGCAAGGGGGAAAAATACGTTTTAAAAATATTTCAACTCCCAGAATTCCCCAGTCAGCATCGCTTTAAGACTTACGGACTTCAATTCCCAGAATTCCTCAACCAATGTGGCTGACAGGGGAATTCTGGGAGTTGAAGTCCACAAGTCTTACGCTTGTTAAGTTCGGAGAGCCCACTGTTCTAATGGGTCAAAACAACCCATTGGGGGCTTCTTTCCAGGATTAAGCCACCATTCAACCAATGACTCATGACTAAACCCTGATTCAGCCATGATTATACCTGATTCAGCCATGATTAAACCCCGTCACAACACAATGCGGAAACCCCACCAATTGTAGCTTGGTTGCACCATCTGCACTCTGGCAGGCTGACAGTACAGCAAAGAGAGACGAAACTTCCTTTCTTCATCCTTCCACCCCTGCAGTGCGGGCCACTCTGTTGAAAATGGTATGGATCTATAGTGGGAATGGCTGATGGGGGAAAGGGGCATTTGCTCCTCACCTTGTGTCCGAACTCAACGTACTGCTCTCATCGTCTGAACTGGCTGATGACTCTTCCTCGCTTTCACTACTTTTCTCCTCCTCCTCCTCCTCTTCCTCCTCCTCCTCCTCCTCCTCCTCCTCCTCTCCTCCTCCTCCTCCTCCTCCTCCTCTTTCAATTGTGCCAGGATTTTCCTTGCCAGCTGTGCGGGCAAAGCGCGGCACCCGCCTTCTCCTTTCACCGCTCGCAGGATCCGTGTCTTCAGCAACCGGTGCTGCTTCTGTCGTTTCTCATCCGGGACTCCGCGGAGCGCATGGACTGCGTTCGTCCAGAGTACCATCGTCTCCTCATCACTCGAATCTCTGAAGGAGGGTTTAAAAAGAAAGTGGGCTTAGAGCGCCTCCTTTACTAGAAAAGTCCCTGGTGTGAGATGCTCTTTGAACTGGGTGGTGTTGCAGACGTTTCGTGACCCAACTAGGGAACGTCATCAGGGATTGAAGGGAATGGGTTTGCTGGGAAGAAGAGGAGGAGGAGGACTGAGGGGTCCTTGGTGTTCTCTAAGCTTGGCTGTTTCTTGCAGACATTTCATGACCCATCTAGGGAACATCCTCAGTGTTGAAGGGAGTGGGGTTTGCTGGGAAGAGGAGGGAGGAGGAAGAAGAAGTGGAAGAAGTAAAGAAGGAGAAGGGGAGGAGAAGAAGGGAGGAGGAGAAGGAAGAGGAAGAAGAAGAAGAAGAAGAAGAAGAAGAAGAAGAAGAAGAAGAAGAAGAAGAAGAAGAAGAAGAAGAAGAAGAAGAAGAAGAAGAAGAAGAAGAAGAAGACTACTCCTTGGTGCTCTCTGAGCTTGGTGGTTTCCGTACGGACGTTTCACAACCCAACTAGATAACACCATCAATGCTAGAAAGGGAAGGAGTTTGCCAAGAGGAGGAGAATGAGCCTGATTCACTTAACAATGGCCATAAGCTGCAGGCACTTACATTTCCTCGTCTATGTCACCCTGGTATGTCAGGGGGGCCATACAGATGGAGCAGGTGTTGTTCAGGATCCTGTAGCATTCGGGGCAGTATATCCCTGCGAAGGATTTTTTTTTAAAAAAATCAAATAACACGTGATTCCTCCTCTTTCCCCGCCGCCCCTTCGGACTCCCTTTGCTCATTTCCAAACCTCGGCACGCCGGCGTGATACACGTCACGAAGTCCTCGCTGTCCTCCCCCCTCTGCAGCTTCCCGCAGCCCATGCAATACGATTCGTGGATCCCCAACATCTTCACCAACCAACGACACAGACGGAACCTGTGACAGACACAGGCATGTGGACGAGAAAGTGTGCGAGAGAGGCACGCGAGGAGAAAAGAGCATGACGTGAGTCTCCTACCACTTTTCTGTGAGTGGGTCCAACTAGTTGTGATTTGCGGGCCGCTTCACCACTATTGTGAGTCTTGCCATTTTGCCGTCCCATGAGCAGATTTGTCTTTTTTTTTTTTAAAAAAAAAGCTAGTCCTCAATTTACAACCGTTCATTTAGTAACTGGAGTTACAACAACACTGGGGGGGGAAAAGGGAACTTAGGGCCATTTTTCACACTTAACGACCGTTGCAGCTTCCCCAGGGTCATACGATTTACATTCAGATGCTTGGCCCCTGACTCGTATTTATGACAGTTGCAGCCTTCATTACGGGGGGTTGTGCAATCCGCCTTCTGACAAACCAAGTCAACGGGGAAACCCAGATTCACTTAATGACCGAGTTACTAGCTTTAACACCTGCAGGGATTCACTTAAGGAATGTGGCAAGAAAAGTCGCAAAGAGGGGCAGAACTGCCTTAAAATGTCTCACTTAGCAACATAAATCTTGGGCTCGATTGTGGTCGTAAGTCGAGGATTGCCTGTGTATGAAATTTCGAGACCTCCCATCTCGCTGACAAAGCTTTGGAAGATGTAGTTAAAATATTCGTTTGTTCTTTCATTCGTTTTACAAAATTGTATGTCCATATTAACTGCCCTGGAATTACCTTAAAGGAAAAAGGAAAATTCCCCTCGCATGTATGTGCTAGTCGTTCCCGACTCTAGGGGGCGGTGCTCATCTCCGTTTCAAAGCCAAAGAGCCAGCGCTGTCCGGAGACGTCTCCGTGGTCATGTGGCCGGCATGACTCAACGCCGAAGGCACACGGAACGCTGTTCCCTTCCCACCAAAGGTGGCTCCTATTTTCCTACTTGCATTTTTAACTTGCTTTCGAACTTCTAGGTTGGCAGAAGCTGGGACAAGTCACGGGAGCTCACTCTGTTACGCGGCGCTCGGGATTCGAACCTCCCAACTCCCGACCTTTCTGATCGACAAGGTCAGCGTCTTAGCCACTGAGTTACCGCGTCCCTGTCTTACTTTGAAGTATCTTACTTGGATGCAAAGATGAGTAAAATATTTCGGTGTCCTTCATCCGCTGAATTTTGCCGTACGGCCCTAAGCACAGCTTTCATAAGATTGGTCCTTCGAGTCAAAATCGTATTGTACAGGTAGCAGACCCGTTCCTAAATTGGGAGGGAGGGGGGAAGTTTTATTTTCTTTCAACCTCAGAGATTGCCAGCTGCCAAAATGATAGCCGATGCAGATCTTGGTTGAATCGGTTTGCAGTTCGCCTCGAAGAGCCACCAGCGACTTTAATTAAAGTTTTCCTATTTCTTTAGCTTGCACGCACACACATGAACACTTTCCTGATTGCGAGGTAGGCCACAGGAGGAGGGGAAACATGGGGAAAACTCACCCGTTCCCGGGAGGGATAATACCATGCGCAAAGAACTCGTCGCAGACGTTGTATGTAGGTGCCGAAAATGGCGCTGAATAAACAGACCCCGTACATGAGACCTGGGGAAAGAAGCATGAAAAAGACTTGTGAACGCGCCTTCTCTGCCTCCAAGGGGAGGGGTTGGGATAGAGGACCTCTAAGGGCCCTTCCAACTTGACAATTCTGTGGTTGTCATTATGGCCGGGGAAACAGCTTTGGGTTGGGACAGAGTTGGACGCAAAAAGAGGGACGTTTGGCTACAAATTAGGAAAAATATCTTAAATAGTTTGGTCAAACGTTTAAGGATGGGGATGTTTTCCTCGCTCTTACGACCATCCCACCATCGCGCGATCAAAATTCCGACAACCGGAAACTGTATCGACAACGATGGCAGCATCCCAACAATGGTCTGATTCCCTTAAGAACCATGTCGAAAAGAAGGCTTGAACGCTGAACGACGGGAAAAACCAGGTCCCAAACCCAGTCATAAGTCAAAGACTCCCCTTTGCAACCATTTTGCAGGTTTCACACCTTCACCGGAATCTTCTTGGCTCCCCCAAGAATGCTCCGGTGATGGATACACCCCCCCCACACACACACACACTGAGGATGATGGATTACAGTGTCTCTTCCGATGCTTGGCCGCTACGTCTTACGATAGCCGCACCGCTTCCGTTCAAGTGGCCGCCGAGGAGGGTTTTAAATGCAGCGAAATTGTGTCGCTGGAGTGCTTGAAAAAAACTGGCCCATTTGTCATTTAAAGTACTTTATTGCTCTCCAAAGGGAGATTTTTCCTCCCTTGAACTCAAACGCCGTGACCGAATTAAGTTTTCTGCTTTTTAACGCCTGCCTCGTGTAGATAAGGAACATTTGCACGCAAGCTCTTTGTGCTACCCGCTCCGCTGTTTATATAATTCCCCCAAAGCCTCTCTCTTTTAAACCCACCCATGTCTGCATGGGATCCTCGACTTACGACCACAAGAGAGTCATTTCAGGAGCCGAGTGAGAGACACCGGTTCGGTGAGATTGCCCCCCCGCCTTTTTTTGCCGCCATTGTTCAGTGAATTGCCGCAACGGTTAAGCCAGCCCCATGGTCGTACAACAAATCGGGTTTCGCCTGTTGACTTTGCTTGTCGGAAGTGGTCTCCGGGACACTACACCCGTCGTAAAGATGAACCGGTTGTCCAGCATCTGAGTTTTGTGACCATGAGTGTGAAAAATGATCATAAGCCACTTTTTATTCCATGCCATTGTAATTTTGAGCAGTCGCTAAATGAACTGTCATAAGTCGAGGACTACCTGCAAATCCCCCCCAAAAAAAGTCTCTCTCTTTGAAAGCCATAACTGTCTCCTTCTCTCTATCCCCATTTATTGCTTTTTATCTTTTTTTAAATTCTTCCACCAACTCATTTTTGGGGGAAACCGACGTGCAGGAAGAGGATCCGGTCAGTTTCACTGAAAACCGGGAAGAGAATTCAGTGAAACTGGCAGGGTCCCTTCCTTGGTGAACGGGAACTGAAGCAATGCCTGAAGTCCAGCTACCGATCACGAGGTAACCGTCGTAGTCAGGCTCCGATGGGTGCAGGCGGCATTTGGGGGAGACCACGCTGATGTTCCCTTTCTGGAGCACGTCGAAGGTGGAGACCATGTCGCGGTACAGTTCACTGGTGTAGCCAGAGCCGTTCACGCTGATCGTGGTCATCACTGGAGCTGGAGAAAAGGGCATAGGACGAGGAGAAGGACGTAAGTCCTCTAGTGATCTCTCTTTTTGTTTTGGGGATCATAGAGCATGGGAGTTTGGAAGGTTATTTCCTCCCCTTCCCCTTTCCTTGTTCCTTCCTTCCTCTCTCCCCTTCCCCGCAGTGAGATAGGTACGAGGTAGGCTGAGTCGCCAAAATGCACACCCTGACGAAATCCAGGACGTGGAAACCTCCCTTCCTCCCTCCAGCCCCTCTGCCTTACCTCTCGCGACGATCTCGCCCACCAGATGGTAGCGCACCAAGTCGAACAGCCAGTAGACCGAGAAGTCCGCCACGATGAGGAGGATCACCAGGATAAACTGCCGACAGATACGGGCCAGGGCCAGAGCGTAGGCGATCTGCTCCTTGCGTGGTAACACCATGGAGGCTGTGGAACAAGGCACAGAATCATCCTGGCTCTTTGCTAGATGAGGGGTATGATGGACCTCCCTGTCGTTTGTCACATCCACACCACCCCCGAGGCTCAACCACACCACACCACCACATACTGGGCCGGATATACTTGGCGCTTTCCTTCGGCGATAAGGGCAGCACAGACGGGCGCTTGTTTTTTCCTTCCGAACGGCGTCCATTTCGAGGAAGGGTTTGGTGATGTAGATGTTGTCAAAACTGTCCTCATGGAGGTAATGTTTTCGGTACAGGAGAGCCCTGGGGAAGTGAATAATTCCTCATGGAGGAAAGAAGACCCACAGCAACGAGGTCAAATTTCCTTTCCTTGAGATCGGGGGTCCCTCATCCCCAGAAGGACCCCCTCCTCACATCCTGTAAAGCAGGGGTCCCCAACTTTTTGGACCTCAGGGACCGCTAAATTCATAATTTTAAATCCCGCGGACCATTAATACGTTGACCTAATGACCGGCTGGGCGTGGCTAGCTGGGCATGTGACTGGGTGGGCATGGCCAACTTGATGTCACTCACATCGAGGGGTGCCTCGCCAGACTCTACTCGCTCCTCCCCTCCCAGCCCCTCCTCGGCGCCTGGAGGCTCAGCGGGCTGAGATGGTCAGCCAGTTCCAGGCCAGGATGCCGTCACACTGGAACGAGGCCCTCCGGCTCTTCGCCACCCGTGATGCTTCCCTCCAGTTTTCGCCCAAAGCCCCCCACCAGGAGGCCAAAGCAGACCCCAAGTCGGAATGTCTGCTCCCTCCGACACCCCCTAAAAGACCTCGAAGGGGGAGACTCTCTGCAGCAACACAAGTGTTCATTGCACATCTCCGTCCCAGGGGCCGTTTTTTTAAGGACCCCTGATTTAGTGCAGTATAAAAAATGCAAATAGATTTTCCGGGGACCACCAAAATTTTCTCACAGACCACCAGTGGTCCACAGACCACCAGTTGGTGACCACTGCTGTAAAGGACTGGAGGTTAAAACATACACATTTCTGGAATTGGGTATGTCTAGTTTAATGAAAAGAAGAACCCGGGGTGACGAGGTAGCAGCTTTTCAATATTTGCGGGCCTGCCCCCAAGAAGAGGGGATCAACTTATTCGCCAAAGCACCTGAAGGCAGGACAAGAAGCAATGGAGGGAAACTAATCCAGGAGAGAAATGGTCTATAACTAAGGAGAAATTTCTTGACAGTGAGGACAATTAACCAGTGGAACGCCTTGCCACTAGAAATGGTGGGTGCTTCATCACTGGAGGTTTTCAAGAAGAGATTGGACAGCCATTATATCCGGAAATCCGGAATGCGATAGGGTTTCCTGCTTGAGCAGGGGTTGGACTAGAAGACCTCCAGGGTCCCCTCCAACTCTGTTATTCTGCCCCTTCTCAGCTCACCCGAGGTACATGTAGAGCATGACCAGCGTGGACATGTAGCCAAAAAGTCCCACCGCTTCCCGGGCCGGTTGCAGACGCTCGGACAC
Organism: Natrix natrix natrix; assembly: GCA_029891615.1. Taxonomy (NCBI): domain Eukaryota; kingdom Metazoa; phylum Chordata; class Lepidosauria; order Squamata; family Natricidae; genus Natrix; species Natrix natrix. The sequence continues at coordinate 1,004,648 of JAKRSK010012080.1, forward strand.
TTCCTCCATGATGTCGAAGGCCACCTCCGAGAGCTTCTTGCTGGCGTTGATGCTCACCTCGTACTGGTGGATGGTGGTGATGTTGAATTCGAACTCGGCACGCACGCGATTCAGCATAGCCACCACGGCTTGGAGCCGGCCAGAGAGACAGAGAGTTTGTAAAAATCTCAGGAATGGTTCTGGAATCTTTCTTTTTCCCCCTTCCTTTCCAGGACAACCTGTCCCTCTCAAGTAGGAGCGCCCGGTGGGTGGGGCCTGTAAGAAAGGTTGGCGGGGCCTAAAGAGGGTGGGGACACATCGAAAGGGGCAGGGCCAATCCTCTTTGGGAAGTGTTTTGCTGGCTGTTGCGAGAGGCGGGATATTGAGACGGGAAAGAGGAGGAGGAGGAGGCGGCTGTGGGCTTACGTTCTGCAACTCTGCGACGCAGAAACGGTACGATGTAGTCCGGGATGATGCAGAATACCAGAAGGACTGTGGAAGGAATGAGAAAAAGGAATGAGGAGAGTGTGGTTGGCATGGGGTGGGGAAGGTAGATCACCCAAGAACAGCCCAAATTCCCTAAGCGTCACTGTTTTCTTGCAGGGATTTCATTACCCAAACTAGATGATCACTGCTAGCACTGATGGTGTTACCTAGTTTGGTCATGAGATGTCTGCAAGAAAACCACCATACTCTCAGAGAGCACCAAGGACCCCACAACCACCATCCTCCTCCTCCTCCTCCTCCTCCTCCTCCTCCTCCTCCTCCTCCTCCTCCTCCTCCTCCTCCTCCTCCTCCTCCTCCCTGCAACCCCCACTCCCTTCTAGCACTGATGATGTTACCTCGTTGGGTCATGAAATGTCTGCAAGAAAACCACAATCAATCTCAGAGTACCAAGGACACCACAGTCCTCCCCCCATAAACGCTTATCCCTTCTAACACTGATGATGTTGCCTAGTCTGGTAACGAAACGTCTACAAGAAAGCAACCCTGTTTATAGCTACGATATGCAAACAGAGAGCAAATCACACTCGAGAGCCCTGATGACGTAACCTCATTGGGTCACAAAATGTCTGCAAGAAAACAACCAAGCTCACAGGGCATCCGGGACCCCCACATGCCAACCCTGAGCAACAAATATTCCCCTTTAGTGGAGCCAACGTTCCTTCTGCGGTCGGTAAAGTTGAGCACGGTCGTGTCGTGGCTCACTTAGCAACCCGATCGCTTAGCCACAGAGGTTCCAGTCCCAACTGTGGGCAGGGCCGTGATTTCCACTACCGGCTCAGGCGAACCGCTCCAAACCGCCGAATGCCCCCTCACGATCAGATTCGGGGGGGAAATAACGGAAGCCAGCTCACTGTTTGCCAATCCGCAGAGGTACTTGAAGAGGAGGACGATGTGGCAGAGGAAGGAGAGGAAAGGGATGGCACGTTCACACTTGTCCTTGGCACTGTCAAAGATGCGGACGCATTTCTGATACGGCCGGCCCATCTCGTCATTGCAAACGTCCCCCATGTGGAGAAGGAAGTACCAAACGTTGCGCATGCAGTGAGCTGCGAGACAAAAGAAGCGACGGAGACGGGCGGCCCTTGACGTACGGCCACAACCGAGCCCAAAATGTACGCGAAACTTTGGTGAAGCGAGTCTGCCCCATTTTACGAGTATGCTTGCCACAGATTTTTAAGCGAGTCACTGCCTGTTGTGGCCCACCAGCGGCCGGTGGAGCTGGCCGTAGATTCGGACAGTGAGGAGGGTTGGGGAGGAACCTGGGCCAGTCCTGGAGTCTGGGGAAGGCTCGGATGAGGGCTTTGTGTTGGAGGCAGAGAGGGGGGCACAGTTATATGTCAGTTATCAGCTGCCTTCAGGGTCAGACATCAGTGAGGCAGAAGAACAGCTGGAGCCTGTTCCCAGTGTGAGCATACACAGAGTGGCCAGACGAAGGGAACAGCTAAGGAAGAGGGATCGATTTGGGAGTATGTCCACAGGTGGATGATGAATGGCCCCTCCTAGAGGACATAAAAGAGGAGCGGAAGGGGAGTGGAGCTTGCAGGAGACAATTAGTTTGCTCAAACAGCGCCACCAGTGGTCATAACTGGCAATGCCAGGTAACAAAGTGTCATCTCAGCACATTTGTCCGATAAAGTTAAGAATTTAATTAAATGGTGGGGAGAAACGTTTCCCGTCGGACATCGCGATCATGGTCCACGCTGGCTGGGGAAGATGGGGATTGTGGTCTCCAAGAAACAGTGCAACGAATCGCAGCCATTCCGAAAGGTTTTGGAAATTCCTTATTTTTTAACTGAGCAAAACCATCCCGCACTCACCAACATGCCGCACTGCATCCATAACAGACCGGAAAAGTTTTCGGACACGGTCTCCAACCACTTTGGCTTTTCTGGCAATATCCTTGATTTTGTTTAAGGCATCTAGGCAGAAGGGGGGAGGGGGGAACAGGAGCTGAACATGCCTTCTTGGGACACCTCACTGTGCCCACCTAAAAGCGGAACGCCAGATTATTCCTGGGAAATTTTAAAAAAAAAGCTTTTCCTGGCTACGTTTTCTGTAGTAGAGTTCATAGCTCCCAGCAATTCTGGAATGGAATAGAATTCTACATTCCATTTTATATTCTGTACACTGTATTCTTTATTTGTTCTCTATTCTTTTCTATTCTATGTTTTATTCTATTCTGCATTCTTCATTCTATATTCTATTCGTCATTCTATTCTTCATTTTACTCTACATTCTACGTTCTATATTCTATTCTGCATTCTTCATTCTATATTCTACATTCTATATTTTATTCTACATTCTACATTCCATATTCTATTCTACATTCTATATTCTACATTCTATATTCTACATTCTATTCTACATTCTATATTTTATTTTTCATTCTATTCTGCATTCTATATATTCTATTCTGCTTTTCACGTGTCGGGGTTCTAAATACGTGGAGACCAAAGAGGTGCCCTCCACGGTCTATTCCGCGTTCGTTCAGCTGTGCCGGTTCTCTCACTGATCAGAGGTTCGCGAGCTCGCTGCAGCATTTCCGCCGTCTGGTTGAGGGCCAGCTCAGCCCCACACGAGACGGTGTCGGCGCTCCGGATGAAGTTACGGACGATGTTGGCAAAGGGTCCTTCCATCGCCATTCCAAATGCCAGGAGTATAAGAACCATCTTCCCCTCTTCTGTCAGAAGAAATGAGCAAAACATTGCAGAGTTTCGAATCCATTTCTGGATTTCACATTCCCCTGCCCCCCAGCAACCTTAAAACCATTTCAGACCCCCTGAAACGGGCACTCTTAAGTAGCTGGGTTGCAGCCGGTACGCCCTGGTAATGGTGTAGTGGAGACTGCCTGGAGCACCAGGTACAGTTCCGGTACAGTGCTCCAGAGGGCCCACCCACACGCCCGAGCTCCTTACCTGTCCTTTAAGCCTTCGGCGCGTACGGTGCCTGTGTAACGCTCCGCGGAGCAGCTGGAGCGTCACGGAGGCGTTGCAAGCAGGTACCACGCATACGCCCCTCCACGCGCGTGTGCGCGAGTCCATGTGGGTGACGCCAGGCCCGTTCCAACCGTACTGGTTGGAACGGGATCCGGAATCCACCACTGGTGGGGAACGCCACCTGCTATAAACCAACCCCTCCCAAATATCTTATTCTGGAGTTCGCCAAACATTCAGACTGCAAGGTGTCGTCGTGACACTTTCAACCATCTTTCTGCGCCAGTATATCACCCAAATATTCCTGCTTTCTTGCCGGCAATTTCGCGAAGATGCGATTCAGAGAGCCATAATACCGGATTTTCCTCAGATTGGGCTACACGATCAAAATTCAATCCCGTGGCCACCGACTCGCATATGTGACGGTTGCAGTATCCTGCAGATCCGCTTTTTGCGACCTCCAGACAGGCAACGTCCATATGCGGCAACCAGGGGACTCACTAAACAAATGCCAAGATTCGCTTAACCACCGCGGCAAGAAAGATGGGCAGATACGTCGGACGAGATTGAACGGTCTCGACTTAGCAGCAGAAATTTGGGGCTCGATTCTGGTTGTAAGCCAAGGACCGCCTGTATTTCTTTTCGGGAGGGGGCGTCATGGGGCAGAGGGCACTTACTGGAAAAAAATTGAGGAAGCATAAGAAGGACGGTGACTCGGACTTTGAAGGAAAATGCCATGCCAAGGCCCAGGACGATGGCCAGAGTGATAGTGGACACTAAGCAGTACCAAATGCTGTAGCCTTGGCCAAAAATGACCAAGGCCCCGTACGCTGCAGAGAGGGTCATCCCCAGGGCGAAGCCCCCCAGACTACGGACCGTCGCCCGGCCAAATGTGTCCTCTTGAACCCGCGCAACTCGTTTTTCCGTCTTCCTCCGAGTCTTTCCTTTCTTGCGTTCCTTTCCCAGCCATCGGAGGAAAAAATTTGGCCAGGAGCTCATGGCAGCTCGGCGGAGGGCACAGGGGGAGCCCCAGAAACAAGCCAAGGGGCACCCAGAGGGCACGTATGAGTGAAGGTGGAGGAAAACCCGAGATTCTCAAAGATTGTGGGACGTTGCCTATTTTCCTACCCGCTTGGCGAAATGAGGTTGTCATTGGCAGTTGGAAATGCCAGTTAACTTCAGATTCTATCAGCGGCTTCTAGCCCCGCCCCTTAATCTGCCTCTGTTTTACATTGACTCCGCCCACCGGAGTATATTGTATTTCTAACCCTCATATATTTGTATTTGCATTTATTAGTTCGTCGAACATGTACAAGGATAGCAGGCATAAATAGAAACATGGATATAAACGAAAGCAATGCGTACAAATAAATGGGGACAATAGGACAGGGATGGTGGAAACGCTGGTGCGCTTATGCATGCCCCCTTTTACGGACCTCTTAAGAATGGGGTGAGGTCCACGCTAGACACTTTAAGGTTAAAAGTTTTGGGGGGTTTGAGGATGTAACAACGGAGTCAGGTAGAGCATTCCAGGCGTTGACCGCTCTGTTGCGGAAGGTCGTATTTTCTGCGACCGAGTTTGGAGCAATTTTACCTTGAGTTTGCATTAATTGTTTGCTGGCGTTATTGCGGTTGACGTTGAAGAAGTCTTTGACAGGTAGGACATTGTAGCGGACGAATTTTGTTTAGATCAGACTGTACGCGGCGTAATTCCAGGTTTGAAGCCCGGTGGCATAAGGGATTATATTGTGAGCAGAGGAGTGGTGTTCTCTTCTCGTGAAATACCTCTGGACTCGCTCGATCGTATTAATTATCCGATATACAGTGTGGATTCCAGGCAGACGAGCTGTATTCGAGGATTGGTCTGGCAAAGGTTTTGAACGGCCTCGTTTGCAGTACAAGGTTACCGGAGAAGAAGCTTCACAAAGATTAGGTTCACAACTCTTAATGCCTTTTGGGCAATGCTGTTACAGCGAGTTTCTGGGGCTTAGACCGTTTGAGATGAGGACTCCAAGGTCCTTGACAGAGGGCGGGGAGTTGAGTGTCGGATGTCAGACCGATCTATCTATTGCTTCTGTGACATCAGTCTTCTAAGAAAGACTTTGCCGGAACTTATCCGTGTTTCTAGAATGTTTTGAAGGTGAATTCGGATTTCTGGCTTTGAATCGGTCCAGCTGGCCTTTGGGTCAACCGTCGAGAACCCCGAGATATGGGAAGGAAATATCAGAGGCTCAAAGGACGGAAGAGGAAGCATGTAAAATCGCCCAACACGAGTGAGTCTAGAGAGAGAGAGAACAACGTATTATTTCACGGACCCGATTTAGCAGGGAAGATCGGTTGGAAAGCGAGTCTCCAAGGCTCTAGTCCTCCAGAGAACATTGAGTAGCAGATCCATGATGATGGATAGATAGTTAGATAGATTAGATGGATAATAAATAGATAGATAGACAAAGAGACCGACAGACAGAAAGATTAGATAGATAGATAGATAGATAGATAGATAGATAGATAGATAGATAGATAGATAGATAGATAGATAGATGATAGATAGATAGATAGATAGATAGATAGATAGATAGATAGATAGATAGGGGATAATAGATAGATAGATAGATAGATAGATAAGGGATATAGATAGATAGATAGATAGATAGATAGATAGATAGATAGATAGATAGATAGATAGATAGATAGATAGATATAGATAGATGATAGATAGATAAGGGATAATAGATAGATAGATAGACAGCCAGCCAGACAGATGGATAAAATAGATTAGATGGATAATAGGGATAGATAGAAAGATTGATCGATAGAAAGATTGATCGATCGATAGACAGACAGTCAGAGAGACAGACCTATAGATAGATTATATGGATAATAGAGATAGATAGATAGATAGATAGATAGATAGATAGATAGATAGATAGATAGATAGATAGATAGATAGATAGAGAGAGAGAGAGAGAGAGAGAGAGAGAGAGAGAGAGAGAGAATTAAGTGCATTCCACACCCTGCTCAAATATGTCTCTAATCTCCAATCTAGAGAGAATCCGAATAATTTTTAAATACTATTTTAAATCCACATGCACATGGTGTCATTTTCCCCCCCTTCTGCACAGCCCTGAAGCACTTCCTCAGTTCTTTCTTACCCCAAATCTTCGTTTCCTTCCTGTGGAGTGAACCTGATGAATTTCGGCCTACCAAGTTTTTTCTCGGGGCCGGACTCGGGATATTATATGCATTGAGTAAGTCATGGAATCGTGGAAAGCGGGGGGGGGGGGGGGGGGGGAACACACACACACAAAAAAAAAACCCAGGTTGAAACAGCCCGTATAAAAAGAAGTTGAATCTATCGCTCACTTGCTGGAGTCCTCAATAAATCTTGTTAAAGAAAACTCCGCGAATTTGGAAAAGAATCATTTTGAGGCTGCTGGGATGGGGGAAGGGAATAAAACCAGACACTTGCTGCTTCCCTCCCCCAAAAAAGATCTTTCTTAAAATCTAGAATTCTTGTTTCCCAGGTCTTGCCAAAATCCTGATTTTTCCCATGACCGTCATGGAACAGACCAAAATCGAACTGTTGGCCAGCATGGCAAGTAAGAACTGACTTTGGAAGAGAAAGCAAGAGCGAGAGAGAAGAAAGGGAGAAAGGGAAAAGAAAGGAGAGGCGGGGGGGGGAATCCAGTAGAACCCTAAAGGGATCTATGGGGTGTGTTAAAAGTGACGCGGTGGCTCAGTGGCCTAAGACGCTGAGCTTGTCAATCAGAAAAGATCGGCAGTTCGGCGGTTCGAATCCCGAGCGCCGCGTAACAGAGTGAGCTCCCGTGACTTGTCCCAGCTTCTGCCAACCTAGCAGTTCGAAAGCACGTAAGAAAATGCAAGTGGAAAAATAGGAACCACTTTTGGTGGGAAGGGAACGGCGTTCCGTGCGCCTTTGGCATTGAGTCATGCCGGCCACATGACCACGGAGACGTCTTCGGACAACGCTGGCTCTTCGGCTTTGAAACGGAGATGAGCACCGTCCCCTAGAGTCAGGAACAACTAGCACATATGTGTTTTACCTTTACTATGGGGTGTGTTTATCTCTTCCTCTCCTCGCCCTGTAGCGCTGTTCCCGAGTTAGCGACCGAGTGTCGGTTAACAATCATATTTTCGCTCATCTGTCGGGACACATCTGTTTCGTAAAAGACGACAATCGGAAAAACCAATGAAGAATCTTTTGTGCTGTGCCCTTTTTTCTCCAGCCGTGGCTGCTGTCGGATGGGGCACCACTCCGCAATTCCGTTGCGCCAGCCTCTTGGTGGTTCCCAAATTTTTGGGGAAGGAAGGACGACTTTATATTCTCACGTACATGTTAGCCGCTGTCTATGACGGTACCGAGTTTTTTTTATTCATTTTACGGGTTGATATCCAGCGTTTTTATTATTTTTGAATAACTCAAAGCTGCGAACCATGACCTGACCCTCCTTTCTCCTCCTCTTTTCTCCTCCTACAACAACCCTAGAACTCCCTGTCACCTGGTGATTGGCCCAAAGTCTCTAAGACAGCTTTCATGCCTAAGGCAAGACTAGAACTCATCGTCTCCTGGTCATTGGCTCAAAGTCACTCTGCTGGCTTGCATGCCTAAGGCAGGACTACAACTCACTGTATCCTGGTGATTGGCCCAAAGTCACCCAGCCAGCTTTCATGGCTAAGGCAAACTAGAACTCTTTGTCTCCTAGTCATTGGCCCAAAGTCATCCAGCTTGATTCTTAAATGATGGGAACAGACTTGTTTTAATACGGATTGGTTGCACAGAGATTGATCAAAATCGCAAGGCCTCTTCTATATATTGATTTTTCTTCTTCTCTTCCTGTCCTTCTGTTCCTAAACGGGGGGAAAAAAAGATTTTTTTAAAAAAAAACAAGGAGGAAAATTTCCACATTAAACACCGAAGTCCATTTATCCTGCAACGTGCATCGCCCTCTGAAACTGTACCTCTCTATGCAAACGTCAGCTATAAATAGAGACGCAGCCGGAGAGAGACACTCGGTTCTAAAAAAAGAATCTTATTGCATGCAGTATTTTTATGAGCCTCTTTTTTTAGCCGCAAGGGCAGCATTGGGCCGACACCCATACAATTCTATTGCAACCTATACATCAACATACACCTCCAAGCGCACATCCATTACCCTTCGGGCGGCGTCGTTCACGATCTGTTCCCTACGGAGCGAAATGGCTGCCTTCAACGCCGTATCTCCAATATCGTTGGCCATCAAGACAATCGCCTGCAGCTATCCACCGAATTAACGCATGGCTACTTAGTAAGAGGTGGTGATGATTGGTATAACCCCCCCCCCACCCCACACCCCCCCCCCCCCCCCCCCCCACCCCACCCCCCCACCCCCCCATACCCCCCTCCCCCCCCCCCCCCCTCCCCCCTACCACCTTCCCCCACCCCCCCCCCCCCCCCCCCCCCCCCCCCCACCCCCCTCCCCCACCCCCCCCCTCCCACCCCACCCCCCCCCCCCCAAACCCACCCAAACCCCCCCCCCCCCCCCACCCCAAATATATCTTATCTATACATATTAATAACTTTTGTTATATAAACAAATTAATAATAGTTAAAAGTTTGTTTAAACTGAGTATGCTAGTATATTATTTATGTATTAATTTTTGGGATGTTTCTTAATTATCTAGTATTAATATCTTTGCCTTTGGTTAGTTTGTTTTTTTATAAAATATGTTGATTGGATTTAATATAGCATTAATCAAAAAATATAATAGTATAGATAAGTTGTTTTGTATGTGGTTTTTTTTAAAAAAAAAGATGAGTTAGTGTGTAAATAAAGTATAACTAATGATAGATGGTAATGATTCTACTTTATTTATATTGTTTTGATTCTATTAGCCCCCTTGATTTGGGGTGCGGGTGGTCGCGATGAGTTTATCTTTGTAATGGTTATTCGTGGTGTTAATTTTTTTTATATTGGGCCAGATTTATGCATTTGAGAGTTTTGGGAGAGTTTTGTAAGTTTTTCATCTTTCGTGTCGATTGGAGACTGTTAGTTGTTGAAGGTTGAGAGGTTGGTTAGGGTGAGGGCTGGGCGTCTGAGCATTTGTTATTTGGAGCCGGTTGGGGGTGTGGTTGGGGCGAGGGGGTGCAGGCGTGGGTTTGTTTGGGCCGCGAGGGGGGTTGTTGGCTGGTGTTTCTCTTTTTTTTTGTCAGTTGTGTTCTTTATCATTTGCGTTTGTTTTGTCTGGTTACACTATTGGGGGGGCCTGTTCTCTTGCTTTTTCTTTCTTTTGACTTTTTTTCTTTTGTTTTGTGGATTACATTCTTATATGGTAATTTCTCTTACTTAGGTCGGGTTGGGTTGTTTTCTTGGGGTGTAGTCTGGGTCGTCGTGTTCTGGTCGTTTGATTGTTTGTGCGCCTGGGACGCGTGTGAGCTGTGTTCTGCCTGAGGTGTTGTTTTTTGATTTTTTTTTTTTTTCATATTTTGTTTATTTGATTTCTTTTCGTCGGTGCTGGGGGGTTGCGTTTACTATTTTCTTGTTTTGGGAGGGGGGCCATTTTATAGCTTTGGGCTTGGTAATTTAGGGTGCGGTACTGTTGTTGGTTTTGTAGTGCGGGGTGGTTTGATATAATGTAGTGAAGTTTTATTTGAGCTAAAGAAGTGAATTCTACATACATTAGATATAATAGTTTAAATTGTTATTACTGTCTTTTAAGTGGTAGTATTGGATGGTTATCTTTTACTAGAAATTCTTCATACTATTATTTTTTTTCCATAAATTCTATTATTATCTTATTTCGATGTCCTTAATTTACTATTCGATATATTTATACATTTTACTTTATATCGTAATACTTTCAATTATAGTTTTTTTTATTTACATGATATTTTAATTTTTTTTCTTTTTACTTTTTCTATGTCGGTAGTTTGGGGTTGGTAATTAGATTCCGATATTGGGTGTAGTTAGTATTAATAGCAGTATTAGTAGGTGTTTGTGTTATGCTGATTACTTATCTTTGTTTTGGTGTGTATGTGGCCGCTGGGGGGGGGCCATAATGGGTGGGAGTTTGCAGTATTTAAATTTATCGGGGGGTTCCGTTCCTCGTGGGTTTTTAACCAATAAAGACAGTTTGTTTTGTATAAAAAAACTATTGTAAAGTAACTTTTTAAATTTTTATTTTATATCATTTATTTTAAATTACAGTTTATGTTTTAGTGTTTATTTTTTAATTAACCAATAGACACATGTATACATTCCAAAAGAAATAAAGTAACAAAAAAAAGAACAAATAAAAAAAAATAAACAAAAAATAAATAAAATTTTTCTTAATACCTACATTTTTTTTTGTTTTTCATAATTTTTTTCTTTTTTTTTAAAAGATAACAACAGCCTAACAAAGATAACCAAAAACAAAACACAAAACAAAATCAGAAGAAACTAAAAGGAATTAGACAAAGCCTCACATAAACAACAAAAAAAAAAAAAAAAGAACAAAACACAAAAAAAAAAAAATTTTAAGAGAACCACATAGGAAAAAAACCCCCAACGCTCAAGAGACACCACAGAGACAAATGGCTAAAGAAGAAGCGAACAGACTAGCGATTAGAAAAAAGGGACCAAGAAACAAATAGAAAAAGAAAGGAGAAGTAATAAAAAAAACAACATAATGAATAGAAAGAAAGTAAAAGAAATAAAAAAAAAGAAAACCTAACAAAAAAAGTATAATAATACAAACCAAAAAATACAAATACATAAAAATGAACAAAAAAATTAAGAAAATAAGAAACACAAACAAAAAAAGGGACAGAAAACTCTAAAATGAGGCCCGACACAAAAAAAAAAAAAAAAAAAACAAGATACAAACCGAAAAAAAAAAAACAATATGGAACACCCATGCGAACAAAAAAGAAAAAAAACTCCCATCCATAAAAAAAAATAAAATAAGTAGGGAATAATAAAGACCTAAAGGCGGCCTGTACAACTCCGGGAAGAAACTAGAACAACAAAAAGACACAACACAGCTACAAAATCATGACACAAGTTGAACAGCAACAACATATGTTGTAAGCTACAGACGATACAAAAGGAGATGTATATTATAGTTTTATTTTTTTTCTATTTATAAACTTATATATTTGTAATTCTCTTCTATAGCGTGTAGGATTGATAAACTACAAAGATTAAAACATTTAATTATAAATATTAATTTATATTTAATAAAATATACGATATATGTTCTCTTTTTATTGTGTTCATAAAAAAAATAAAATCCTTAACAATAAGGTAAATAGGATGGGGTTAAATTCGCGTAAACTCTTACTGAAAACAACAAAATATAACAACTACTAGACTAGTGCAACCCAAAAAACAAGGCGAACATGGAAATCAAGACCGAGCCACGAGATCACAGGACAACCGGAACGAGAAGCTAAATTTAGGTGAAAAGAATAAACACACAATTCAAAAAACCACAATGACGAAAACATAAAAATGGTAGTGTTATTATATGTTAGGAGACACTCCAAAACCAAAAACAGAATACCGTATAAAATAGAACCTCTATACAGTTTAATCCGATAACGGAGAACCACAGGGATGGCAACTTCATAGCCCTTTACATAAATAAGACAAGAAGAACGAAAATCGGCGCACATTAAGGGGAATATACAATAAAAACTAAGAGATCATATAAAACTCGCTGCCAGAATAGCAAAGCCGTTAAATAACGGCGAACAACACCAGTATAATCGATTATATTAACCTTCCCCCACAGACAGATTGAGACTCAAAAAAAAGCGCAAAGTGGCATAGACCCAAAGACCGCTATGAGACAAATTTGCGTAAAAAAACAATTATACGAAGCCAATAAACAAATCAACCACAAAAAAAGATAAAAGGGGTATAGATTCATCCAACCTGCTAACTTTTTTTTCAATAAACATAATGTGTGGAAAGATAAAATGGACAATAGCCGACACAAGCTGCGATGCAGGCAGCTTGATTGTTATAATAATTTTTTTATAAAAAACATCAAAAACCATTATAAAAAAGTTAATTTATGCCATAAAAAACCTCCAAAGAAGATATAAAACATAAAGAATGCTCAATTATCGAGGAACCTTATTTTGGCAAAAAGAAATACAAATATAAAGCGGCAATAAACATTAACTCGAGAATCAAAGCGAGAAATAACTGACATTGTGAACATATATAATCTCAATATAGAGAATAAAACACAAATAACTCTTTAAGACAAAAAAAATAAGACTTAAGGAATACGTAGAAGTTCAAAAAGAATAAAAATACAACACAATGTTTAGTGAAGCAGTTCCAATCACCAAAAAAAAAACAACACTTAAATAGTAGCCAACAATAAGGAACACATACCCACCCTTTTACAGTAGACAAACAAAGGAAAATCTGTAGGAAAAGACAAGGGGAGTATACGCGCCAAGCTACTACCGACGTTAAAGAAGAAAGACGGAGAATAGGCCCCTGCATACCCATAAACGAGCCACTAAATTAATAGAACTCAGGAACTCCAACACCAATACAATTATAAATCAATATATTAAAATAATTTAAAAATGTACAACATAATAATTATAATATAATTTAATATATTTATAAATATATATCCGGCAAGACCAAGACACCATAATAACTCGACACATTAAATAAGAAAGATGCTTTTTAAAAGGAATTGAATTTTAAATAGAAGGTAATGCCCAAATCGCCACTATCAAAAAAATAATTTTTCAAGAGTAGGCGATAAAAAGGAAAAAGTAACAACCCCAATGTAGAGGGATTTAAATAAGTCACCACTTCCAATTGTCTAATTAAATAATCTCTTTTATTTTTTTCACCACGTAGACCCCCCACAATTATAGGACAGCAACAGGGAGTATGTCCTCAAAAAAATAAACAAAGGAACACAACAAAATAATAGAAAAAATGAAGCACCCATAAAAGAAAAAAGCAAATTGATTAGGAAGGCAAGTCAAGACAATAATAATCTAAAAAACACATTAAAATATTTACTAGAGAGAGGAAATCGAGAGACCACCGACGGGTGAAGGTAAGTCAAATCATCCATAAAACACCTATTTCCCACACGGACATATACCAAGCAAGAACGACCTAAAATCAAGAATAGGAAAAAGAAAGTAGGAGGCCGACAAAAAAAACAACATTAAACAAAAATATAATAAACAAACTAACACTTTCAACAAAAAATATGAAGGGGCAACTCCCCAATAAGAACACAAGAAACAAAAAAGCAGGGTGTAAAACCTAACCCCCTCTGAAGCGGACCGCCCCCGGGGAAATAATTCTGACACGTAACACAAAAAGAAGAAATCAACTATACAGGTTGCAGCAAAAAAAGTGAATAGATATGGTAAAAAATAACAAAATAAACACACACAATAAAAAGAAAAATCATCAACATAGATTATCTAAAATACAAATAGGTAATCATCCTATATAATAAAAAATATAATAATTTTAAAAAAATAAATTACAAAAATTTGTAAAATCGACCATATCGCGCAAGGCGAAAGTTACATAAGAAAGAAAGGTCCCTGAAATATAGAATTAAAAAAAACTCATCCAATAATATTAATATTAACCCGACTTACGATTAGCTACTGCAAACACGCCGCTCGGTAGGGAAGCAAGTAAAGCGATTGGACAGGAAAATTAAGAGGATGAATTTTATGTTGGAGAACTCCAAAATAAAAAGCGTGGAAAATTTTCACCATGGCCTATAACTACCGAGATTGCTTGAGAATAGGAGACTATGGAAGACAATCCAGAAGCGATAATGTAATATTAAGCAAGGAGAATAGGTGGATGGAAAGAATTAGAAGACTAATCTCACTAAAAACAGACATATAGAATATATAGGATGAAAACATAGAGAAAATAGAACACAGCCAAGTGAATAGAGAGCAATGGAGGGAGTGAGAGAAAGATATGAAGATGAGATGAGCCGAAAATAGAACTGATGGGCGTGTAGAAGTAGCAATGAACGACGAAAGTGAGAAACCGAAGATAACAATAAAAGGCGACGGGAAGATCACAAAAGAGGAGCAACAAGAAGACTTCAAGATATATAACAAATAAAAGAATATGTCTTTGCCCTACAGTATTAAATATTAATCTATACGCGATATAATTAGAATACTTATTTGAATTTCCATATTTATAAGAATTCTTTTTCATTTAAATTCTATATTTAATAATAATATAGTTGTCTTAAGTGATATTAGAATATATATATTGATATTATATAATATAATATTACATATGATTACTGTTTAAATTCTATATATGCATTAAAAATAAGAATATATGAAATAAATTTATCAAGCCACAGAGGTAAAGATTATGAGCGGAATACAAATATCAACGGGATAGGTATAAATCTCTGAAACAATAAACACAAAATAAAATACTACGAAAATCTCCCTATTAAAATAGTACGATGCCCAAGGGGCTAAAGTCCTCATTACTGTACATATCTAACTAGTTGTTCTTTCTTTTCGAGGGGGGAAAGAGACCTAGATATACAATTCTATGCAGCCCTTAATTGCCAAGCAAAGCTTAATAAATATATGAACTTAGATTATATCAGAAACCAGAATATAAAAAAGAAAACAAATGTAGAAAAAGCTCATTAATGGAACATACAGACTTAAAATTTACTTTTAAATAATCATATAGCATTGGATTCTTTGAAATGAACCTGATTCAAAAGTCAAAAAACAAACAGACATAAAAACAAACACGCTCAGCAACTACAAATGGCTATTACATACACAGACCTTTCTCCACACTTAGATGATCTGAGACGAGCAAGAGAACCAGAAGAACCAAAAGTCATTAACCCTCCTTAAAAACATATCACAGCCGACGACCCTATAAAAAGAGAAGTAAACAAAAAAGCTAAAACAACGCATGACTATCTCAAAATCAACACTAGAAAAGTCTTTGAATCTATAAAATAAGGCTATAAGTAAATAGACGTATTTTCAGTAGTGAGTGACAGAACTTCACTTCTTCATTATTCAAAGAGCAGAAACAACAAAGGAGAAACACGTTAGTCGTCCAGATATAGATGCTTATGAAGAAATAGCCTTAGTTTATTCTTGGAACCTTTTTCGAGGGCTTGATATGTAATGTAATCATGACGTTACATTAGATGAGTACAGTGGCTTATTACGTCAATAAAACCAAGAAAGAGGCTAAGGGAGGACCATATTCTTAATTGTATAATCAGTAAGACTTGTCTATAGGTGCTGCTTTCAAGTAATGTATTAAACATGACAATCAAGCTTACTTAAAACATAATTAGCCAGAAAAGAAGGCAGATAAAAGCTATAATATTATAAAGAACAGGATAATAAAATAAATTATTTAAGGGCATGATGAAAGGGAGATAGAAGGCAAAATGATAGTGAAATTGAGAAGATAAATTAATAAGAATTGTTAAAATTAATTAATAATTAAAAAACTATTATAAAAATTGATAAAGAAGAGGAAAAAAATTGATAAGAATAGATTTAGAAAGAAAATAAATTAATATAAAAAAATATAAAAACGAATTAAGGAGAATTAAAGAGTAACATAAGGAAATAAATTGCCATAAAGAATTAAAATGAAAGATTGATAAAAAAAGTAAAAAGAAAAAAAAAGAGGGGGAAGGGGAAGATAGCAATAAAAATAGAAAAAAAAATTAAAGGAAATTAGAATAAGATGATAAAAAGGCACGGCTTAAGCTTAAAAAAATCCAGGACTTCTAACCGTTACTTAAACATGTGCAAATGACAGAAAAAAAATGGCTTTGATGAGTACAACATCTATAAGAGCAATTAGAGCTCTGACGTTAAGACTTTTTATTAATGAATCGGCATATTACCAGATGGATTATGTCTGTTATGAAAGATGTGGTGACTGTTAAATAGGGCGTGTGGATGACCATACTTACAGCAGGCAAAGCTGATAATAGAATTAGCTTTATGAAAAAACCCAAACTAATTAAAAGCAATGAATTAAATTCATCTCTAAAGCACTAAGAGAAAAAGCTTTAACTAAAAGAAGACAAGAATCTTACTGACAGAACCTTCTTCTATTTAAAAAAAGAGAAAGAACTAAAAATAAATGCTGCAATACTATCAGAACTGCTAGAATCTGAATCTACAGACTTTAGACAAGCAGCTGTTAATAATGGCCCAGCACCTATACACTCAAAATTCTCAACAGAAAACATAGTATAGTATTAAAGACGAATATAAAAAATTAAAAAAAGAAACAGCAAAACTTCTAAGAACGTGTTGACATTAGATAGCTGTAAAAGATAAAACAAGGCCATTAAGAGTCACAGAAGAATACAAAGCTTCATAACATAATTTAGATAATGAAAATAGAGAGAATATAGCTTTAGATAGAGAGTAACAAACAAAAGTAGCTTTAGGCAGGCCAACAGTAGCGGAAAGATAATAACTTGACGCTCGGGGAGGAGAAATTTTCCTCACTTATAAAAAAAGACCCCCTATAGTCAAGCATCCTATAGTACAGAATCCAGATGTCTCATATTAAGTATAAAGCGTATTACAGCTAGTAGCTTAAAAAACATAAAGTAATACATAGCTACTTATATTTTGGCAAGTTATCAATAGAAATAACAATTGATACAAAAAGAAATGAGCGTAGTAGCCCTAGGAACACTACCTAATCATTTAACAATATCATTATATATAAAGAAAGTAGGACTTACCAACAAAGGTTAAAAATAATCACAGACTTATATCGAAGATATCGCCTTTCTTTTAAAGCTGAATAATGACTGAGAGGGAAGGCTTAGACTATAAACATAGAAAAAAAAGCACTGGATTAACGTTAATCTGCAATGGTTTTATTAAAATTGCTTTCATAGAGCAAATTAGGAAGACCAATAGTATGCTGCACCGACATAAAAAAAAATGCTACTCATAGAGACGCTTAATTTTCAAGAAGAAGAACCAAAAAGAATCACAAAGGGGAGTAAAGCAGGGGGGAGCCACAGGCTTAAGTCAAAAAACAAAACAAAATGTATATTTGCTTAGAAAAAAGCTTTTAACTTCGCTTTAAGGGTGAACTAATTACAACAGATACTCTATGCTTAAAGACTTCATACAAGAAAAGACTTAAGCTTATTAAATTTACACTTATTCAAGAAAAAGAAAGAGGCCAATAAGCTAAGAACAAGAGAGTTGAAGATGAAAAGAATCAAAGGAACTTAAAATAAATTGATGTATTCATGCTAGCTTAAAAAAAAAGACTAATAAAATTAAAAAAACCCTACACCAGACTCCTCAACAGTGAATACACCATACAACCAGAAAAAAATAAGACAGGAAAAATTAAAATGAAACAAAGCAAAAATAGCTTAACCTTTTCATCAGAAGAACATTTGGAAGTAGTGCTTAGAGCAAGATAAGTAAAGAAGCGACCAAATCAATAGCACATAATGGACTGAAATCTAAAGCCTGATCAAAGCCAGCCTTATTGACACGGCAGAAACTCGAAGCGAAAAAAGTGCTTGAGACTTTGTAAAAATTCTAGGAGATGATAAACCTAGAAGCAAAGATATGAAACAGCTATAAATTGAACAGAGGGAAAACTTAATTAAATTAAAAAGAGAAAAAAAACAAAAAATAATACACAGAACAAAATGACTATAAATAAGAACAAAACCACAACAAAAACAAAAAAAGAACAAAAAACAGCCAGAACAACAAAACAGAAATCCACCAACAACATACAGAGAAATCGTCACCGCAGAGAAGCATAAGATACAGAGAATAGACTTATAAAAACAGTAAAAAACACAAGACAATTACTTATACTTACATAGCCAGCAAGCGTTTGCATAAAGAAAAAACAAAGAAAAGACGAGAAAAAGACAAAACAGATAGAAAAATAGAAAGCATCCATGAATAAAACCAAAAAGCACACACCAAGCTTAAATAGAACGAAGCTTCAGACCGCTTAAATTACACACCACAAAGAAAAACAAAGCTAAATAACCATTAAACAAAAAAAAAAAAAATACAGACAAAACACATTATAATAAAATAGAAAAGGCAGAAAAGAACCAAAGGACAACCAAACCAAAGAACAAACACAGAAAAGAACAACTTCAAGAAATTAATCATTAAACATAAAGAAAGAAGACTATAAAAAAAACTAATAGAATACTAGCGAAAAAACAAAAGCTTAATAAATCGAAACAAAAGTAAAAAAATCTTATTAGTTATAAGGATAAATGATAAGGTAGAGGAAGGCTAGCAGCAGAGAGCAGGAAGTCACGCCTCTTACGGCTCAAGAGACAATTGAAAACACAAAAAATGATACGGCAAGGAATAATTATTAAAAAATTAGCTTATCACCCAAAAAACAGAGAAGGAACATTTAAGGACTGACAGATCTTCAAAAAATTCAAGCTTATATTAATATATTACAGCTTCGAAGGCAACAAGCACAGCAGAACACCCCAAGAAAGACTTATAAAAAAGAAAGTAGTAAGAAAACAAACTATGAAAACTTTGAAAAAAAAACTATATCGAAAGCAGATAATGACATAAGAAGACTTATTATTCTAATAATAGAAGATGACCCTGTAGTAACAAAAGCTCATAATCGGGAGAAGCAAGAACTTAAGGCCAAGGAAGAAAAAAAACGAAGCTTAAAAAAAAAGAAATAAATAAAAGACCCTCAAAGTCATCAACCCCCCCCCCACCCTCCCCCCCCCCCTCCCCCCCCCCCCCCCCCCCCCCCCCCACCCCCCCCCCCCCCCCCCCCCCCCCCCCCCCCCCCCCCCCCCCCCCCCCCCCCCCCCCCCCCCCCCCCCCCACTCCCCCCACCCCTTTCGCCCCCCCCCCCCCCCCCCCCCCCCCCCCCCCCCCCCCCACTCCCCCCCCATGTCTTCAACCCGCACTCGCGTATGCCCCCCCCCAGTAACTGATTCACCTACTGACCTATTCCCCCAGACCCTATCGCCCTGTCCCCCCACCTACCCCCTATTATTACTCCTTTTCCACCCTTATAATATGTTCATCTTTCTCGCGCCTGCCCCCCCCTACATATTATTTTACCCCCTATAATATTATCCCCCCCCCCACCCCGCCCCCCACCCCCCCCCCTCCCCCCCCCGACAATCTTCAGAATTACCCCCACTGCCGCCCCACCTCCCCCGAATTGATTTTTTACTCTATTACTCCTACCCCAACTAAATTGTTATTCTAATTTATTATTTCCTTAATGTCTAATACACTTTATTTCTCCCACCTCTCTGTACTCATATATAATCCACACACGCCCTCTTTGCCGCAGATCGTCGCTTTGTGTGTGTCCCATACTTTTTCCCCCTCGTTCCGCCTATACCCTACACCCTTGTCTGTGTTCGACACACTCGACTCGCTCACTCTGTGTCTCATTCATTCCCCCCCCCCCTTATTAATATGCCTATCCCTCTCATCCACCCCCATCTGTCACTCAGATATAGAGAACTAATATAATAGATAGAGAACGTCCTATGTGTCATTCTATGTTTAGATTTCTTTTTTTAGCTCATTCATGTACAAGTTTCAGAGACTGTTATCTTCACAGAAGAGATATGTGTACTAGATATGTGCCGCATGTTCCTCACGCTCTTCCCCCCCACCCCTCCGCCCCCTGTCCCCCCCCCACCCACCCCCCCCAATCCCCCTTTAATTTGCACATCACACACTCCCAAACCAACTGTGTACCATAGAGCTCGAGATCATTAGAATGACGATTTAGAATGTTTTAATATATACGTGAGAAACAACCCCATCCCATCCCCCCCACTACCCCCCCGCCACACCACCACCTCACTCTGTCACTCACGCTTCCCATATAGACCAC